>CM062809.1:1034282569-1034882569 GCA_031772625.1 Pinus tabuliformis | reverse complement strand
CAATGGTCCAGATGAAGGTAATGTACCCTTCCTGCCACCTCACCTCGTCACCACAAAACACGCTCGTAAGCTCCCGTAAGCTTAAGTGCACTGCAATCGATGTGTCATCACCTTTGTTTTCATTTGCATCGTTCTGCTCTCAATTGCAACAGCCTACCTACCACCTCCAGAACCTCGAAGCAGTCTCTTTCTGTCAGTTTCAAAACCCTTCCACTTATCGGACTTCTAGAGGAGCATTATCGCACTCTACAGGAGCGAAAAACAAAGTCCTACAAGAGCCCTTCTATAGGAGTGCCAATGAGCAGCATTGCAGAGGAAAATTCAGGATTTTCTATACCAAATTCGAGCTCGAAAGCATAGGCTCAGTAAAACCCACTCTGCATTTCATATATCTAGAAAAGGTGGTGGATTTGAAGTGAAGTAATGAGTTGAAAAGAAAGGAAAAGTAAGAATAGAAGTCTGCCTGTGTTTTTTAGAAATATATATAGTTTCTCCATTTACTCTCTAAATCGAAATTCTGTCTCTTTCTCCTCCGTGGTATTCTATTGTGTAAAGAAAGGATGCAACCATAGGAAATTAAGCCTGTAAAATAATGAATTTGCATTGGGTGGCCTGCTTACTTTGTGAAAAGAAAAAAAACACCGTCTTGTATACTCTCTGTTTTTTAAAATATATTGTTTCCCTCAAACAAACCGAGAAGTAAATTAAGTTTGAGAATAGAGTTTGAAGGGAAGGAAAATTTCAAATTGCTTTTGTTAAAATGGAAGAACACGAAAAATTCTCTCTCTGGTTCCAGAAAAAACCTTAGTTGTTCCTCTGTTTTTGGGTTTGAAAATTTGTTGCCTTCCTCCTCACCTGAAATGTTCCAATAGTCTCTGAACATCATGATAGGGGGTTTTATGAGGAAGGAGCCTCTAAATTCAACTAAATTGCATGAACATCCAGAAGTGGTGGCCCTCTAGGTTACCAGGGAAAATTGGATGCCTTTCATTGAGAAGTTTCATGGGTATGATGAGGAAGTCACTAAGGAATTTTTATTGTCTTTAAAACCCCACTCAAAAACCCATGCTACAGTCAGTTTCAGGGGTCTAACCATATAACCTACACTAGAGTTCATCAGTATAATTACAAGTCTCCCACTTGGGCTCCCCTGGAGCAAAGAATAAAAACCACTAGGACAGGTTGCTAAAAAGACCTCTTTCCAGCCTGATGAACATCTTGTGGATGATAAGAATGGGATCAGAAGGACAAGTATACCTTATCTATGGGGTGAGGTCAGCGATCAGATCATGAAGTATATCTCATGTGAAGGAAGATACAACATCATTTATGGTTATCATTTCAAACTGTTACATGAACTAAGATATGGCATGGACCTGCTTGCATCTAGAAAACTCAGTCTTCCATATTTTCTCCTCCAATCCTTGATAGAGTGTAGCACCAAATTGAATGCAGGGGATCCAGACCAGCTGGCTCACCATGGTCTCATTAAATTGCTGGTGGAGGATGCCCTCCACACTTACACAATCCGTATAGATTTAGAGATTTTCAGGAACATGACTAAAGAATATGACATAAAAACTCTCACTGATGACCTTAGTCCATCTGGAAGTGAAGAGGAGGAACAAAAAGAGGAAGCTGAGAAGGAGATCCATGAAGAAGAACAGAACATTCAGTTGGGAGAAGAAAAGGAAGAAAAATAGAGAGGAGAGGAGAAACATGACACCACCACAGATGAACCTAAAGTAGAGAAGAAAACATCATCAAAAGCAGAAAAAGGAAACCACAATAGAGAAAAAGAAGAGGTCAAGAACTGAAAAGAAGAAACCCAAGACAACTCAGAAAAAGGCTGCCACAGGAAAGTCAGAAACTCAGCAAGCGGAGGAGAAAACAACACAAGAGACAACAGGAACAAAATCACAGACAACAGACACAGGAAAAATAGCAGATGGAAAGGAAGAATCACAGCAAGAAGAAGTGTCTCCTGAGACACTAGCAAGAGAATTAGCGGCTTTTCTTGTTGCACTTAGTACTCCAACCAAGCACAAAGGAAAAAGAAAGAGACATCCATCTATGTACTTCAAGGCTCAAAAGAGCACCAGAATCAAGATGGGGAAGCCTCAGCCACCTTCAAAGGAGCCCATCATTATTGAGGATGTATCTACTGCAACAAGGGAGGAATCTCCCTCCAAAAGCCCAATCACTTACGAGAGAGGAAGTCAGAAGACCTCCACTTGGAAAGAAAGGATCAAATTAATGGACTCTAAAACAGTCCTACAGGAGGCACAAAAATCTCTACAAGAGACATTAGTAAAGCTCAAAGAAACTAAAAAACTTGAAAATAAGGCAGAAGAACAGACCCAGGAGGAAGACAAGACAAAATAGATACCAGAGCCTAGACCTCAGCCTAACTTAGGCTCCTACTACAACCTTCTGGAAGGTGGGAAGATCATCCCACAAAAGTTTGCAGTGCCTTTTTTCTTCGAGCTGGAAGAGGAAAGAGTTAGGACCCATACATGGATGCAGATTTCAAAATCAAAAGGGGTAGAAGACATTGGGAACATGGAAAACTAGTTGAGAGAAATGGGTAAAGCATTGAGCATGGTCAGGCATATAGAAAGCATCAGAAGAGCTCAATTGGAGGAAGAAAATGAAATGTTGAAAAAGCAACTGCAAGAAAGGGAACCTCAAGGAGGAAATGAAATGTCAGTCTTAAAAAGACAACAACAGGAAGAGGAACCCCAGATGGACAGTGAGACATTAATGAAACAAAAACAGGAAAGAGAATCCTAGTGAGAAAGTGAAGTGTTGATGTTGAAAAGGAAACTACAGGAAAATGAAGCCTAGTTAGCCTACATGGCCAGCTGGGCAATGGAAGCATTATAGTGCAGGCAACCAACCAAATCATATGCACTGTACCTCAAGTATCATTGGCTCCAATTTCAGATTAAGACACTAGACTAGAGGGGCACAATACCTTTTCAGGATTATGGCCAATTTATGCATTTATGTGATCACAGTTCAGCTGAGGACAAATCAAAGCTAGCAGAATTTTACTTGCAGAACATGGCACTTACTGACATGAGCTTCTGGGATCCAAATGCTATGTTGGGAGACTTGCAGCTGATGGCTATGGCATCTTGGATGAGCCATGAAGAGAAAAGGGCATTGGAAATCCAGAAAATGATGGCAAAAGAGCTGAGTGAGCCCCTGATGATTAGAACAGAACTAGCAGACCCCTTAGCTCTCATCTATGCCCACCAACATCTTGCAGCTAATCCTCAAGTTGTCCTAGACTATGTTGATAAGCAAGCCCAGGCTATTGCTCACTTCAAGGACATGGAGAGACTATTTGGAGATGACTGCATTCATGCCTGCATGAGTAGGTGGAATACATTGCCACACATCCTATGGATTAGGGAGTATCACTCCCCAAACAAGATGAGGGAAGCCATGAGGAGAGTGCCCCGGTATAAGCACTCAATGCAAAATTTGAAGGCTAGTTGGATTGGCCTTAAATTCAGTCCTCCACTGCTGCTAGGACTACTGGAAGGAGTAAGAAAAGAAGAAGAATAGAAACAGTGGGAAGAAGTGGATCGGAAGGCAAGTTTCCATGATAAAGAGGAAGATATCACATCAGAGGCATGGGATTTCAAGGAATTTTTCGGTGCCATCAAGGATGAAGAGTTATATTAGTTGCTCAGAGGATGAGCAACACAAACAAGCTTAAATCAAAATCTTCTTTCAAACTAGATTTATTAGCAGAATCAAGAAAAGATAGTAACATGTCTAAATTAAGAACAAATAATAGTTCCATCCGCTCAAAACTACCCAGTCCTTTGAAGTCCAAGCTCAAACATATTCGGTCCTTTGAAGTCCAACAAAACATGGAAGATATGACCACAAACGCTTCCTCCCTACAAGTTACTAAGAACACTGCCACAGGTGCAAAAACTCATTAGAATCGTAAGAAATAAGCACATTTTCTACCTCAAATCCAAAGGTATTTGATGGTAGCAAGCAAATACCCATCCTTGGGAGAAAGCTATCTAGTAGATGCAAATTTTGAACACAATGCATAATTTAGATCCAATAGTATTTGAAGCATATCCTTAACAAAATGTAGTTTAGAAAATGCGAACTTCGATATGAACTCGTTGCAAACTTGTCAAAAATATAATACATGGGGGCAAGATCCAAGAATCTTCTTTAATCATACAAATAAGCTACCATATTTACTTCACTTTATACTGCTTACAATTGCATGACTTCCTTAGTTGACATGGTTGTATGAACTAGTCGCAAACCTATCAAAAATATAATACAGGGGGAAAAGGTCCACGACTCTTCTTTAATCATACAAATAAGCTACCATATTTTCTACACTTTATATTGTTTGCAATTACACGACTTCCCTAGCTAACATGGTTGTCAAAGTTTCTTTCCTGAGAATCATTAATCAATATGAGATGCATTCACAATCAAATCCCCTTGTGAATTTGGGTATAGAATTTGTGCCATCTACCCTTAAACCTAAACCTATGTGTTACCAAATATAAAGATATACACATGAACTAACCCCTTGGGGATTCTTTTCCCAAGGAATACTTTGAAGGGAAACCTACTAGATGTTTGTCCACTTTGGTGGATAGTTTCCCTATTGAGCCTTACTGAGGAGAAAATTAACAATACACGTGTGGGCATGAAATTAGCCAAGTTCCCAACAACAACTCGAACAACTAGTTCAATTAATCCATGGCATTCTATCAAAAAATTCTAACCTCCTAGGGATAAAACATTTGAGGTAGAAAAAATAAGCCATGAAACATCTCATTCACCATATTTTTTTGGATATGCAATGGATCCAATGATCCAATATAGCATCATCCACAATCATCCACTTTTCCTTCACTTCCCTTTCGTCATGAGTTTTCAACTGCTATAGATCTATAACTAGAGTCACAATGTCCTTGAGATTATTCTCGTCTAATACAAATGTAACCCTCACCATTCACCATAATAAATTTGAGGCACGATACAATCTGTCTTCACACCTGAGGCTAGCTGCACAAAATACCTAATCTAAAAATTAGTTTGAATTCCTTTTGATAGACTGATTGCTATTCTTTTCTCCATCCAATATGTCCTCATACCTGAGGATGTTTGCACAAAGTCCCAAGTCTTAAAAATAACTTGAATTCCTCTGATTTCTATACCTTTCTCCCTACGTTGCAAATTCCTAAGAATCACAATCACATAAATAACCTTGATGCCATGTTGAAATTGGATTGGGGAAATAGGTGGCTCAGTTTTGTTTTACTATGGGTATTTTTTATAACCTCTTGACTGCAAAATGGTTTTAAAATATGTTGCAATTATTTCAATTAGCTAAAGAGAATGTTCACCATTATTCATGTATGTTGTAAGTAATTTAATTGCATTTGTTCACAATACGGATGAGTAGATAAGTATCTCCATTCCCTTTGTTATAGTTTTCTATCATAGATTAGGAAAATAAAAATTTATGCTCAATTATATTGAGATATTTGTGTGATCATATAAAATTCCTGTTAAGAGTACCAAGACAACCGATGCACCCATATGAGGCATGAAATCTAGAATCTCCTCTCTATACATACTCGTTGAATACGTGTAGCGGAATTTTCCTGTTTTTCCTAAGATCATGAATCGGAATGTAGTAGAATTTGCTCATTTTTCTAAGAACGTGAATTGCAATGTGGCACTCAAGGTGCAAGCATTAACAAACTCTTGATACAAAACCTCATGCTACTCTACGAGTGTAGTTAAGATTGTTAGCTGGAATCTCAAGCTGGATAACCATGCACATGCTTATATATAATCAATCAAGGATCTTGGATTTATAAATTAGTTTTAACTAGTTTAGATATTCATACCTCTATAGATCCTCCAAATGTAGAATTGTGGGGGTGTAGGATATTGCAAGCTTATGGATGGACGGGATTTGTCAAACCCCTTGGCCTAAGAAAATTAAATATTGTTTAACCTATTGAATTCTCCAATAGGTTTAGATTAGCTAGCCTTATCCCATAAAAATATTTGGATGTAGCCTAGGGATCCTGTAGAAATCACTGGACCTCGATGGTTCATTCAATAAATGCTAATGAAAATAAACATGTGCATAAAATGTACTTCGTAATAAAATTGAAACATTCTTTGACTCTATCATTTATTTTTGAATGCAACATTGATTATGAGCATTATGAATTGTAATGTTGGGACTGCCCAAGCGTTTGGAATGTAGCAGGAGACAAGTTTATAGTAAAGAAACCAACTGAATTAGTTTTATGATTTCAAAATAATGTATGTGCTATTAATTCCTGGGGTAAAACAAACAAGTCATTTGGAATGAGACATGTCATTTCTATACTTCAAATTTTCCAATGTGACTAAAACATAAAGTGAAATAAATGGTTGTTCCAAATTTATTTGTAAATGAAATGAAAACCTTTTAATGTTCATGCTTATTATGTAATGAATCTCCTAACAAGAAGATACTAAGGGCATGAATAATCAGTTTCCTTTAAAATAAATTAGCTTTCCTGCTCTGTTTTACCCTTGTCTTTATCTGCTAGTATGTCTTGCAAAATGAAACAAAATTTCAATGTTATTCTAGCTCCACATCAACATTTACAACACTTTGTTGCAGTTATCTATTTGAAGACATACATTCGGCAAAATAAATAAAGTGAACCAACTAAAAATTATGAAATTTTAGACTCTATAACATTCAGAAAGATACCTACCATAGAACCAGACACTAACACATAAAGACCTGTGGGTGCTTCATTCATTAAAATGACATATTCCTTTGGGGGGAAGTACTATGCCTTCATCTCTGAAACCTTACAAGCATAGGGTGACTATTAGGTAATTTTTTCCTCAAAGTTGTTGTACTGAAGCCCACTAGCAAAGACAAAAATCAGGGTATCTTACCATAACTTAACAGTACTTACCAACTCGAAAAGAAGATCATTCTGACACTCCTTGGAAAAGTTGATCTGTTTGTTGTTAATAGCTTCTGCTAGCTTCCATTACAATATCTGAAGATATTGAACAGTCCTAACTCATAAATTAATCAAAAAACAACATGTAGAGTAGGAGACATACATGGCAAGGTATTTTTGTCCGGCACAAAATTGGACAATCATAGACCCCAGGAGAGAAATGGTAAGTTTAAAAATCATGAACCAATACTGAAACACCAACAATATTGACTTAGAGTTTTGAAGAGTGGCACCACAGGAAGAATTTGTGTCGAGGAGAGTTTCATGAAAAAATTGCAAATGTGCTTGATATTGCAAGTTGAATGCCAAAATTGTAGTACTTCAGTTATGATCTATGATAAGATTTGTGCCAAGAATCCATGATAGACACAATATGAATCCACTCTAGCATGGCAATTAAACATGTGGTATTAACGGTTGTGAAGAGTACTATGATTGTAGAAAATGTATGGAAAGTCGTGGAAAATGGATAAAGAAGATGGAGTGGGAAGGTGCTACATGCATGTCTATTAACCTGCTAATAGGAGAAGAGAGCATTCATGTGCTATGGATTCCTAGAGTAGCTTGGAGGTGAGATGTTGAGGATAATTTTGAATAAAAGGGACACCAAGGAAGCTTGAATTGAAGAACTCCCAAGGTAGTTAATCTAAGGTTTTGATACTAACTGACATTAGTACAGTCAACAACAATGCAAAATACTTACAAATGTGAAAAAGATAATGCTAGTTATAAAAGAATATTGTTGCAACTATGCATGATGTATACTCTATATTGTATTAGGTATTTATGAAAGAAAAAAATTGGTGGAGAGTGATCATCTTTAGCCAAGATTCTGAGGGTCACGAAATAAAAATTATAGAGTTAGGTGAGTGATCATTGTTAACCAAGTTGTACATGAGATATTCACAATGAGGCAGGCAGGATACAAAATATAAAAATCCATTTCTATACATATTTGGTTTAAGTACACTAGGAATTAGTGACCAAGTCTCATCAGTACCTCCATCTCTTTCCATTCAAGATTGCCTCCAACAATAAGTTAAACATAGTGGGGATTAAGTTAAAAAATAATGGCATATGTGTGTCGTGGATGTTACTAAAAATTATCAATAACAAAACTTAACAACTTCTGGTTCAAAGGGAAGGAATTATTTAGTCCCATTCACCTTAATTTAACGAACACTCGGAAGTGTGAATTGGATGTAACAAGCCTAGACATTTTCAGAGTCATGGGGAGGTGTTTTTGTTTGATCAACTTTTCCTGTGAGCAAAGTTATATTTCTTTTTGTTCTTCTTCAAACTATGCTAACAAATACGTAAGTATCAACAAACCTTGTACATCTTTAGACAAGGAGAAACATGTGCATGTGAATGTGTGTGTGCGCGTGTGTAAGAGAGAGAGAAGCCGTTTCAAACCAACCTAGTTATGTTATGTATTTGAAATTTGTTTTCACTGTACTTTTATATGGGAGATATAAGTTCAAAGAAGATACATGTTAGGTCCCTATACTACTAGTGTAACCCCTTATTCTTTTTAGTACAACCCCCTTATTATATTGTTGTGCCCATGTAGTCCCCATATTGTTATTATTGTGCCCCACAAAAGCACACTATTATTATTATTGTGCACTTACATTATTATTGTTATGTTGGCTCTGGTTATATTATGACCCCTTAGACTCCTATATATAGAAAGGAGGTCTTTTCATTTGTATCATGCAAGAATTGTTCATCCGTGTAATGTAAAGGAGGTTTCCCCCTCGAATAGGTTTATTTCTGAGGCATTTATCTATCTTTTCTATCTTTTTTGTGAGCTGGTTTCATAACATTTGGTATCAGAGCTTTGGATTCTATGGTTTCGTTGCTTCAAACAGGTCATGGTGGAAATTTCACTATAACGTTTTTCCTGCAAGGTTTCAGAAGAAAAAAAGAAAACCCATTTGAGAAGAAATAGATCTGCACCTCGGGTGCAAATTTCATATCCTTTCTCTCTGTAGTTTTAGAGATATTATTTGAGGAAGTTAGGGTTTTTGAAATATCTAGAATTTCATCTCAAACAAGTCATCATGTGTGTTTCGCTATAATTGTGTTTCTACTAAGGTTCAGACTCTGAAATTAAAACCCATTTTATCTGAAATCTTGGTGAAGCTCAGGTCGAAATTTCCGATCTTGTCTCGCTATATTTTTAGAGATATAATTTGATACATTTAAGGTTTCTACACGATCCATAATTAAATCCCAAACAGGTGACCTGGGGAAAACATTCATAACTATCTCTCTGAGCATCATATTGAAATTTCATAAGATGTTACAGAAAGAGGATGGACTATAGTTTTATGTGTATATTTTTCAGATGCGAAGGTCAAAAAAGTGACATGTGGAACTTCATACAAGTTCGATCTTCTGAAAAGGTATATAATCAATCCATCTTGGGAGATTGTACATAACTCTTTCTTGGAGAATACAATTTTGACCAGAATGGTGGCATTGGAAAGAGGACGTAGTGGGCTACTATAGATCGCAATTTCAAGATTGGAAGATCCGAAATTACAAAGTTATAGTTGTTTCAAGATTGAGCTCCTAAAATAAAGAAAAGACGATATGAGGAAGTTTGATGGACATGATTTGGTAAATTGGATACTACAGATGGAGCAATATTTTGATTTACATGAAGCGAAACTGTTACAAAAGGTACGTATTGCATCTTCATATTTAGAACCGAATCAATTTTTATGGTATAAAGGGCTTTGTTCTTGTAAACCTCTTGTTACATGGTCAATTTTCACAGAGGAAATGATAGCACATTATGAGGATACAAAAAGAAACACATTCTTTAGCCAATTGATAAATCTCAAACAAAAGTGTTCAATGGTAGAGCACATTGAGGACTTTCAAAAATTGAATATAATGGAAAATGAAATTCCAGAGAATCAGAGTATTGATGTCTCCATAGGGTCTTTAAAGGATAACATTCAACATGAGGTTCGTCTTTGGGAACCTGATTCATTGGATAAGGCATTCAGGTTGTAAAGAAAAGTGGAAAGCAAAATTATGGCAACAAGGAATTCTACCCCTCACAACTATAAAGATGGAGGTGTTGTTTCTCCTAGCCTCCCACAACATATAAGGTTGAAACCACAACAATTGGAAGAAAAAAAAGCAAAAGGACTTTATTACAATTGTGATAACAAATACATTAAAGGTCATAAGTGTGCTGAGAAGAAATTATTTTACATTTATTGCGAATAGGAGGAAGAAAAGGATCAAGAAACATCAAAAGAAGAGGATATACACCAGGAACCAACCCCAAATAAAGAAGAAATGAATCAGACCATTTCTTGTAAAGCATTGGCAAGAATTGCCACTCAAACTCTCAAGATAGAAGGACATATCAAGAAGAAAAAGGTTCAAGAAGTGAAAGATCACATCGAGAAAGAAGAAATGAATCCAACCATATCCTATAATGCATTGACCGGAATTACCACTCCTCAAACTATCAAGATAGAAGGACATATCAAGAAGAAAAATGTTCAAGAAGTGGAAGATCACATTGAGAATCAAGAAATGAATCCAACCATATCTTGTAATGCATTGGAAGAAATTACCACTCCTCAAACTCTCAAGATATACGGACATATCAAGAAGAAAAATATTCGAGCAGTGAAATATCAGATTGATCATTAACAACAAGTTCTCCAACTTTTAAAGGATAATACCACTTTGGTCAAGAATCGAATGAAACAACAGGAAAATCAACATCACAGTGAAAGAAGTTTTGATGTAGGCGATTGGGTATTTTTTTGACTACATCTCAAGCAAGCTATTTATGAGAAGGAAATGTCAGCAATACTACATGCACTTAAGAAATGGTGACCTTACCTAATGGGAAGACACTTCAAGGTAAAAATGGATCACGACAGTCTTAAATAATTTTTAGAACAAAGATTATCTTTAGAAGAACAGAAAAAATGGGTCACAAATATGTTGGGTTATGACTTTGTAATAATCTTCAAGGAAAGGGAAGAAAAATGTTGTTGTAGGCGCATTCTCAAGAAAGGATGAGGATGTGGAAGCATTGTTTTGTGCTATTTGTATTATCCAACCAGATTGGATAAACGAAGCAAGGGATGAAAGGAAGAAGGATGAAGAAGTGTGGCCACACATTCAAAAGTTGTAGAAGATCCCAGTTCAAACAATATTGCTAGAACTTGATGAGGAAGGAAAAATCATTTTGGAACTTGGTGCGGTCACAGAAACAAGAACCCGATAGCTACGAAATCATTCAATTTTAGAGTATCTCATCAAGTGGAAGAACTTACCCTCTAAAGATTCCACATGGGAGGACAAGAATTTTATATAGAAGCATCAAGAACTACTCAGGCATTGAGGACAACACTTTTTGAATGAGCGGGGCATGTTAGGTCCCTATACTACTAGTGTAACCCCTTATTGTTATTAGTAGAACCCCCTTATTATATTTTTCTTCCCAAGTAGTCCCCATATTGTTATTATTGTGCCCCATAGAAGCCCAGTATTGTTATTATTGTGCCCTTACATTATTATTGTTATGTCGGCTCGGATTATATTATGACCCCTTAGACTCCTATATATAGAAAGGAGGTCTTGTCATTTGTATCATCCAAGAATTGTTCATTTGTGTAATGTAAAGGAGGTTGATGCCTCAAAGAGGCTTATTTCTAAGGAGTTTATTTATCTTTTCTATATTTTTGTGAGCTGATTTCATAACAATACTATTTAAAAGGTCATATCTACCATGACTTCTTGATCCATAACTCTATTACAGTATTATTGTTCATTTTGAATGTTGGTGAGATACAAGGTTTGAAACCAAACTGCTAGTAATACGTGTTAGCTACCCAGGTTCTGGCATGGCCGGGATATATGACCCCTCCCTCATTTGCATCACAGAGATCAAAGTAACTAAAGGAATTCTTCGAGTCAAAAATATACACTTTCTAGCCTATTGACCACTTGATGCATCTACATCAAACACAAGAAAACACATATACACAAATAAATGGCTCGAGCCAGTGTTACCAAAAATAAGAGACAATAATGAAGAGGGGTGGGGAGGGCGGAAATTAAACGATGATAGAAGGTTTCAAGGGACAAGATACTTGACCCACCCTCCATATGCGTGAATATATTACGTATTTGAAATTGATTGGCAATATTCTAATGTAGTATCGAGATGGTAACAAAAACAAGAACAAGAAACAGGCCTATTGGTCGATTTCTGGTATCATAGATTTCTATCATTACACTTCTTGAGTGCAGTTGTAGAGATGAAAAAACTCATTTCATTGCATGAATTTTGTAATCATGAAAAGAACATAGCCCCATCTGCAAACACCGTATTTTATTTGCAACTCGTCTACAATTTCACCAGTAACCCTAAATCCCTTTCTACACCCAAACTTTCTAGATTGTGTAAATTGGAAACAACGCCCGAGTAGTCACCTTACTCCCTCAACATACCCACCCTCACCCCAAAACTGCTACACACGAAACCTTCCATTGGGAAAAGCTTCCCATTTTATGCAATTGCAAGAATAGATTGATGTTATCAGAGTAGTCTGTGTGTATTTATCTTATTCCCTGTTTGAGGATTTTGTTAAAGGGCTTTGTTTGAGAATTCACAAATTTTGTAGCATGTGCACTGAATACATTAAAAGGGAATGAAAAGAACCAGAATCCAGCACAATATTTTCAAAAAAGAAAATATCCAAATTCAAAGTTAGTTTTGTGATTTCAAAACAATGTATGTCCTACTAATGCTTGGGGTAAAATAAACAAGTTATTTGGAATGAGATATGCCATTTATGTACTTCAAATTTTCCAATGTGAGTAAAACATAAAGTGAAACAAATGGTTTTTCCAAATTTATTTGTAGATGAGGTGCAAACATTATAATATTCATGCTTGTTATGTAATGACTCTCCTAACAGGAAGATACTAAAATCATGAATAATCACTTTCATTTAAAAAAAAATTAGCTTTCCTACTCCGTTTTACCCTTGTATTTATTTGCTAGTATGTCTGGAAGATAAACAAAATTTCAATGTTAGTCTAGCTCCACATCAACATTTACAATGGTTTGTTGCAGTTCTCTATTTGAAGACACACATTCAACAAAAGAAATAAAGTGAACCACCTAAAAGCTCTGAAATTTTAAATTTTAGACTCTATAATGTTCATAAAGATACCTACCACAGCACCAGACACTAACACATAAAAATATTTGGGTGCTTCATTTATTAAAATGACATCTTCCTTTGGGGGGAATTACTTTGCCTTCATCTATGAAACCTTCCAAGCATAGGGTGACTACTAGGTTATTTTTTCCTACAAGTTGTTGTAATGAAGCCCACTAGGAAAGACAAAAAATAGTGTATCCTTACCATAACTAGACAATACTTATCGACTCGAAAATAAAATCATGTGACACTCCTTGGAAAAGATACAATTATCAACAATAGGAAAAAACAAGATGTTTGCAATGCTTGTGTGGATGGCATTTGGCAAATCATTTAATGTTTCTTCTTGCCGCAATCACTCTGCCTTGAATTTCAAGCATATATGTGCCAACATTTGATCTTGCAATTGTAGTGGCAGCTAATTCCTAAAAGAAAATCTTGAAGTTGCGTGAATTTTGTCCCTCTGCAATTAAAATTAAAGTGAAATCCTCATATGACATAGAATTTTTGCATTGAAAAGAGAGATTATGTAGCTATAATTTTTCTATACACAAATCTATTAAAAATATATTCCTTATAGATTTCATGGTCGGGCTTGTGCCATTTACAATTAAATTTGACCTGTTTCATATCAAGTATGCAATCAAACCCAGATTAAATAACATGTAGAGGATATCAAATATCATTTCTCTCGTATTTTCAGCGTGCAACTCTCCATATCCAACAATAGTCAGAGTGGTAATGGAAAAATAGACTATAGTAATATAGTGAATCCAAAGGCTTTGTTTCATAAAATGTGGTAGCACCAATCCCTATCCTACTCTGATCATGATATCTAGCAGCAAGAAAATATGAAATGCATCCAACACAGTGAACTGTAAAAAGTGTCACCTGCATAGTTTAGCAAATATAGTTTCAAATTCATTATGGCGGTGAATACTAATTGCAATTAAATATTGCCTTCCACTAAATTCCAAGAAAAATGAAATCGTTGGTGTTAAATTACACAAACAAGCTTAAAACAACAGGTCCAGAAATAGTTGATTCGGATATTCTTCTCTAGTCTTGAGAATAGAGTAAGGAGGCTGCCATCAATGGTGAACAGAAAGCAGGTGATGTTAGAGTCATGGGAAGTTATGAATTTGGTCCTCTTGATGTCATAGTGATTGACTCTCATCTTCTCACGGTGCCAGCCTGAGAAGGCCAACATGAAGCTCTTGGGATCATGAGAAACAACACACAAACCCTTAGGGTTTGCCTTCATCTCAATATCATGCACCAACTTCAAATCCACGAAATTGTACACAAAAATTGTGTTCCCCAACATGACCACAATTCTATCTCGTCTTAGCTTCACGACTTGAACTGCAGACCTGAAGGATAATTCCCTAATACGACGACCTGATGATCATCCCAGATCATGACCTTATTGGGCGATACTGGGGATTTAAAACCCTGCCCACGAGGGCCAAAATATTACTTCGAATTAACATCTCCACAGCAAAAATACCGTCATTGTTGAAGTCCCTTCTAAAGGTTTCTCTGAATGGATCGTATTTGTAAACCTAGAAACCCTGCTCTATACCACAGGAAAAACAACTGAAGTCCAACCTGGAGACCCTACTATATGCCATAGGAAAAATAGGGGAAGTGCAACCTGGAAACCCTACTTTGTGCCATAGGAAAAACAACCGAAGTCCTGGTTGGATGATACATAGAGAAATAGGATTATTCACTGGCAGTATCTGGAGAAGACAATAAATTTGGATTTGTATTGAGAGAGCATAGGGGCAGTCCTATCTCTCGGCTGTGAAAAATTTATATTATCATGTTCCATACAAAAGAAAAAGAAAACAACCCAACCAAAACAAAACGTTAAAATATAAACATCTTTCATCTTATAGAGAGGTCATAATTCAATCTTTATTTTCTAAAATTAATATCATTGTATAGTTATGTTGTTTGTTCAAGTTAATCTCAAACATCAAATGTGATAATAAGAAAATATCTGCATAAAAGGTAATAATAATCAAATATGAACATTGGACATACATTATGCAAGAGTCCTCCCCAAATATTTTATCTTTTGCTCTTTCTTTCAATTTCACATGCATGAGGGATTGCAATTTCTTGTAGCTTTTGGCCATTAAAAGAATACGACTATATGGAAGCTCAAATGACGAATCTATATTGGCTTAGTATGTTATTGCTTGTGTTTTTTTTTGTTTGGAAATAATTTTTTTAGAATTAGTGATATTTAATAAAATTATTATTTGGTATGATAAGACTAATATAGAAATAGATTATAACAATACATTATAATAATGAAAAGTTAAAAGTTTCTAATTATTTGAGCACTGTTATTTTATGTATGCAACTTATATACTTGTATGTTTGATCCTGTAAATGGTGCAAAAAGAGTATGTTAGATTTTTGAAATTAGATGAATCTAGTGACAATTAATGTTTATTGATTTGATTTTGTAAGTGGTCGTGAGATGTTGCAAAATAACTATGTGATATTCTCTTATATTAGATGTATGTAGTGCTCCCCCAAAAAGAAGATTCAATTTTCATGAGTTTCCAAAGGAGTTTTCAAAACCACCACTAAATATCTAAAAAACTTTTAGAGACAGTTTTGACAAGACTTTCAAAAGCCTAAACCACCCCTAAAGGTATTTTTGTAGTAGTGTTTTCATTATATGTCCACTACAAATAAGTTAACCAATATAAAATTTACATCAAATTGACATTCAAAAGATTAATGGAGGGGAAAATAAGGGAACTTCAAATTTAGAAGGGAACAAGTTTTAGAGATATATCGCGACAAATATCAACTTTCAATATAGTCTACAAATTAGGGTTTTGAAAGGTACATAACTTAGTATTTTCATAACATTGATTAATATGTAAAATATAGTTGTCCCTTATGTCTCCTATATAATATGGAAAATAAGGAAAAACCCCTATGTAATGAAGAAATCATAACATAAGTGGAAAACATAGTTGAGCAAGATACCCTATATGATATGGAACTTGATGATCTTGATTTGTCACACATGGAAGAGGCTTGGAACATAAGGAGGGAGATGTAATGGAATGCCCATAATTTGGTTTTTTTGTAGTAGTTCGATCAGAAAGTCTAAAGAGAAAAAGATATTTGGGTATTATTACCACATAGAGTTAGAATATTGAGATTGTAGTAGAGTTGAACTGGGTCTTTAAAAGCAGTAGAAGAGGAGTAGTTTGAGAAAGGAGCTCTTAAAAGGTTGGTTAATAAGATTTTGACATGGATAAATAATTTTGTGGTGGAAGACGATTATGTGTCTTTTAGTTCTCCAACCATGGAAGTGTAAATGCCAATGATCAGAGGCAACCTATAATGGATTGAATGATATTGAATAACTAAGGGAATAAGGTACCATGGAGGAAGCGCATGCATTAAATAGGGGAAAGTAGGATTTTAATCAAAATGAAATAATTAAGAAGTGGTGGATGAATAGAATGAAGGGGATTCATCAAAATAATATGGTAATGAAAATGAGTATTAGTGAGGATTGAAACATATAGGCATAAGTGAAAGAGCTCAAAAGGTTTCAAAGGTGTCAAGAAAATACCAAAGATTTTTTCAAATAGGGGGATTTAATAATTGGAAAGAGCTTGGAGAGAATAATAGGAGGGGACAATATGTCTGTAATTTGGAAGAGAAAAAAGAAGTGATGGCACAAGGAGGTGAGCACATTTAGTTAGATGGATCATGATTGTCTAAAAGGAAGCCTCAATTTGTAACGTATTGATTAGCCTATGGAGATAGATATCATCACAAAGAAAGAAGATGAAGAAATAGTTAGAAATGTGTTCTAATTGTTTGAGCTAGAGGAAGGTCAAGTAGTGGACATGATATAGCCTAAGAAAAGTAGATCCAATCCAAGCCAACCACCCTATGAATTTTAAAATCCTAGAGGTAATCCCAAATTTTTATTCTACTTTTCACTTGAAAGCACCTTCTCTTAGCATTTTTGGATATAGTCGTAGTGAAAAAAAAATGAAAGTGGGAATACAAGTAGAAGTGGAATATGCTATGTTTGAATTTTAGTTCAAGTGGGGGAGTAGGGCTAGTTATTCAAACATGTCCATAAGGTTTTATCTTGGTGAACAATCCAACCAACGATATGGTTATAGTAGTTCCAAGAACTTTATGAAGGGTGATGGTTATGGAAAACCGCGTTGATTCCTATGTGGATTCATATCAAGAGTGAACATGATAAAAGTTCTAGTTTCTATGTTGACAAAGATAATAACCACATCATGGGGAAAGCTTCTCTAATGGTCCATGAACTTCATATATATTTTTCCCTAGAGTGTATCTAAGGCCTTCGACTAATTAAAGGTGGTATTTATAGCTAAATTCTACATGCTAAACATTTAACAACAAAAAATCACTAAGTTGAAGGAGATTAAGAAAATTGTTGGAGAAAGTTCTCAGGAGCATGATGAAAAATTACAAAACTTGATCAACAAACTCTCCTATACTATCCATGAAACGCAACACAAAGAATGATCCATTCAAAGTTTGTTGCTCTTTAATAGTGTACCATTAATGCAATTGCTGTGGGTGACATAGAGGGATGCCTTATCTTAGGCTATGAGGATAGAATATTTTAGGGTGAACATCCATTTTACTAAAAATTGTCATGCTTGGTAGGATCTAAGAGAGAATTAGGTGAGGAGTTACTTATAGGTAAAGGACATTGGTATTACTATTGCTAAAGGGGTGGCCTACAAGGATACATTGGTAGCTATTGATGCAAGAGCATAATTTCAACAATTTATTTCAAAATTTGTATTTGTCCTCGAGAAGGTCTTAGAGATTTCTAGAAGAGGATGTTGGTTTCCTTGTTGCCCTATAATTTGATATAATTTCTAATTGCATCTTTAGGATAGGAAATATTAGCAATTTTAAGTAGAAGTTAGGATTTAGGGGATCTGAATTTATCTCGAGAGTTTTAAATCTTATTGTCTAATAATGCATAAATAAATCCTTTGGCAATGAGAATGTAGCAATGGGAATGGTTAGAAAAGAAATTTGTAGTTTCATTGAATGGACACAACTTCTAGCTCATGTTCCTATAAACTATTGTGTGATTGCATTTGAAATGAGTTTTACTATATTGTTATCTAGATATATTAATTTATACTATGGATGGACAAGATCATTTTGATCTCTTTTATTTACTATATTTTTGTTGTCTAACTCTAGTTCTCAATCTCTTTTGGTATCATAGTCAATAGTTGATGAATGGATAGTTAATAATCAATGTGAAAATTGTTAATTTCATGGTGATTAGTGATTGATTGGGAGTAATTTGGTTTTAGATAAGCCTTCAATGTTGAAAAGGGTCAACATATATAGATAATGCAACGTGAAAACATGGGATTAGAATGTTTGGGGGTTGTAGCATTCCAAGAAAAGGAAATCACATCAAGACTGAAGAAGGTTCGATATCAGCAAAGCATTGTGGCATGTAACCATACAAGAAAGGGATTAGGGTTTAATTATTATAGGGGGTAGCTATAGTGTCCCTTTCAGCATTACCTGGTTTTTTTTAAACCCCACTCCAAAAGCACAGCCTATAAAAGTCAAGACTTTGAGGGCCATTTGAAAAAAAACTACATAGAAAAGCATAACTTCTAAAAGTAAAGTATTTTAGGGGTGTTTGTTGAAAAGATATAAATAGAATTTACAACAATTCTCTTAAGTGAAACAAAATTTGATATGGCAGCATGAATTAAACCCTTTGGTTTTGGTTCCTCTAAGGCCAACTTTCCAATTGGTCAATGACAAGTGTTCTATTTACTAATCATTTTTTTTAATATTTAGAAACCAAATCAACTCACCACCCACTATCGGAGATAAAATTATATTTTAACATTGGAAGCTTTATGAAAGTATGGATTCCATGTTAACATGCATACGTATGCAACTCCTAGTTTATCATACGTTCAAGAATAAACTTGACACATTTTTTTAATATAAGCTGCAATTTATGTGACAAGCTCTCACTTCCATAATCATTTATTTTTCAAAATCTCTCACAATTTTAGAAAGTTTGATTATAGGATTACAACCACATATTGACAGCTTAGAGAACCCACAAATTCATTGAATCAAATATCGAGCACCATGAATAGGAATCTAGGTATCTCAGTATGTGTTAGGATGTGCCCATTTGGTTCTAGAATTAAATTGGTTAGGGAGTGTGCTTCATGCAACATTTTTGACATCAGCAAGGAGATTTTTATTTATTCCCTTGAAGCACACTACCAAGCAAGTTTGGTAAGAGAACTCACTTTTGAAGGCTCCCAAATCCCTAATTCACCTAAGGTCCTAAACCATCAATATCATGTTCAGATATAGATGCAGGTTATCCATGGGTAAAAAAATACCAATCGAGACAACCTCTCAAGGTCACCACATGGCAAACAAGATCTAACAAGTTCTCTGATATTGACCAGATCTCTAGTTATACCCACATTCACAACAAACTACTTGCTTCCTCTATTGTCCACAACTCATGATTATTTCAATTTTCACTACTAAAGTGTTGTAGCAGACCCAATTCCTCTACTGCACAATAAGTAATATCTTATTGCCCTGGTTGCTACAAGAGAGCTACAGAGATCTATTTCTTGCTATCTTTTTATTTGGGCCCCAACCTTGTAGTTCATGAGCAATCATGACTGTGATATTTTCGTTTTAGTGTTCCAGGCATCCATTCCACACTCATGATTATGACTAATTAGTAAGAGATTGGGTATGTAGATGATCGCTGCAGGTAGAATACTATAAGAATCTATTACTGCTTTAGTCTCTTCAAGCACTGCAAATGCAATATTGAGACATCCAAACAATTTCACAAGAAGAAACTGATTTGTCTACGAAATTTCCTTAAGTACACCCATTTCAACATACAAAATATGCAACAGGACACAGTGCTCTTTCATGCTCCATTGTGAAGTTTTCACAATCCTAACCCTAAAAAATATATTTATGTGCCAGTCCATTATATCCTGAGCTATGAGTGACCACATGTTTTCATTGTTGTAGGTTTAAGTCCTCATCAAACACTTTCCCACCCAAATGCTCACCAACTATGAGAGTTATGCCAACATGAGCGTCCCATGAATATGAGATGAGAATGAATCACATGCATGTCGGTGAATATAATTAAAATATTTTCCCTTAGGAGGAGGATGCCAAATTGGAAACTTGTTTTACTAGTTAAGCTATAACTCAACATTGAAATATGTGGAATTTTAATATTATTAATCCAAGTTTTATGGGGAATAAAAGTAGGAATCAATAACATGTCAGTAGTGCAGTTCTTTGAACTTCAACTCAATCCCAGTAAATTCTTGTAAAGGAATAAGTTTCTAACTAAAAACGTTATGTTAATGGAAACATAACAACTTGTATTTGGATTCTTTTCACATTCATTACAATTTTTCCATATGTTAAAAGAACCCTAAAAAGGAATAGATATATGTGAATCATGAAGAGGAAAAGCTTAAAAATAATCCTAAAAAGGAAAAGCTCTATGAAAAATTACTAAGGTATAAGTGTGCGAAGGGATCACAACCGCTGCCTGTATAATAGTGAAAAGAGAATATGACCCCTCGACCAATAAAATATTAAAAGGTATATTAAAGATAACATAAAACATATAAAAATAGTGTATAAATCGATTATTGTTTTTTTAATTATTTAATGGGTATAAAAACTAGTGTATAAATCACCTAACTATATGGATGCTACTCATATTTTCCCTAGCTACTTTAGCTAGAAACCAATTTAAGTGGAGTCCGTTATGCTCTTGGAGTTTGCATATAATTTCTTAATATTTCTGGAGGCTCTCAAACTCTAAGCAGAAACAAATTTGTATTAGACCTTGTTTTTGTATTGATCATTATAATGTCATTTTCTAAAAACCCTATGCCTTGTAATTTCAAAAAAACCACTCTCTTACATATTTGAGGTCTATATTGCCAACATATGAAAAAAAAAATCTGATATGAGTTTCAAGATTCCAACCCTTCATAAGCTATATACTCTCTACTAGTTTTAATTGTCTTAAAACTACCTCGATCTAGATCTGTGTAGTCAGTTTCAAAAACTAATTTGAATAGACATACGAGTAACATCAATCCTCTTCAATTTGCAATTCACCTTATACTATGAAATTTTCTTAATACCTCACTTCCGTGGTGAAAATTATGAAATCGATAACAGTTTAATACCTCACTTCTGTGTCCAAAAGTTATGAAACCGACAACAATTTAATACCTCACTTCTATGGCAAAAATTAAGAAATCGATAATAGTTGTAAACAACATGGTTAATGTATGGCGTCCAAATGACTCAGATAACATCAAAATTTCATAGCTTAGCACGAGGGAAAAGGTATAATCATCATATACAACAAAATATCAATGTGAGTTGCTTTATCACACGAGTTTGGTCTTTCAGCCCATGGGTCCTTTCTTTTACAAAAGCACTAAATTTCTATACCCCCATTCTGCTTTGCCTTTAATTTTTCCAATATTTTCTTTTCATGTTTAGTAAGGTGGGGTCTTATCATTTCTTAAAGACTTGTCTAATATTGAAGTAATTTGAATATCAGTCCATTGCTTGAAGGGTATGAATACATCATTCGGTCATATATTTCTTCTTTCCTTTCTCTTTTTTAATCCTTAAGCTAGCAAGTGATATCCCATCGAGTATCTAGTTTTACTATGGTTAAGCTCTAACTAGAAATGTTTATTTCCAAGAGAATAGACTTTTCTCATTAATATAAGTTTAAAAAACATCTTTAAAGTTTGTTGAGAGATGTTGGTTGCTTTTTTGGAGGAGAAAATGAAACTTATAAACCTTGATTTACTTATTATTATTAGCTAAAACAATATCTTTATAAATCAATCATCGGTATTACCACATGCATTAGATCCAACTTATTCTCTAAATTCATCTTACCTCTTTTATAGCATTCACCATTACCATTACTATGAGCTTAATCAATAGCTTTGGAGGCAAGCATCCATGAAAAGTGGTAATTGCTTCCACAAGTGCTAGATCTAAACCTTCTTACCAAAATTGTATTACTTCCTTCATCACAAACTAAATCCTTCTCACCAAAGCCTTATTACCTCTTTCATTAGTTCAAAGTTCATTCACTCCACTATATCTAAACCTTCTCACCAAATCATTAGTTCCACTATTGGTCTAGATCACATTCTCCTCAAACACATATTACTTCTTTCATTAGTTCCAAGAGCTATTCATAAACCTTCTCACCAAATCATTAGTTCCACTAGTATTTTATCCACTCCCATAAACACTACATCTAGACCTTCTTACGAAATCCATCTTAAGGTTTCCTTCATCACACACTACAACCATATGTTCTCACCAAACTCATCTTACCTCCCTCACTCTCTCCCACACACATTAGATGTAAACCTTGTGAACAAGCTTGTTTTAGGTTTTTCATTAGTTCCACCTATGGTCCATGACTACCACATGTAATGCATCAAAATATTCTCATTGGAAATGTTTTACCATCTTTAGTTACACTAGTGTTTTTATTATGTTTCTTAGTGTTGAAGATGAATAACAAGGAATATAACCAATAATATGATAAAAATTTATTTTACTTCATTGAATCCAAAACCATCAAGGTAAGTTAACATGTTATAGTAATCATTTTATGGAAAGATAAACTCTTGTTCATTTTCCTCTTCAGGGGAAACCTCCCAATGAACTAATGTTGAAATACAATCACTATACTTAACAAATCCAATAAGGACGACTAAAATATTATTCATTTATAAAATTAAATTTTAACCACTATTGGTGCCTATGCTAGTGAATAGGCCATATTACATTTTCACATGAAAACTACCTAGTATGAATTATTTAGTAATAACTAACATAACAAACTTTGTATACATTACAATAAATGACCACCATACTTATAATATTATTACCATTATGGAGCCAATTACATCACTAGGGGGGATCGCACTATTTCATCCCCTTTGAAATGCATTGCTCTCAAATTTTATATCTATGATGTATCTCCATAAGACAACTTCCTATTTATGGGCGTTCCCCCAACCCTAAAAGTTAAGTAGTACAAGAAGTGTATCCATAAAGGGATCATCCAGAAACCAAGGTCCCATGTACAAGTACTACACTCCACACTAAGAATGAAGTCATCCAAGTAATGCATCCAAAAATCCAACTATCAAGTATAAACATTTCCTTAAATGTTGACAATGATGTCATCCAAGAAAGGATTACATAATCTTATATCCTAGGTACATGTGTGCATGTTGGGTCCTAACTAATCACACATGAAATTGATGAATAGACATGAGGATTTTGTTAAATATTATCACCATGGTCATATGGATCCAAACATATTTACACCAAGATACTATGTCATCCATAACCAAAATATCTTCCACATAGATACAAAAGGTTAGTTATTGATATGGAGTTATGTACTCTATGGTATGTACAAGTATTATTACACCATAATGTCATGACTAATCATCAGTGAACTTATTATAGAAAGGTCCCTTAAGATTGTGGTAAAAACTTAGCAGCAAGAATTAAAGTGGAACTTCAAAGTTTAATTTGTTTTACTGTGACTAGGATAGGTAGGAGGCACCATCTAAGATCCTCATAGCAATATCAACATATTTTACCTAACAACTATCTCTTTCACCAGCTTTCTTGATTGAGGCCCTAAATTTCATCAAGGCCTACTCACATTGCTTAGAAGAACATAATATGCCATCCTCAAAATCCTCCACCTCCTCAAGTTAAAAAAAAATAGTAGGGGAAGGACAAATTACTTTGAATCCTAACACACCAATATGATTTTTTCTACTTGTTTTATCAAGAAATATAGTTCTATTAATGAAACAATATGACCATGTAATCAACAAATGTTGATGCTCAAAATAGTTTTGTGAAAATTTTCCATCACCTAAGGAGAACATATAGATGAAGTAGATACTAAAGATGAGGCTCCCATAATAGGTACAACTTAATCTCCACCCATCAATATCCCATTCTAGTAGTTTGAGTTAATTTGACTGTCCCTGTTTAATGCATCCATCATTACAACACATGAACTCTTGAAGCCTAATATTTTCGTATATTGAAAAGGCTTGGTTGATCCAATCCCTCTACTCTAGTACTTCTCACATGGATATGTTATCAATATATTGTGTGTAAAATTAAGATAATTTGTGATCCCATTTTTATTATCATGAATTAAATATTCCCATCCATTCTCTACTTTATTTTGTATAAACATGAGAAGGAGACATGAAAACTTGACTTACTAGTGACGTGACTTCTAAATAGTCCACAACATCATAAGATGATCCATAGAAACATCATTAAAAGTCAACCCATATTAAATAGTTATCAATTTAATAATTGATTATATAGTTTAATATATGTTATTTTCTAATTAAACCATGGCTGATAATAATTTCGTTAACAATAACAAAAATCTTGTATAATGGAATATGTTTGTGTGTTTTTTCATTAGCAAAAACAAAGTTGATCATATTTCTATTCGATTTGAAAAAAATACACATAGTAGATACTTATAGCATTCACAAGGAATTGAGGTCATTATATTCTAAAAATTTCTATATCAATATTTAAAATTCTAGTAAAAATATTAAGACGCCCATAACCGTTTATAGAATTGATTGTAAACATATAGTATTTTAAATATTTATAATTAAATCATACCATGATAAAATTTTAATTACTTCCAAAATAATGTACTCTATCGTCACCTAGAATAGAGTACTCTCGCAAAGGTCTATGTAGATATGACATTCTATTCACTCAAGATTGATTATTGCAAAAAATATTTGGAGTTCTACTCTTCACCCAGCCATAGACCTTATTGCTCCAGATATTTCAAAAACAAGTCACGCATGAGCAATCAATCCATTACTTTGTTGTCTCCTCTTAGCCTTCTCCTCAATTACACAAGAAAAGGTGATGCCATCTTCTCCTTCTTCTCCATATTTATATAGAATATATCGATGGTAAGGAACCCAACCCCTATGGTCCACCAATCATTATATAATTAATCCTTTGTCTTAAAATTTTCCATTCACATAAACCTACATTATATATTATTCTTCCTTTGTCTTCAATTTTGTAATAATCAATATAATAATTAATTAGTAAAATTTATACTTGTTATAAATTTCAAATTTATGAATCGAATGTCAAGAAAAGGTATCATGTAGATATTGAACATTGCATGTCTTAAATCAATATAGAATTTGATATATCTTTAAAAATTGCACCACTAAAAGTTTCACAAATGCTCGTTTTGCACATACCAAACAAGATTTTAGAAGGAGACCAAAATGCGAGATAAACACCACCAGCATAGAAATTTAATTTGAAAATCCCAAAATCCCAACTTTCCCATTCAATAAGAAAATGATAGATAGGAAATGTAGGTGAAAATGTTGAAAATCATAGCCACTTGGTTCTTTCTCATATAACTTTTCTTGATGAATGAAAATAGTGTATTCCTTTGTAGAAAAGTATGAGCTCTAAAATGTTCCATGATAATTGCATATTCTTGGGGCTTGGTTTTCAATGCAAAGTCCAACAGTCACTCTAAACTAACTATGATCATTAATAACCACTTGGTGAATGCTAGTAGTCAATGAGTAAACCACACTAGAATTTGGAACTCAATAGGTCAAAATCAAAATTAACTATGTTAACACAAGAGTTCAATAAGAACTTGAATTTGGTTACTCGTGAATACTAGGGAGATATCTCCACTAAAGGAAATCATAACACAAGCAACAATACAACAAAGTATAGGTGATATGAATGATAACGTTACCAAAGATGTAAGTGAAAGATTGGGAAATTTATGGTGATCATGGGAATGATAAATCTCGAAGACAACATGATGATGTTGTTAGAGAGGGACATATCATTGTGGAGGGATGGATTTAGTTTCTAAAAGGATCTAAAATGAATCTACCCAGTTGGATGGGTGTTTTATCTTAGATACAATGAGATGGGTTAATTCATCTTATCAGGTTCATGAGGGTAGGAGGGAGGTGCAATAGGGATGGAAAGCTTAATAGTCCTCCACAAGGAAAATATATGCATCCATGTAAAGGTAAAGGGAACATTAGGGGGTAATTTGATGCAAATCTAAAGTGAATTATGCCTCCCTGAATGCACATCACGAGACCGTGTTTAAGATTCACCATTCTAAAGCTGCAAGAAGACTAGAGTGTAAGAACAAGAGAGAAGCTAAACATATTGTTAGTTGAGAAGAGGGCCAAGAAGGCCCTTTCTGGTTCTTCCTATTTTATATTGGAGACACACGATTTAAGAGTGTTTATAAGGTAGCAATAAAGATGATAAGGATTGTCAAGCATATGCTGGCAGGGGTGTTGTTGGACTGTCACAGTGGAAAAAATGACCTAATGGATAAAATGAATGCCTGCTTCCAAGGAAAATTTCAATGTTGTGTAGAAGCTTGGGAGGGGTAGTTGATGGTTCCCTAAGATAGGTCAAGTTCTTGCAACAGATTAAAGATCAACTTCTGCTCCAAAGTCTCAAGAGGAATATGATTATGCAATAAATGCACATGAAAAAATGGAAGTCAAAGTCTAGTACTCATTACATGAAGTTGGAACCACTCTGAAACAACTCGAAACAATTAATGTTAATATTCAAAATTTAAGTAAAAGTTGACATTATCCTTATCTTACATTATCTTTATCTTTCCTTTTCAAAAAGGAAAGATAATGAGAATGTCAACTTTTAGTTTAATTTTAAATATTAAATATTACCATGAATTACCAGGGTTAGGTTTTGTAGGGCCCTAGATTTAAGATATTTATTTTCCTTGTAAGTATTTTTAATTAAAAAAATAATATTTGGTTGTCATTAGCTATGTTGCACTATATTCTTCAGAATTGGTCAGTTTAGTAGAGAACTAGTCACTTTGGTGTTTTAAGGTCAGTTCAATACAAGACCAACATTAGCCAATCTGAACCACCAAACTAGACTAGTACAACTCTAGGCTAGTTCCAATAAGAGTGTGCCCTTCTTATCTTCCTCTCAAGTTGTTGCATTGGATCCTTTCAGGAATGGTGATTCAGAGAGTGCCATAAACTGTCAAACTATTGTAAGCACTTAAGATCATAAGTAGTTAAGCCTTGACAAACAGAAATTTGCAAGGAACTAGTACAGACATCCCAAAAGATATTTAGTGAGGATGTGCATGCAATGAACTATCACAGACCTCCCAAGATACTTAGTGGGGACACGTATGACCAAAAAGCATCAAAAAAATTTATCCACCCTCAGAAACCCTGCCCAAAACATTGAAGTGTGGTGCAAAACAAATTGTTGGTAGGCTATTATGCTACCAACATTCATTCCCTCTCCAATTTCACAAGAAGCTCCTACTCAAGATACCTCGTCCACTATGGTTATAGTAAGTTCTTGCAACTGTGTGAGCTACAAGAAATTAAAACTGCCTTGGAATCTCCACCAAGCTTAAGGAACTTGACTTCTCTACATGCCCCAACTATTTTGGGTTGGTTGATTAGTTAACTGGATGATCAATAACTTTGACTGAAGTCCCACTACTTAAATGACCTTCCACTAGTTCCTCCAAAAGTTAGAACTAGTTTAACTAACAACAACCTGAGATAATTGACCTTCATTGCTACAAATTAGCAATCGCATATGCACAATTGAACTCTAACTCCTCCAACTCAAATTTACTGAGTAAACTAGGTGACACAAGCCATGTCACACAATTTAACATCATCCAAATTGTATGTTGATATGGAAATTCGAAATTTCTTCAATTTAATCAAGGAAAAATCAAATTGAGAATTTCTTATGGCATTTTTCAACACATAGTTCACTAGAATGTATTACCTTCAATATGAACTTAGCATAGTTCACATGTTAAGCTCATAAGGTTTTTGGTTGATGTGGCTATATGTGTTGTGTATATAAAGAATAAGTGTCCATCTCTTCCTATTAGAAACAATACTCCCTATGAAATGTGGTATGGCCACATTCCTTCAGTGAGACATCTCAGGGATTTTTGTTCCTCCTGTTATGCCTTCAAACCTAAGGAAAAAATGAAAAACCTCAAAGGAAGGAGTCACAAATGTATATTCTTTGGGTACTCATACTTCCAAAGCATACCATCTCTATGATGAAGTGAATAAAAAGTTTATAATATCTAGAGATGTGATATTTCTTGAGTCTTCCGTGATTGGCAATGATGTTTAGTGGCAGCTTAATCATTTAGATAGATTCAAATATGCAAAGCATTTTCAAGAGTTTGATAGTGAGATTCCACATCTCCTTCTCTCAGCTCTATAATTTCTATGAAGAGCCTTGAAGAAATCAGGTTGAAGGAAATTCCTTCCCCTGCTTTGTCAGGAAAGAGCTAAGAGACTACTCATAGCAGGTAGCTAAATCTGACAAGCAGTGAGGGTACATGTAAGATACAAAGCAAGGATTAATGCAAAGGAGTGTACTTACTATACACATATCAAAAAACATCTTTGATCCCACTTAGGATGCCCTGCATCGTGCCTGGTTAGCCATAATATCATGTTGGTCACAAACTCCGTAGCTTAAATAAACAAGTGGCAATGATCTTCTTCTTCTAAGCTATGTAATTAATAAGTGAAAGGGACCAAGACACGTAGAGGAAACACATGGAATGACTTTTAGTTCTTGCAAACATGCATGCCATTGAAGATGGATCAATACGACAATGATAAGAAAAATTTTAAGCTACAGTAAGAGGTGTATTTCAAAAGATGTGCTTTGTTTTCCATACCTAGCCTCCAAAGGGTTATGCATCAGATGGAGTCTTCATGTGGTCCCAATATTCTATCATACTTTGGGTTCCTTGGCCTACTTGTTTTCTCCTTAGCTCCTTGAGAGTCATCTTTCTTCGTGGCCCCTGAGAGACATAATTGCGTAGCTACATTGGGCAGTGACTATTGTGGGATGAGGCTCTGGGAGGACACATTTACACAGTTTTAGGATGCAAGGCACTGCTATGGGATGAGGCCCTAGGAGAACACATCTACGCAATTTCAGCATGCAAGGGAGAGTGGGTAGTCAAGGGACAAAACTGCATAGTTCCGGAGGCAGTGGGTTCTGGCTAAGGGAAGGACATTGGAAGAAACCACTGCATAATTCCGAATGCTATGGGAGTCTGGAATTTCTACACATTGCACGGTTCCAACAGGTAAAGGAAAAGCTTGAGCGTTACATATGTGAAGTGCATAGTTCAGGAAAGTTGGATTAGGTCAGGTTGATAAGGAATCTTTGAAATTTGGCTAAGTGTGGGATTAGTGGAATTGATGTGAACAATGATAAAAATTGACTAATATCACACGCTTGAAAACCTAGTGATAGAGCATAGATCATCTAGAACATATATAACATACTTCGCTTAATGCAACAACCTTTGTGGCAGACGGATGAAGCAACCTCCACATTACTCTTCAAGGCGGTCTCCTTCGCTCGCTTTTTGTTCTCACAGGTAGGTGCAATTTCTCCTCTCAGATCCGCGGTTTTCGTGGGCGATGATGAAAATCATTGAAAGGAAATGAGCAATCATCGTGCTTTTCCCTCTGGAATCCGCGATGATCAACACTCTTTTTCCTTCAGGAAGAACGATCATTACTATGAATAAGATTAAAAAAAAATTCATGCTGCTCTGCCTACTCACCATATGAGGCTTTCTTCACACCAACCACAAAGGGCCTCTCTTCCGCCACCTAGACACTTACTCAGCTATCAAAGCATACTAGCTTTGACTCACCAAACCCGGAGCTGTGATACCATGTTAAAAACTGAATAATCAACTTTATTAATAAAATGGGCAACTCACAGGTAGGAGCTCCACTTGGTGACTGCCTCTGGCAGAATGTTCTACACATTTCTTCTTACAATAAGAAATATATATAGTTTTCACACAAGTAGGGATGTTAGAACAACTTTGTAAGAAGTGTGAACACATTTACATATTCTCAATTATCTCCAACAAGTTGTTTGTCGGATTAGTAAGAGATGAAAAAATATCTATACTTCGAAAAGAAATTGTAATAAATGATGTAGAGAGGTTTTGTATATTAATATAATAATAACAATAAAGAAATTATGATTGCATGATGGGGAAGAATTCATATTTTTTTTGATGGTATGATAAACATAATCATAAATTCTCATTTAAAATTTGTATTATATCACTTTAACTTTTCATTAATATAGTCATACTCACTCCGTAATAATATGTTGCTTATAAAAACACCTAAATTTTAGGAAATGCAACCAACTTGGACTTGATATATAATAATTTCTTGAAAATTAGATATACTTCGACTTATATATAATATTTTCTAGAAAATTAGATATCTTTTTTTTAATCTAAAAGATGTGATGCTCATTAATTCTAGAAATAGGAGTTTGTTGAGGTTTAGTTGGTTGAGAGATTCTCTCCAATTAGTTAGCTTCTTAGATTGGTGTATGGTTCAGATATTCACTCAACAGAGAGATTGTATGTCCAACGTAGACTAACTATGTGGAGACATCATTTCCTGTATTTATATTGTACCATTATTTGATGTGAATAATGCAATTTAAAATATATTTAAAAAATCTTTATTTATATAAATAGCACAGCCACTTTAATCAATATAATTAATAAGCATATATCAATCACATACATAACCATAATAATATTCGTAATTAATTAATAATATTCCATATTTAATTAAATCTATTTAATAATAACAAGTTTGCATAGAAAATATATCTTTATCTTTGTAGTGGATTAGTGGTTATAAGTAATTGATTTTTATTACCAGCAATGAGAGAAATATCTAAAACCTAACCAAATTCTTTTGTGTGGATCACGACGTTTCAAATTCAATTAATATTTTAAGCCAAAATTAACCATTATTATTCGTTCATTCAATCGAGTGCACAATTAAAATGTACCACCTGGAAATCGTTACCGTACATATTAAAGTCCACTTAAATTTGATTCATAATATATCTAAAATAAATAATGCCAGGTATTCAACATATAAGTGCTATGAATTGAAAAAGAAAACCCAAAATGTTAATCACTCGTACGAAAAGAAAATAATGAGAAAAAAAACTTCGGGTGACTTTAATGATGGCCTTCGGTGAAGAAATTGTGCAACCGAGGGGCTATCGGAAGTATAATGTGTCACATTAGTAACAGATGAAATGATTTCTATACTTCGAGAGTCTGATAAAAGTAGAGAAGATTTCTATACTTCGAAAGAAAGTGTAATAAAGGTAGAGAGGTTTAGGATATCAATACAAGCAAAAAGGAAAGGATTTCTATACTGCGAAAGAAAGTGTAATAAAGGTAGAGAGGTTTAGGATATCAATATAAGCAAAAGGGAAAGGATTTCTAAAGTGTAATAAAAGTAGAGAGGTTTAAAAGTAGAGAGGTTTAGCATATCAATATAAGCATAAAGGAAAGTGTAAATTGGATGGTGAGAATTAAAGATAAATTGGATGGTGAGAATTAAAGAATGACTTAATAATTAAAAAAATTATTTATAGTTTTTAATTAACAAAAAATATTAAAATCGGCTAGAGTATGTTTTAAAATTGTTTTTGTTATGTTATGAGTTGGAGTATGTTCTAAAATTGTTTTTGTTGGGCTAAGAACTTGTTTTCTTAGAACATATGGAAATAGGTTAACAATCCAAGATTCAAAAGCATATAGCAGGAGCCAAAGCCTGCACTCTCATGAACCACTAAAGATTTATTCGAATTGGTGTGGTTTTCCTTGAATAATGTTGATGAGTCACCTAAATAATAATCAGAGATGGTTGTTCTCAATTCCGGTTTGAAAACTAAGTTATGATAAATTTCCTACCATAAAAAATAAAACCCAATTTTTTTTTAGTATATTTTTAATATACTTATAACAATAATCAGTAAACTATTCGCTTTTAATAATATAATAAATAAATAAAAATTTCTTAAACATGTAAACTTTTGCCAAAGTTACAATTAAGCTAACATCCTGTTTATGAAATTTAAATTTAAAATCTCATAATATCTATGAGAGACGATTAAATATAATCACCCCGATGTTAGGTATTAGAACACCTGAATTTCAGGAAATGTTACAAATTTGAATTTAAAATCTCATAATATCTATGACAGGCAAATAAATATACTCACCTACTTCCTAATTATATGTTAGGTATTAGAAACCCTGGACTTTAGGAAATGAGACAAACTTTTATTTGATATATAATATTTTTTTGGAAAATTAGATATCATTTTATGTTCTAAAAGATGTAATCCAGTATCTAGAAATGAGAGATCGTTTTATATTTTAAAGCGATGATCCAATACATGGATCCTGTTTGTACGAATTACTGAAATTCAAAATGAGAAGAACATGATTACGTTAATCAAATAGGTTAAGCTTCAAATTGCGATTAACCATGGCCTCATAAAGAGAAATGAGTACATTTGATTATAGTTATAATTTATAAGTTAAACACAGTGGAAAAGCTGCCATAAATTATTATTCTGAATGCTGTGCTACACTGCTCTGCTCATCTCTCATAAAACCAAGGAAGGAAATCATTGGTCTTTCTTAAAGAAACAAAAATAACAAAACCCAGGCACATATTCTATTTAATCCGTGAAGGTCGGTCCGGTTATTGTCACAACATTACATTTCACCTGAGCGCAATCCATAATCACTGTGGACATACGATTGACACTACACCATTAGAGGAAATAGAACGTTTAAATGAAACAAATAGTGCCCTAATTGAGAGGTGGGCATGTGAATCCGGGAGGAGGGGTAACGCCACATTGAGCAAAGAGATCCAGAGCCAATGGTAGGATGACATTGACGTTCAGTAGCTTGAGGCGGATAGTTGTACACAAGCACAGGGCTGCCTCCAACTCCGCAACGCCTTGTATGAGTGGGCAGCACTGGTTGACAAGAGGGTCGCCAATGCCTAAGTGCACCAACCCTCCCAACAAATCAACGCACGCTCCCACTTTCAACGCATCCAAAGGACATGATCCACCACCTGGGGAGCTACTACCGGTGCCCGGCACGCTAGGAGGTCCGCCCGATCTCCCACCTGTGGGGCTACTGCCGCTGCCCGGGACGCTAGGAGGTCCGCCGGATCGCCCACCTGGGGGGCTACTGCCGCCGCCCGGAACGCTAGGAGGTGTTGCAGCAGGAGGAGAGTCACAAGAGAGGACTAGCATGGGCATGGTAGTTGCAGCACTAATCATATATATGAAAAGCATTGCTGCAGCCTTTCCCATCTTCAACCAAATGCGATGCTACTCCCTTACTCGAAATGAAATTGAATGAAAGAGGAGGGAAAGAAAGAACCGAAAAGGAAAAATAAGGGAGTTGCATGTTTGAGGTCCCAGGATATGGATTTTATAGCAGCTGCGGTAACTGTTTCAATATGTTATTGTAGCAAATCCTGATTGCAAAAGCTGAAGCACTCCATATGGCGCCGGAAGCTCAATCGGAAACCGTATCTAGCCCTCGCTCTACGTGTTATAATAATCTTGCAAACTACACATTTCCACGTGATCCTGAAACTCTTCCGCGGATGACAGCTTCCAACTGAAATAAGATGCATTCACGTGAAATCAACTCGAAGATAATTAATTCAAAATCTACCAAACCTTCTCGAACATTTCCGGAGATACAGATAAAGAATGTTCGGATATGACTAATTTGAAAAGCGCACCTTATTCACCCATGTTTCGTTAGAACATTCTTTTTAAACACCAAGATCAACTTAGGGTCCATGAGTTCATATAATTTTGCCTTTTTCATATAACATTCTTATATAAGTATATGTGAAAAAGTAGTGTTGGAAATACTTGTGGTGGCAGCCATCCGCATTATCACTCAATTTTGCTATTAAGTCTGTTTTATATAAAATATTTTATAGTAACTGCTGTTATAATTGATGTTTGGTAAGTATTCTTATGGGAAAAATTGACTCAAGAGCACTATATTACACGGGTAAGGTAAATTAAACAATATGTATAATTATACTTAATTAAATGATATATATAATTAAACACTATTTATAACTAAACAATATGTAACACTGTTTTAATAAAACATTATTTTAGGATAAGTGCTGTTATTTAAAAAAATGATATTTGGTAAGTATTTTTATTTTGTAAAAGTTCACTTAAGAGTATTATATTAAATGGGGTTAAAGCACGAAATAGTGTTCGTAGTTATGTGAAGTATTGTTATGCGAAGAATAATATTGTTTATTTTTATGGGAAGAATAATTTGCTGTAGTATGAATTTGTTGGAGTAGTGGGTTTTTCATAAAATATGGTATATATTTTAAGTAAGATATAATTGAATTATAAGAGAAATATGAAAATAAGTTCTATTTTCAAAGTTAATGTAATTGACTATTACTACTTTCATATATATATATATATAATGATTTCTCACTTTCTATTATTTTATTTTTTTTGTGTCACTTTTATGGTTCTATAGATGTGAAATAAAGATAATACTATAGTGCACAATTGTTTTCTTTAGGGTTTAATGAGCACTAAAAGAGTTAAAAGTTCACTAAATAAGTGTTTTTTACATAGTTTCATGAATTTTTTTTTTTTTTATGAAAGTAAGATCAACTATTAAAATAATAGCATACATCAATTTTTCAATTTAGTGGAATGGACTTATGAAAATATTATGTAAAGAAACACTAGAAAATCAAGCATTTATTGTGGTAGTTCTCTCTATGGGTGTAAACACTGCTTAGAATATGTATCCTAATGCAAATGGTAAGAGATCAAAAGTGGTTACATTGGAAATACACAGTTCAAATCAAATTAATGAGAGGATAGTATAGATAACCAACAATATGCATGTGTAGCTATGAAATTGTGGTTGCCAAAACCCCCTATATTCTTCTTTTGGAAGGGATATGAGGACTTGCTATATAAATTTTGGATAAATCACTTTTTATTTTGTCTGATTTGATTTATTTTGCCCTATCTCCAATTTGTTTGAGTTTTTATTTTAATGATTCTATAGCATATGGTTTGTTGGCAACTTCCTAATAGCTAAGATTTTGTTGAGTTTAAAATTAAAGCTTACTCAAAATTACGGTCAATTTCATTCGGCTAAAAGTAAAATTTACAAATTTGTATTTTATTAAATTTTTGTTATTTATAAATAATATTAATTTTAGTATATTTAATTAAAATATTTGTAATTAATTAAATCAATTTAATTTAATTCTAATTAATTAATAACAATTAATTTATATGTATTTCTAATTATTTAAATAATTATTTAATTAAATTAATTATTTGTTTATTTTATTAATTTAATTACTAAGGTAGTGAGTTAAAAAATTATATATAAATATATGTAAATTATATTAAAAGAATTTCTAAATTATTAATATAATATGTTATATATATATATTCAAATTCTTTTATTTGTTAATGAAATTTATATGATTTTTAATTGCAAATATGTGTCAATTGTTTCATGTTTTTCACTTGTGTTGGATATGAGAAAGGTTGTTCATAATTTTAGTTATCTGATCTTGTAGCTTCATTGATCTGTGATTGATTTCCAAATTTCCTTTTAGGCTTTAATCAAATTTGTGAATAATTGTTTTCCAAAAAAAAATTCATTTAAAATAAATTTAATCGTCATTTAATTGTATGAACTATTTCACAATTTCATGTCTTATGTATCAACTTATCTTTGATTATTTTCAATTTCCAAAATGGAGCATGTATGACACTTAAAATGTTGTGTGTTAGAATTTCTTCAAAAACATGATATTTATCATACAACACATGTTAAATCCTCATTATTTTGTATCACTTTGTTATTTATTGGGATGAGATATATATCTTGTCCTAATCAATATGGGATAGATAAGATTTCCTTTTTGCTACTTGTATCCTAGGGTAGATTTGAATTAAGAATTAATTCATGAAATTTTTATAAATATCCTTATGCGGGAGAAAATTCTAGTGTACCTTGGTTGAGCCCTTGTTCTAGTTTAAGGGTTTCTTTCTCGCGAGAGTTATGCAAGAGGGTATATCTGATATTTCTCTTTTTGGTGATGAGTAATTAGGGACATCATAAGTTAGTAGGAAGGAGGTGGGTGTCATTGGACACAATAGAACCAGTTGGAACCACAAGTACAAACTGAAGAGACTCTTATTTGGGGCTCTAATTGGGCGGTCTCCTCAATGTTTATTTTGGTAATTTTTGGCCATCAAATTTTTTGGTGCTAGAAGGAGGGCCACATATAGATTTTATATGCAGAGTCTTGTTTTAAAATTTGTTTAACTAATCATGGCTCTGGTGTACATTCCTAATTGTGCTTATTCTTTTAGCTCATGAAAACCTACTAGAAGCATACCTAGGAGACAACTTGAATCCTTGTCTAATATGAGGTATGAAAGTGAGAGTAAAATTTCTTCCTTAAATCATTTTTTTTTTTCTCTGTAGATAAAAGTGAATCTTTCGATGTTACTAATGATAAAGAAATTTGTAGATTGCAATACCTTGTATGAATGTGAAGCAATGGTTGAAAATAGGGTCGTCAATGCCTAAGTGCACCAACCTTCCCAACGAATCAATGGATGCACCCAGTTTCAATGCATGCAAAGGACATGATGAGCTTCCTCTGCCTGGTCCACCACCTCGGGGGCTACTGCTAGTGCTTGAGAGGCTAGGAGGTTCATTAGATCTCCCACTTTGGGGGCTACTTCTGGTGCCCCAGACGCTAGGATATCTCTTTTGATCCTCCACTTTGGCCACTACTGTTGGTGCCTCGGACACCATTGTTGGACAATTGGCATTGTCTAGATGGCCAATGTCCTAGTGAATATATCTGTAAGTGTTTTGGCATTGATTTCAACAGTCATGTTGGGAAGATGTGTTGGGAAGTTGACATTGCCTAACTATTGGCATGAGTGTTGGCATCGATGTCAACTAGACTAGCTTGGATGCTTGTCACAGTAGACGTCGGTTGTGATGGCCCAGGAGGAATCTCATGGTAGCTATAGGTTTCATGTAGAGAATCATCACAGTAGCAAGCTTACTAAAGAAGCCATAAAATGATCGCCTTAGTGGTTGTTAGTTCAACTGTATGCATAATCGAGGGGCAGAGATTTTGCAGTAATTTTGTTGACAGAAGATGGGCTGAAAGCCTACATCAGACCCTCTCCATTGGAAAGTTCTCTGAATAATCTTTCGAACAATATATGGAAGTCCAAAATGGACTTCTAGATAAAAAAATTTGGCTTGCTAATGTTATGGGACATGAACTCTTGAGAAGGTTGAAATATCGAAGGTTGGAGCCCATTGAGACCCGATATTTGAACCCTAGAGATTGAAGTATCTAAATATCAAAGATTAGAACATTGATGTATCAGTATATCCTAGATCGAAAAGTTGGAGGTTGAAAAGTCAGAGGTCCAACATATTGGCATATCGAAGAGTGCAATGTCAAAGGTCCAACCTATTGGCATATCGAAGAGCGCAATGCCAAAGGTCCAACATATCGACACATCAAAATATGGGAGGTCAATGTATTAGTGCATCAGGATATCGGAACCCTAAAGATCGACGTATCAGTGCATCAAGATATTAGAACCCCGGAGATCGACGTATCAATGCATCAAAATGTCAAATGTCAACATATTGGTGATATCGGATATTAGAGGTTCGATACATCAAAGTAGGCTATATTAGAGTTTGGAGGATATGGGAATCCTAGAGATCGGTGTATCAGAACATCGACCTCTCGGGGATCAGAATACCAGAACTTCTTAAAGTGAGGAACCTTTAAAAGTTGCGATATCCGATAAGTGTCGATAAGCCTGAAGGATAGAGAGATGTAAAAGTTCTGATGAATTTTTGATCTTGAACATGAAAATCTTCTTTTTTGGAAGTGTGTTTTTTCATATGCCTGTTTCTTTCCTTTTTATAGATTTAACAAAACTAATGATCTTGGGAGTATGTAAATCTCACTAAAGATGTAATTTCTTGACATTTTTTAGCATTAATAGTAAGAATAGAGTGCTTCCATAAGGCCTAAAATTTGGAAAAATCAAGGTAAATAATAACGAGAGTCTCCAAGGTAATTTGTTATGCTTGTTCATATTTTTCCATATAATCTATTTTAGGGATCCCACATTATTCATAGTCTCTTATGTTAACAAGTATAATATTAATTTTACATAAGGTTCGATGTTATATAAAAAATCTTAATATATCTGTTACACAGTAATTTGTCACCATTGGTCACCGTCCCTGTTACCCCTTTCCCGTACTTTGGAGGACTCATTCCGGGACCTGTGAGCAGTGACATAACTTAAAAACACTTGCATTATGTTCCCCTAAGTACGGACTTCATGTGCCCTGAAGACACCTCCTGCAAAATATCCCTGAAAAGTGCCCTTTTTCCATTAGTGCGGGTCCACAATGTACTACCTGCGCCAATGAACGAGATCCTCAAAAGAAGGCGCACCCATTGGCGCTCTGTCTTAGAGTAACACCCGCGCCAACCGAGTTTGGAAAAGATTTTTAACAAACGCGTGCCCGGATGTTTTTTCCCTTAAAGTCATGAAGTCTTTTGAGGATAAAGCTAATCTTCTAGATGTCGAGATTCATCATCTATCCACAACGTCTTTTTGGAGATAATGCCAATCCATAATGGGTGTCTTGATTCATTGTATTTTCTTCCCCTTCTCCATCTATAAAAGTCTGTCCTCATGCATTTGACAAGCTAGTCTTGGGAGTAGTGATAATGCTAGTTTTTAGTGATAGTAAGAGTCTTGGAGCATAGGGAGGTTATGCTGTCAGAAGTCTGATCTATGTATTCATAATCAAAGAGAGAGAAAGGTTTATTGCAAGGCATATGTAGCTGCTCGCCCAGCCAGAGGAGGGATTCAACGTCAGAACTTTGGTTGTACTTTTCTCTGTTGATTATTCATTAATAAACGACTATCATTATGGTTCCAATCTTATTGTTCATTATGATAATGTTTGATCTATATCTTTTCTGACCAATATATGGTTGTATTTAGTGGATTTTATGCTGGTATTCGCTTCGTTCTTTGCATGTGCAAGTATCCATTCGCGGAGATCGTGACCTGCCAGAGCAAGGGAACGGTAGTATCAACTCTTCCTCGACACTAGCGTTGGACTCCAGGTTGGTTCTCATAATCCACTTCAATTTGCAACTAGGAACTTGCATGGTAGCGTTGATTGATTGTTGCTAGACCCATTTTGGACTAGTGGGATCACCTCTGTCTGCAGAGGGGATTTACCTCTCCAACAATTTGGCGACTCCACTGGGGGAAGAGCTATTTGTTGTTTGATTCATAAACCTTGGATGGAGCCTGAAGTACGGCCAGGCAGCCTTCGAAATGCTATTGCTTTGCATTAGCGAAGTAGATCAACGCCACTTCAGTCAATCTCCGGTTTGGTTTACGAACCGAACAGCTTCGAGTTTGTCTTGCATTTTGGTTTTCTCTTGCTTGCTTGCATAAATAAGCTTTCTGGGTTAGTTTTTAAGTTGTTTCTTGCTGTTTGATCTATCTGAATACTGTCGACCAGACCCTAGACTGCTTGATTTAGTTTTTAGGCCAACAAACTTTATTAGCGCGTTTTTCTACCTGACAGTCGCGCCAGTTGGCGCAGGTTGCACAAAAGCAACTCGCGCTAATTCCTTGATAGCGCGAGTTACAGGCTGACAGTCGTGCCAGTCCTGTGAACTTTGCCAGTTTGTTTGTTGGAAGCTTTTTAAACTCAGATTTCTGTCTTTTTACATCCTTTTCAGCTACTGGAGTGTGTCAGAACTCTGTTTGACTGGTTTTTTTACCTTTATCCTTCGGGTGTTTGCCTATTTCCATCGATCTTATATCCCAGCCCTAGAGCATCTAGTGGCTTTGTATATCGAGCCTTCCGTGGGAGTTTTTGGTTCTTTGATTGTCCAGTCGACTTTTTGGTTGTTTTCTGCACTTGTCTAGTGGTTGTCGAAACTTATTATTCTGTGCTTCGAGCATTTCACCTCTAGCTCGTTTGGATGTTGCTTGGCTTCGTTTGAGGTCTTTGTGATTCTCCTTGTTTTGACAGTTTGTCTTGGTGTTTCAGACTTGATTCTATTTGCATTGAGTGAAATTTGCCTGTCTACGCCTGTTAACATCTCTCAAGATTTGTTTAAGTGCATTATGCCATTTTAAAAGAAAAAACAAACGATCTTTTTGCATTATATTAGTTAGCATTCTTCATTGTTATTGGCAATTAGTCACTTTTAAAAAAAAAAAAGAAAGGAAAAGTTTCATTTATTGCTATTAGCTGCATTAGGATCTTTGTTGATTGTTTGATGATCATTTTGTTTGTTTGAAAGATCTCAACTCTTCTGTAGTTAGCATTCATTGAATGAAATGATATATTTTGGCATATAGCTTGCATTTAGGAATTCTGAGAGATCACATATGGTAGGACCTGGAAACTGAAACCTAATCAAAGATCAACTGTAAAATGAACTAAATGAATCTAACAACGCATTGGAACTTAACGCATACATTCTAGAGGTCTAGGCTAGAGACGTGTTCCGGCGTCGTTAAACCTAGCCACTATTGTTTCACATTACGGTTGAGTGATTCCTCCTTTTGTGACTCGGTAGTGGTCTAGCACGGATTTGTGCTCCCACGTACCGTCGAGTATATGTGGAGACCCCACTAGGTTATTATCCTTTATCCACAGGAAACCGTGTCTGCCGCCTTACAAGCCGTAATGCACTGAACACAGCATTCGGGAAGATTGACTGCCGTACGAGAAGTCCTTGGTTTTCATCTGATTGCCAAGGTGTATAAGCAGTTTTACGGATTGTTTGGTAAACTTTTTGCCTAGTTCTCCAGAGTAGTCACTTTTGACCCTTTTCGGACTCCCTAAAAGAAAAGGTTCACCTGAGCATTTGTCACTTCGGGCTCACTAAATATTCGAAGGAGACTAGAGTCATCTTTTCGTCCTTTTCTCGACTCTTAAAACATGAAGAGGTCAAGTTAAGTCCGTGTGTCTTAAAATTTATTCGGCCACGATTCACATTTACCTAGTTAGATCTTGTTTGCATTAGCTTGAGTAAGGTTCTTTCTTGTTTTCAATGGCATCCTTCCCCGAGTCTACCGGCCAAGGTGTTCCCCCGGATGGAAACCCTAGTCCATTTCCTTCTTTTGGAAATGTCGGTGCTCCGTATATGGCAACTTTGTCTTTGCCTGGGTTAACCATCGGTTTGCCCGTATGGTTGTTTTCGACCTCGGTAGTCCCGAGTGTGATGACTCCTGTTCCACCGTCTCCTCCACCCGAACAACATCATGTTGATTCCAAGGTGGACCTCTCCCCTTCTTCGCCTATTTCTGCGTCCTCATCTTCTACTTCACCTGGCGAAAGTCTGGATTCAAGTAACCAGGTGGCTAAGAAGAAGAAGAAGAAGACAAAGAAGAAGAAGACTCCTAAGCGAGAGGTTAAAAGTACAACTCAAGTCGAGCCACCTTCTGCTCCTCCGCGGAAGGTCAAATTTCCTTGTAAGTTGTGCAAGGAGGACCATCTTCTTCGCAATTGTCCTGGCATTCCCAAGGTCTTAGAAGTATGGTCTCGCGATACGGCCCACCCCTCATCATCCTCTGGAGCTCACGACGATGCTACCCTATCAGCCGGAAATGGTAAGGGAAAAGGGAAGCTTCGAATCCCCTGTAGACTTTGTGAAGGCAATCATCCCCTTCACCTTTGTCCACTCATGGATAAAGCCTCTGTTGTCTTGGAAAGTCTTACAGCTCCCTCACCCCAACTTCCCACTGGTTATCAACGTCTCTCTGCAGCCGCAGATCGTTCCCCTGCTAACAAAGAGATCGACCAAGATTCCTCTCTTGTCTAGCCTCCTCTTCCCGAACCTGGCTCTGCCAAGCCTGTTCCAGACCAACCATTGGTCGGAAAGAGTGTCGACTCGAGTTCACCACCCGTTGACCACTCTATTTCAGAAGAGCATCATTCCCATGTTCTTCTCGTCTCCTCAAATTCTCCTGAGTTCAGAAATGACTCTCCTATCCCAGCTGCTCCCGAGAGTCCTGCTTCGGTTCCTTTAGAGCAGGGGGGCAATCATACGATTCCCCCACCAAGTAATTCAGTCGTTTCCTTCGACTGGAGTCATTTGACTACCTTCCGCCTCCCATCCCATGTGTCTTTCTGGGTCACGATACACGCCTATGATAAGGCAATACCTGGCACTGTTTTGGATGAGGGTGCATCTGTTAGTCTTATGCCTACCACTACTTGGCAAGCTTTGGGTTCCCCACAGCTTGTGCCAATCGCATCGAATATGACGGCTTTTGACGGAGGAACTAGTCAACCATTAGGGATTCTTCCAAAGTTCCCTATTACTTTGGGAGGAAAAACCGTCTATATAGACGTATCGGTTACCCCAGGTGCTTTAGATTTCAGTCTTCTCCTTGGCCATGACTATGTTTATGCCATGGGGGCCCTTGTCTCTTCACTTTTCCGTGTGGTTTGCTTTCCACACGATGGAAGAATTGTGACTATCGATCAATTATCGTTCGTTCGTCCCCGGGTGCCTCCTGTGCAGTTGTCATCCCCTCCTGGTTTTCATCCACCAGTTGCATCCGCCCCACCATAGATCAACTACGTGGCCACTTATCCTGTGCCTGTATCCAGTGATGTCGCCGTCCTGCATAGTGTCTTGGGGGCATTGGGTCCTGACTTCCGAGATGTTGTCCTTCCACCGGGAGTGGCACTCTTGGAAGCCCCGACTTCCTATTCATTATGATGAAGTTCAGTTGGAGGATAGTTCCTTTCCTGTGTCAAGCTCCTTAAAAAATGAAACTAGATTTGGTCGGAGCATAGTTCATTGTCCTATGTCAAGCTCCTTAAAAAATGAAACAACTCCCTTTCCAAATCGAGTCTTTTGATTAAGATATCGTAAAATACAAGTCGATTCTTTCACAGATCTCGAGAGTGAACCTTCATTCCATCCACCTCGTTGAATGCAATGAAGCTTGGGGGGCATGTACCTCGATTTGCGTTATCATGCTGGGGGCACACGAACTTATAACAAGCATAGTTTTTCCTTTCAAGCTTGTGTAAAAATGAAACTGAATCCAAGCAGAGTTCTCCATGGTTCAAGCTTATGTAAAAATGAACCCATACCCATTGCCATTTATCCGCTAAGTTCTGCTAGATGAGCCTTGGTTGTTTCATTCCATCGGCACCATCTCTTTGGCCGATCATATGCTCTCACTTGGTTGTTTATCTTTTCCTAAGGAACCGCAGCGATGAGTGGTTTTATTAGCCAGCCTCTCGACCATCATATGTTTTGAGCAGTTCCGCCATTACCGGAACCAGTTGCTACCCGTTATACCACTCGTTCCTCTAGGACGAGTCTCCTTTAAGCTCTTTTCTGACTCGTAAAATATGAAAAGATTGCCGAGTATTTTTTCCCTTTTGACTCGTTAAAAAGAATAAAATGGAGGTCTACTTTCAGCTCTTTTCCGACTGTTTAAAGACGAAAAGATTGCCGAGTTATCCCTCTTGACTCGTTAAACGTAAATAAGAGGCGGTCATCTTTAAACTCTTTTCCGACTGTGTAAAAACGAAAAGATCGTCGGACCCTTGTCGTTTCAGGTTCGTTAACGGTTTCGAAACGACGTGGTTTTGATCGCTTTTTTACTTTTTCAGGTCGAAATCACTACTTATGAAAAGTACTCCTCGATCGTAATGGTCGGGCGGTTCTTTCGAGCATTGTTTTATACTTTTTCAGGCTCGAGAGACACAACTCTACGAAAAAGGACACCCCTGGAGTTTCCTTTTCTGTTGTCTTTTCAAACTCTCTAAACATGAAAAGACGCCGAGTTCTTCCTTTGTCAGACTCGTTAAAACTTGATGACATTGGAGTCCGTCAAGATGACGTTACAAGCATATGCTATCCCCATCAAGCTTGTTAAAAATAACTGGGGTACTCGCCAGAAATGGCGGGGAAAAATGGAACCATAATTATTGTCGTGTCGGCAGTGTGTCACTCTTGACCATGGCACTTGTCTGCTTTCGTGTCTGGGTGGGGATATCTCATCTTATTTTTCACTTGCCTCCCTGGAGTTGGGTAATCCTGTTTGACCTCTCATCTGCTCATTGCCTCGTCACCATGACCTTTGATCCATTGATGTCAAATACTGCCAATTCCACTATCGTGCCGCCGATATGTTCAAGAGAAGTTAACCTCTGCAGAATAACAACCTCCTTCTGATAGCTCACACAATTTTGATCCACCACAACTTTCTCTGTCTCGTGTCGATGATGTGGGAAACACTATGGCCCACCTTCGATCAAGGTCACTTCCTGTCGACTTCAACTCATTATCCAGGAAGCTGATCTAAAGACTCCCTTCCGGTGCCTTGGAGCCTGCATGCCTCAATGGCAGGTTCTTCGTGTTCGACGTGAGGTTTTCATCATTGGCCTTTGATCGAATGATTCTACGGGTGTTCGATGCCAGCTCACTAATTCGCACGCCGTAGATTGTACCTATAGTACCTTGAGGGCCATTGTCATTATTGGTGGTACCTCTCACGTCTGTTAACAGTTTTCATTATTGACTGGTAATCAGACGATGTTCATGCATGTTTGACTTCAGCTCATGTATTCGCATGCTTGAACTTGTACTTTTGTTCGGGTCAAGATGGAGCGCAAGACCCTAGATTTTGTCTATTGTAATCCAGGTGTGATTTTGTGGATTCTTGTTACATGACTCATTCACTGGATGGCTGCGACCATACCTGAGTCTATTCATCGATCCTAACTGGATGGCTGCGCCCATACCATGGATCTAGATTATTATGTACTCTGTTATGGATGGCTGCGACCATACCACATATATCATGTACTTGAGCTATCAGTTGTATCTCTCGATGCAGATTCTCGGCGGCAGCTACATGTGTTCTTGTAAAGCATTTCACCCCTCTCTCTCTCTCGGGACTCATGCTTTAGGGGGCATCTGTTACACAGTAATTTGTCACCATTGGTCACCGTCCCTATTACCCCTTTCCCGTACTTTGGAGGACTCATTCCAGGACCTGTGAGAAGTGACATAACTTAAAAATACTTGCATTATGTTCCCCTAAGTACGGACTTCATGTGCTCTGAAGACACCTCCTGCAAAATATCCCTGAAAAGTGCCCTTTTTCCATTAGAGCGGGTCCACAATGTACTACCCGCGCCAATGAACGAGATCCTCAAAAGAAGGCGCGCCCATTGGCGCTCTGTCTTAGAGTAACACCCGCGCCAACCGAGTTTGGAAAAGATTTTTAACAAACGCGTGCCCGGATTTTTTTTCCCTTCAAGTCATGAAGTCTTTTGAGGATAAAGCTAATCTTCTAGATGTCGAGATTCATCATCTATCCCTTACATCTATCCATAGTGGCTTTTTGGAGATAATGCCAATCCATAATTGGTGTCTTGATTCATTGTATTTTCTTCCCCTTCTCCATCTATAAAAGTCTGTCCTCATGCATTTGACAAGCTAGTCTTGGGAGTAGTGATAATGCTAGTTTTGAGTGATAGTAAGAGTCTTGGAGCATAGGGAGGTTATGCTGTCAGAAGTCTGAGCTATGTATTCATAATCAAAGAGAGAGAAAGGTTTATTGCAAGACATATGTAGCTGCTCGCCCAGCCAGAGGAGGGATTCAACGTCAGAACTTTGGTTGTACTTTTCTCTGTTGATTATTCATTAATAAACGACTATCATTATGGTTCCAATCTTATTGTTCATTATGATAATGTTTGATCTATATCTTTTCTGACCGATATATGGTTGTATTTAGTGGATTTTATGCTGGTATTCGCTTCGTTCTTTGCATGTGCAGGTATCCATTCGCGGAGATCGTGAGGATCGTGACCTGCCGGAGCAAGGGAACGGTAGTATCAACTCTTCCTCGACACTAGCGTTGGACTCCAGGTTGGTTCTCATAATCCACTTTCAATTTGCAACTAGGAACTTGCATGGTAGCGTTGATTGATTGTTGCTAGACCCATTTTGGGCTAGTGGGATCGCCTCTGTCCGCAGAGGGGATTTACCTCTCCAACAATATCCAAAAGAACATTTGGAATGTCCAAAATATTATTTCTTATCGGTTATTTAGTATCTATCCATAATAACATATTTTCCATTCATAATTATTACATATTATTCTTTCTTCTTAGTTTCTTTTACCTTATAAAATTCATAAATTAAGCTTGGTACTCTTGTCTTAATTTACAATATTTATGAATCTATAGGATTAACAACCATATTCCATATTTATGGTTTGTATAGCTTATTTAACATGACTAAAATATTTCTCAACGTCTTTTCTTATCTCAAACAAGTAAATTCATTTCAAAATTTACTTTTTAGTTCCTTTAAATGAGTGGTAGAATTTCATGGTCTTTTTTCTATGGTGTTGAAGGAAATTTTGTTGTGCTAATGATCTAACTCAATAACTCAATAACTCAATAAATAAATAATTTTTATTAGTGCTACATTTCAATGTAGTAAAAATAATTTAACTTATTATTAAATCATTTCCAACTTAATATACACAACTTCTATTTCAATAGATATGATGAGATATTCAACAAACCTTACTACCAATTTATAACACTTTCATTTTACTACAATTTGAGATATTTAAGTTTCAATGAAATTAACAAACATTATTATTATTGAGATACAAAATTATATAATCATAATTAATATCATGATTTTAAATTTATATAAAGTATATACTATTAATTTATAATATTAAAATATATTTAAAATGCACTCTACTTAAAAGGTAATATTATATATAAATATGTATCTTCTAAAATAATATAGAAAAAAATAATAAAACGAAAAATAAAATAAAAATTCAAATAAACCGGCACAAGTAAATGTGACATATGAATATGTATTATAATATTAAAATTCATTTCTTCAAGTAAAATTGTTTATACATATGTTTAATTTGCTCTAAAATATATGAACACCCAATGGTGGAGCATAGCCATTGGAATCTATATGTTGAAACTATAAAACCAAATCCATGATACTTATATACCACTATATATTTATCATTGATCTAGCGAGTTTAAAAAGGAATTAATCTTTTTAGGTGAAAATCTTTTTCACAATGAAAAACCTAAATGATTTTTATTTATATATATATATATATATATATATATATATATATATATATATATATATATAAAATTTATAATTTATAATTGTACTTGTGATGAATATACATATATAGAGATATAGAATTGAACACATTAAAACTATTTCTTATATTTCGAAGTCAAATATAATATATTTAAATAGTTGGTATCATATTTTCCTAATTTCAAAGATGGTTATGGAGGTTTAGATGTTCACTCAACAATATCTAAAATCAAATCTAGACTTAACACACCGCATTAGTGAAAACATTATCTCCAGCGCTCCCTTTAAATGTTTACATTAAAAAACACAATAGAGGAAACACATATAATCCAAATTCAAGTCAGAATTGTTTAATATGGCCTTGATTAATGCTTATACCTACTATGGAATCTGTGGGATTGCGCTCTTTCTCAACTAGATATTCTTGCTTATCACTTGACAAATTTAAGATATAACTACTTCTAGCCATCATTGAACTATTTGTAGTGATTAGAAATATTGAAATGAACCCAAAAAAAAGAAAGACCAAGAAAATGTGCAAGTCCAAAATGCCACTACTTTTCCATTTTCTGCAAATAAAGCATTATGTGCAGCTTGCTGAACTTTTTGCCACAATTGATGAATGGAAAAATAGCTTAATCTTGGTAGATAAGTAGATAGGTAGAGAAACAAAGGAGCTCAATAGTTTAATCTAAGCCCTTGGAAGTAATAAGTGCAGAATTAGGTAGGCTTACTATGCAAAGAAAAGAAAAATTGAGGGGGGTTTGCAAGTCTAAGTGCACCCAAGAAAGAGAAAAAAATGCTAGGCAAAGTAGGCTGGGTACGTAGATTGGTGTTGCAGAATGATACTTGTGATGGATCATATCTCTCAATGTGTTAAATTTCACTTCTATCACAAGTTCTAGGCAGATATTACACTTGATGCAGTTCAAGCAAGACAAGATTCATAACTAACTTCCCTTCATATTTTTCCCTAATCATTTACTAATTTCCCCCTAAAGTATTAAGATCTGCTTAATCCCACTAAAATCACTCATCTCATTTCATAAACAGTGCCTAAATAAGACCTTATTTTACTTGGGAAAATGGCCATATTCTCCATAAAAACCATTTTCTCGCTTTAGCCCAAGTTTTAAATATATGTAAAGTGTTTTAGAACTTGGCACTTTCATTCATTTTCATATTAACGATTAACATTTATTATATAAACTCCCATGTAAATATCACCCTTATCCCATATTATGTAAATATAACAAAAACCCCAAGTAATTAATATCCCCACCTCGGTCGATTACGGCCATAGCACTATTTGAAAGAAATTAATGGATTTATTTTTTCATTAATAAACTCCCCACCGTCGCACTAAAAGGATTAATCACCATCTGGGTCAATTAATAACCAAGCCCCACCAATGAAAATAACCTCTAAAAACATTAAAAAGCATTGTTTATTTGTATTGTGCTCGCACACTAAACCTCCGCCTTGATCATAACTCGTCCACTGTCAGATATCTGCTCCACCATCCGACGGTCCGCATCTATTTCACGACCCCCCTTTCAGCCGATGTTTAACCTGCGGGGAACCAACAGTTTTGGCACCGTACCAAGGACACGCATTGCTCTCCCAGCGAGATCGCTCCCTCCCCGCCCGAAACCACTAAACCCCAAAAGTGTTGCAGGGAAAAACCGCTTACCACCCCCCCGCTGACATCATCTGCTAACATCACCCTTCTACTGATGTCACTGCCACATCATCTGTCCCGTCATCCTGCTGACGTCAGCCATCCTTCAAGTCAAAAATCCCTGCCAAGCTTCATTTTGTCAAAAAAGGGATAAAATATCATTTTTTGTTATATTTTCGCTGCAAACGGCACTCTGGGCATGATATCTATCGAGTTCACATTTCATTCTCAACTGCCTCCAGACCAAAAAAGGCTCCATCAACGAGCTCCTTCACCTCTCAACCGACCCTCGAGAGTATGGTTTCCTCCTCCTTTGCCATAGGTACCTGTAAATTTTGTCATTACATGGCTATCAGCACATCAATTGCCAGACCTTCTCAGCAATCTCCGCAGGAAATTAGCATACCAGCCACAGAAAATATAAAGGAAAGGTAATCAAAAGGCACAGTATCAGTTCTATTTTGCCAGAGAGCGGTGAGCAAGAGTCAAAACAACAATTAAAGAGTATCATTTCAACATTAAAGTGTATCAAATCAGCATTAAAGATGCCAGAGCAGAATTAAAAGCAGCAGAGAAGAATTAAAGAAAGCATATCAGAATTAATGCATCAGTTAAGATAGGCAGTTGGCGTAAAATTTCTACAGAAGACAACTGCAATGCTGAACCCTAAAGGCCTGCCCCCAACACAACATCAGTTAGTTGTTTCTATTTTACTTGTAAACTCTTATTAGTTAAAACTAGATATTATCTCACAGCTGTAATGAGATATTTGTTGTACAAATTTGTAGTATAAGTACCCCCTCCATTAGAGTTTGGAGGTGCTTGGTGGTGTGTGGATTTCCTAGACTCTGCTGTAATACTGAATTTTTGGAATAAAGAGCTGTTGGAAACAATCTGTTTTCTGGCCTACTGGATGAAGAATTGAAGCAAAGGACTTGTCACAGAATTATTGAATCAAACTCCACATCAATAAGTCCCCTATATCTTGTGTTTTACAGTTTTCTGGTTTACTATATCATCTTTGTTTCATAATCTGAATAATAAAGAAAAAGGTTAATTTCAGAATATGCTTGACTGCACTCTATTTTTAGTCTTTATTATTCTCTTTGTTTTCTTCAGAATTTAGATAAACAGTGAACTCGTAATTGCTCCTGTTTTCTAATTCTTTCATGTTGATTATTTGCTAAAGAATTCTTAACTACTCCTTATCAGTAATCATCCATTTCCCCTCTTTAAAATAGGTTGAAGGATTCTTAACTGCCCTTCACCCATTTGAGCCCATTCCAACTTTTTCCAGTCTTCATTTGTTCCCTGTTTGACTACCTTGCTTTGTGAAGCCATCCTCTATTAAGAAACCTAATCCAGAAAGCCATCTTCTTTGACTCCATTAGCCCAATGGAATGAACTGCTCAGTTTTACCTCTCTGTTCTATCAAATCTCACCACCCAAACTCAAACAAAACCCTTGAACTTCATAACTAGCCTAATACATTTAAAAACAAACCTAAATTATAAAGGGAGAGCCCTCTCTGCATACAGATTGGCTAGATTCTGTATCTAAAATATTGGTCTGTGATTACCTCGGCATCCTTCCTTTTCTTACAACTTTTGGGAAAACTTGAGTGATAACAAGTCCTAGAAAGAAAAGTAACTAAAATTAGCACAAACTCTTAATATCTTGCCACAACAATTAACTTTGATATTGCTTTCTACATCAGATTTTGTCAATAAAGAAATATAAAAAAGGGTCCCAAAAAGGCTTCAAATTGCTTCATTGACACCATTACCACTTGGTTTGATTGATTGCAATAAAATGAATAGTTCTTTTAACCCATTTGAACACTCGTGTTTGTATGAAAAGCTCATTTAGCAAACTGAATAGCTCCTTTAGCTCAACCTGCGCTCCTTCCTTCTATGTCTATATGAAAGCCTTGATTTTTCATATATGTCAACCGATTTTAATATAAAAATGAAAACATTGAAAAGTCTCATATGTGATCTTAGATGAAAAATAATTTAATTAAATTCTTCAAACAAAATATGGATTTCATCTTAATTAATTTTCTTAAACAACCCCTTGTGTAGTAGTGCGTAAATATTGCATATCGTGTCTCCTATTACCACTATTGCTATCATTGGAACTACTGAGAAGTATGTGATGAGGAGGATCATGTGGAATCGATTTTTCAATCTTGGGCCTGACTTTTTCTGGAAGTCCTTGTTTGGGAACAAGAAAGGGGGCATAATGAATTCTTCTGTCTGTGCCCACAACATCACACTTGGATGAGGTCCAAAAAAATATTAGAAGTCTTGATATATCACCATTAACAATAAACAAGAAATCCACCACCATGTCTCTGCCTTGCAATATTTTCCTATATGCTTCTCCTTGCAGTCAAGTTTTTTCATGAGTATAGTATTCATTTGTTGAAAGCCTTGTACTTCTAGAAATATTTCATTATATTTTTGAAAGGCCTCCCAAATCTAGCCAAATAATTACCAAATCTAATGCCTTAAATTTCTACAACTATCATTTAGGCATGTTGACATAATTTCTACAACTTTCATTGATAATACATCTGATATATCTCTTCACTCTCTTCATTTTCAACAAGGATTAGATGATCCCCTTCTCTAATGACATCGATATCATATATTTATGTAGAATCTTCACTCAAAACTTTCACAAGCAAATAATCAAAATTTTCACCTGTGAGAACAACAATTCTATGATGGCTAATTTTAAGTTCTTTTGCATCACTCTGATTTCAAATATTATAGGAAATCTGAACTCATGAAATCATGAGTTCATATATAAAATAAATACTTCTCGCCAATTTGCAGTAGCTCCTGAATTGTATTTGGCAAGAGTATCACTTTCCCTGCTTGCTTATTTTCTTTGTTGTAAATTGGGTGATTTCTGTAGATGTCACTCTTTTAGGAAGAGAGGGGCTTGTTCAACAGGAACAATTAATTGCGTGACTCATGCCACCAACACTAGGATCAGTGTTGGAAGACATTGTGACTATATCAAAAACACAATTATCAAAATCAGAAACTCTTTTACTCTGCAATCCATTAGGTGGAGTGGAAATTGTATTTATAAAATGATGAATGCCATTTTCCTCCGCAGATCCTAAAGGTTTCATGATCTCCCCATGATTTTTGTCATCTTGGTTCAATGGGACAGAAGAATCTCTGATAGATAAACATAAGTGTGAATATGTTGACTGAGATTTTTCTTCAAATAATTCTCATATTTATTCATGTCCTTGATTCTCTGACCAAAGCTTTTGGTGTCCAATCACTACAATCTGTTTTGTTCATGTCTCTTCCATGATCCAAAAGATATTTCACTACCTCTGTCAATCCATCACTGATGGAAACATCGAGGGATGTGTTCCCATATCCATTTGTTGGATTTATATCTAATCCATAACTTAGTAAATCGTTCAACATATCGAAATCCTTATTTTGTGTAGCAGTGCAGAGGAAACTGGCAATAGTACCGGTCTGAATATTTGCACCATTATCAAAAAGTAATGTGGAAACTGGTTTATGTTGGATCAGTATTGCTTCCCATAGAGGAACACTTCTATCTTCATCTATTCAGTTTATGAAATGTTAAATATACTGTGGTCAAATTCTTCATATTATTAATGGTGGCAACATTTTGAAATTTAAAAATATGTTGATTTCATTGAGCTTGAGAGAAAATTTTAGAACTCGTGTTTATATTAAGAAATACACTCCTTGATTGGGAAAACAACTAACGAGTGCACAAGGGAGGCGAAAATATACTCTTTTTATTGACATTTTCTCCATATTCTAAAAGAAGGTTGACACAATCCTTAAAGCCATTTGTTGTAGTAATGTGCTTATAACAAAACAAAACAAAATGGAAAGTTTTAATCAGTTATCCCACTCATAGCAGTGTATGCCTTCAAACTAAAATATGTACTTAAGTCAGGAACCACAAAAACATAAAGAAAGTGTTGTGAAGACCATGAAACTCTATTGATCAAAATGAATTTTAGTTTTGAAATTTACCAAGGGTGTGCAACAATTGTAGTTTGATTCATTAGGATCCATCCCTCTCTTCAATAATTCCTCCATTAGAAGGGCATCCCCTATTGGAGCAATAGAACATAGACAAACAGGAACATCCATTCTTCTTTTAGCTAGCAACTGATCTATTTCTTTTGAAAGTTGTCCAAAATTTGGGTCCTTCAGTTCCTTCAATTGCTAGAGTCATATTAACACGAAGTTAAGTTTTCCTGCAATACTAACCAAGACCTTACAATAATACATTTAATTGATCCTCTTCCCAGAAAAACCTATTATGGTAAGTTCATTCGACATATTTATCGTAATTCTTGCTTGTAAACATTAAGAAGGTTGTTCATGATGGTCAATCCATCTGCATTATTAGATTGTAAAATATTCATGAATGAATTGTGGTTCAGTCGTAAAAGTTGAGAAAGCCTCTTTGTATGGACTGTGTATTTTTGTGGTCTATAAAAGAGCACTTCAGTTTCTCAAAAAACATCTCCAAGCTCGGATTGCCCAAGAATCTAGAATGCAGCATGACACGAGTTCACAATAAAGAAACCATCTGACTTATTTTTGTGATTTCAAAACAATGTATGTGATACTAATTTCCAGGGTCAAAAAAGCAAGTCATTTGGAATAAGATATGTCATTTTTGTACTTCAAACTTTCTAATGTGACTAAAACATGAAGTGAAACAAATGGTAGTTCCAAATTTATTCGAAGATGAGATGCACACATTATAATATTAATGCTTATTATGTAATGAATCTCCTCACAAGAAGATACTAAGAGCATGAATAATCACTTAAATTTAAAAAAAATAGCTTGCCTACTATGTTTTATGCTTGTCTTTGTCTTTTGGTATGTCCTATAAAATGAAACAAAATTTCAATGTTATTGTAGCTTCACATCAACATTTACAATGCTTTGTTGTTGTTCTTTATTTCAAGACACACATTCGGCAAAAGAAATAAAGTGAACCACCTAAAAGTTCTGAAATTTTAGACTCTGTAACATTTAGAAAGATATCTACCACAACACCACTACACTAGACACTAACACATAAAAATACGTGGGTGCTTCATTGATTAAAATGACATCTTCCTTTGGGGGAAAGTAATCTTCCTTCATCTCTGAAACCTTCCAAGAAGAGGGTGAATGTTAGTTTAATTTTTCCTCAAAGTTGTTGTATTGAAGCCCACTAGCAAAGACAAAAGATAAGGTATCCTTACCATAAGTAGGTAGTACTTACTAGCTGGAAAAGAAAATCATGCAACACTCCTTGGAAAGGATATAATTTATCAACAATAGGAAAAAACAAGACGTTTGTGATGCTTGTGCGGATGGCCTTTGGAAGATTATTTAATGTTTCTTCTTGTTGCAATACCTCTGTCATGAATTTCAAGCATATATGTGCCAACATTTTATCTTGCAATTCCAGTGGCAACTGATTCCTAAAGGGAAATCTTGACATTTCCTGAATTGTGTCCCTCTACAATCGAAATAAAAGTCAAATCCTCATATGACATATCATTTTTGCATTGAAAAGAGAGAATATGTAGATATCACTTTTCTATACACAAATCTATTAAAACTATATTCCTTACAAATTTTATGGTCTCGCTTGTGTCATGTACAATTAAATTTGTCATGTTTACTATCAAGTATGCAGACAAGTCTAGATTAAATAGCATGTAGACGATATCAAATATCATTTCTCTCATATTTTCGGCATGCAGGTCTCCATATCCAACAATGGTCAGAGTGGTAATGGAAAAATAGATTGCAATAATATAGAGAATCCAAAGGCTTTGTTTCATAAAATATGGAAATGCAGCACCAATCCATGTCCTACTTGGATCATGATATCTAGCAGCAAGCAGATATGAAAGGCATCTAGCATAGTGAACTGCAAAAAGTGTTAACTACACTATTGAGAAAATATGGTTTCAAATTCATTATGCCGGTGAATACTATTTGCAATTAAACATTGCCTTCCACTAAAATCAAGCAAAATAAATTTATTGGTGTTAACTTACAAAAAAAGGCTTAAAGCAACATGTCCAGAAATAGTTGGGTCGGATATTCCTCTCTCGTCTTGAGAGTCAAGCACTGATCTGGAGTCTTAAGAACAAAGCATTGAAACATTTGAGTTGGAAGATTTTTTTCTTGGAAAGTTTCATGCCTCAAATCTCCCAAGTATTAGAAGAGTCAAAGTATTTGATACCAATGATTAAAATTTCATTTGAATAGTGTTTACTCTTTGTCCTGATTAACAATGTTATTCTCATTCTGGAGGTGATCAAAAACTACCCATGTATTTCTCAAAATAGAATCCTTTTTCAAACTATATTGTTCTGTCTTCTCGAAATCGAAATCTTCTTTCAAACTAGATTTCTTAGCAGAATCAAGAAAAGATAGTAACATGTCTAAATTAAGAACAAAAAATTGCTTCATCCGCTCAAAACTACCCAGTCCTTTGAAGTCCAAGCTCAAACGTATTCGGTCCTTTGAAGTCCAACAAAACATGGAAGATATGACCACAAACCCTTCCTCCCTACAACTTACTAAGAACACTGCCACAGGTGCAAAAACTCATTAGAATCGTAAGAAATAAACACATTGTCTACCTCAAATCCAAAGGTATTTGATGGGAGCAAGCAAATACCCATCCTTGGGAGCAAGCTATCCAGTAGATGCAAATTTTGAACACAATGCATAACTTAGATGCAATAGTATTTGAAGCATATCCTTAACAAAATGTAGTTTAGAAAATGCGAACTTTGATATGAACTGGTTGCAAACTTGTCAAAAATATAATACATGGGGCCAAGATCCAAGAATCTTCTTTAATCATACAAATAAGCTACCATATTTACTGCAATTTATACTACTTGCAATTGCACGACTTCCTTAGTTGACATGGTTGTATGAACTAGTTGCAAACTTATCAAAAATATAATACACGGGGAAAAGGTCCAAGACTCTTCTTTAATCATACAAATAAGATACCATATTTTTTGCACTTTATATTGTTTGCAATTACACGACTTCCCTAGCTGACATGGTTGTCAAAGTTTCTTTCCTGAGAATCATTAATCGATATCAGATGCATTCACAATCAAATCCCCTTGCGAATTTGGGTATAGAATTTGTGCCATCTACCCTTAAACCTAAACCTATGTGTTACCAAATATAAAGACATATGCATGAACTAACCCCTCGGGGATTCTTTTTCCAAGGAATACTTTGCAGGCAAACCTACTAGATGCTTGTCCACTTTGGTGGATAGTTTCCCTATTGAGCCTTACTGAGGAGAAATTGAACAATACACATGTGGGCATGAAATTACCCAGTGCCCAACAACAACTCAAACAACTAGTTCAATTAGTCCCCGACATTCTATCACAAAATTCTAATCTCCTAGGGATAAAACATTTGGGGTAGAAGAAATAAGCCATGAAACATCTCATTCACCATATTTTTCTTGGATATGCAATGGATCCAATGATGCAATATAGCATCATCCACAATCATCCACTTAGCCTTCACTTCCTTTTCGTCATGAGTTTTCAACTGCTATAGATATATAACTAGAGTCACAATGTCCTTGAGATTATTCTCTTCTAATACAAATGTAACCCTCACCATTCACCATAATAAATTTGAGGCACCATCCAATCTGTCTTCACACCTGAGGTTAGCTACACAAACTCCCTAATCTAAAAATTAGTTTGAATTCCTTCTGATAGACTGATTTCTATTCCTTTCTCCATCCAATCTATCCTGACACCTGAGGCTGTCTGCAAAAACTCCCAAAACTAAAAAATAACTTGAATTCCTCTGATTTCTATACATTTATCCCTACGTTGCAAATTCCTAAGAATCACAATCACATAAATAACTTTGATACCATGTTGAAATTGGATTGGGGAAATAGGTGGTTCAGTTTTGTTTTACTTTGGGTACTTTTTATAATTTCTTGACTGCAAAATGGTTTTAAAATATGTTGCAATTATTTCAATCAGCTAAAGAGAATGTTCACCATTATTCATGTATGTTGTAAATAATTTAATTGCATTTGTTCACAATACGTATGAGCATATAAGTATCTCCATTCCCTTTGTCATAGTTTTCTATCATAGATTAGGAAAATAAAACTTTATTATCTAACATGAAATCTAGAATATCCTCTCTATGCATACTCATTAAATACGTGTAGCAGAATTTTCCTGTTTTTCCTAAGATCATGAATTGGAGTGTAGTAGAATTTGCTCATTTTTCTAAGAACGTGAATTGCAATGTAGCACTCAAGGTGCATGCATTAACAAACTCTTGATACAAAAGCTCATGCTACTCTACAAGTCTAGTTAATATTGTTAGCTAGAATCTAAAGATGGATAACCATGCACATGCTTATATATAATCAATCAACGATCTTGGATTTATAAATTAGTTAAATAACTAGTTTAGATATTCATACCTCTGTAGATCTTCCAAATGTAGAATTGTGAGGGTGTAGGATATTGCAAGCTTATGGATGGACGGGATTTGTCAAACCCCTTGGCCTAAGAAAATTAAATATTGTTTAACCTATTGAATTCTCCAATAGGTTTAGATCAGCTAGCCTTATCCCATAAAAATATTTGGATGTAGCCTAGGGCTCCTGTAGAAATCACTGGACCTCGATGGTTCATTCAATAAATGCTAATGAAAATAAACATGTGCATAAAATGTAATTTGTAATAAAATTGAAACATTCTTTGACTCTATCATTTATTTTTGAATGCAACATTGATTATGAGCATTATGAATTGTAATGTTGGGACTGCCGAAGAGTTTGGAATATAGCAGGAGATAGTTTTATAGTAAAGAAACCAACTCAATTAGTTTTATGATTTCAAAATAATGTATGTGCTACTAATAACTTGTGTAAAACAAACAAGTCATTTGGAATGAGACATGTCATTTCTGTACTTCAAACTTTCCAATGTGACTAAAACATAAAGTGAAATAAATGGTTGTTCCAAATTTATTTGTAAATGAAATGAAAACCTTTTAATATTCATGCTTATTATGTAATGAATCTCCTAACAAGAAGATACTAAGAGCATGAATAATCAATTTCCTTTAAAATAAATTAGCTTTCTTGCGTTGTTTTACCCTTGTCTTTATCTGCTAGTATGTCTTGCAAAATGAAACAAAATTTTAATGTTATTCTAGCTCCACATCAACATTTACAACACTTTGTTGCAGTTATCTATTTGAATACATACATTCGGTAAAAGAAATAAAGTGAACCAACTAAAAATTATGAAATTTTAGACTTTGTAACATTCAGAAAGATACCTACCATAGCACCAAACACTAACACATAAAGACCTGTGGGTGCTTCATTCATTAAAATGACATATTCCTTTGGGGGGAAGTACTATGCCTTCATCTCTGAAACCTTACAAGCATAGGGTGACTATTAGGTTATTTTTTCCTCAAAGTTGTTGTACTGAAGCCCACTAGCAAAGACAAAAAATATGTTATCTTACCATAACTTGATAGTACTTGCCAACTGGAAAAGAAAATCATTCTGACACTCCTTGGAAAAGTTGATCTGTTTGTTGTTAATAGCTTCTGATAGCTTCCATTACAATATCTGAAGATATTGAACAGTCTTAACTCATAAATTAATCAAAAAGCAACATGTAGAGTAGGAGACACACATGGCAAGGTATTTTTGTCTGACACAAAATTGGACAATCATAGACCCCAGGAGAGAAATGGTAAGTTTAAAAGTCATGATCCAAAACTGAAACACCAGCTACATTGACCTGGAGTTTTGAAGTGTGGCACCACAGGAAGAATTTTTGTCGAGGAGAGTTTCATGAAAAAATTGCAAGTGTGCTTGATATTGCAAGTTGAATGCCAAAATTGTAGTACTTCAGTTATGATCTATGATAAGATTTGTGCCAAGAATCCATGATAGACACAATATGAACCCACTCTAGCATGGCAATTAAACATGTGGTATTAACGGTTGTGAAGAGTACTATGATTGTAGAAAATGTATGGAAAGTCGTGGAAAAATGGATAAAGAAGATGGAGTGGGAAGGTGCTACATGCATGTCTATTAACCTGCTAATAGGAGAAGAGAGCATTCATGTGCTATGGATTCCTAGAGTAGCTTGGAGGTGAGATGTTGAGGATAATTTTGAATAAAAGGGACACCAAGGAAGCTGGAATTGAAGAACTCCCAAAGTAGTTAATCTAAGGTTTTGATACTAACTGACATTAGTACAGTCAACAACAATGCAAAATACTTACAAATGTGAAAAAGATAATGCGAGTTATAAAAGAATATTGTTGCAACTATGCATGATGTATCCTCTATATTGTATTAGGTTTTTATGAAAGAAAAAAATTGGTGGAGAGTGATCATTTTTAGCCAAGATTCTGAGGGTCACGAAATAAAAATTATAGAGTTAGCTGAGTGATCATTGTTGACCAAGTTGTACATGAGATATTCACAATGAGGTAAGAAGGATACAAAATATAAAAATCTATTTCTATACATATTTGGTTTAAGTACACTAGGAATTAGTGACCAAGTCTCATCAGTACCTCCATCTCTTTCCATTCAAGATTTCCTGCAACAATAAGTTAAACATAGTGGGGATTAAGTTAAAAAATAATGGCATATGTGTGTCATGGATGTTACTAAAAATTATCAATAACAAAACTTAACAAATTCTGGTTCAAAGGGCAGGAATTATTTAGCCCCATTCACCTTAATTTAACGAACACTCGGAAGTGTGAATTGGATATAACAAGCCTAGACATTTTCCGAGTAATGGGAGGTGTTTTCTGTTGATCAAATTTTCCTGTGAGCAAAGTTATATTTCTTTTTGTTCTTCTTCAAACAATGCTAACAAATACGTAAGTATCAACAAACCTTATACATCTTTAGACAAGGAGAAACATGTGTGTCATGGATGTTACTAAAAATTATCAATAACAAAACTTAACAACTTCTGGTTCAAAGGGAAGGAATTATTTAGTCCCATTCACCTTAATTTAACGAACACTCGAAAGTGTGAATTGGATGTAACAAGCCTAGACATTTTCAGAGTCATGGGGAGGTGTTTTCGGTTGATCAACTTTTCCTGTGAGCAAAGTTATATTTCTTTTTGTTCTTCTTCAAACTATGCTAACAAATACGTAAGTATCAACAAACCTTCTACATCTTTAGACAAGGAGAAACATGTGCATGTGAATGTGTGTGTGCGCATGTGTAAAAGAGAGAGAAGCCATTGCAAACCAACCTAGTTATGTTATGTATTTGAAATTTGTTTTCACTGTACTTTTAAATGGGAGATATAAGTTCAAAGAAGATACTTGTTAGGTCCCTATACTACTAGTGTAACCCCTTATTGTTTTTAGTACAATCCCCTTATTATATTGTTGTGCCCATGTAGTCCCCATATTGTTATTATTGTGCCCCATAAAAGCACACTATTTTTATTATTGCGCCCTTACATTATTATTGTTATGTTGGCTCTGATTATATTATGACCCCTTAGACTCCTATATATAGAAAGGAGGTCTTGTCATTTTTATCATCCAAGAATTGTTCATTTTTGTAATGTAAAGGAGGTTGCCCCCTCAAAGAGGCTTATTTATAAGGCGTTTATGTATCTTTCCTATCTTTCTTGTGAGCTGGTTTCATAACATTTGGTATCAGAGCTTTGGATTCTATGGTTTCGCTGCTTCAAACAGGTCATGGTGGAATTTTCACTATAACGTTTTTACTGCAAAGTTTCAAAAGAAAAAAAGAAACCCATTTGAGAAGAAATAGATCTGCACCTCGGGTCTGAATTTCATATCCTTTGTCTCTATAGTTTCAGAGATATTATCTGAGGAAGTTAGGGTTTTTGAAAGATCTAGAGTTTCATCTCAAACAGGTCATCATGGATGTTTCGCTATAATTGTGTTTCTACTAAGGTTCAGACTCTGAAATTAAAACCCATTTGATTCGAAATCTTGGTGAAGCTCCGGTTGGAATTTTCGATCTTGTCTCGCTATATTTTTAGAGATATAATTTGAGACATTTAGGGTTTCTACAGGATCCCAAATTAAATCCCAAACAGGTGACCTGGGGAAAACATTCATAACTGTCTCTCTGAGCATCATATTGAAATTTCATAAGAAGTTACAGAAAGAGGATGGACTATAGTTTTATGTGTATATGTTTAAGATCCGAAGGTCAAAACAATAACATGTGGAACTTCATACAAATTCGATCTTCTAAAAAGGTATATAATCATTCCATCTTGGGAGATTGTACATAACTCTTTCTTGGAGAATACAATTTTGACCAGAATGGTGGCATTGGAAAGAGGATGTAGTGGGCTACTATAGATCGCAATTTCAAGATTGGAAGATCCGAAATTACAAAGTTACAGTTGTTTCAAGATTGAGCTCCTAAAATAAAGAATACACGATATGAGGAAGTTTGATGGACATGATTCGGTAAATTGGATACTACAGATGGACTAATATTTTGATTTACATGAAGTACAACTGTTACAAAAGGTACGTATTGCATCTTCATATTTAGAACCAGATCAATTTTTATGGTATAAAGGGATTTGTTCTCGTAAACCACTTGTTACATGGTCAATTTTCACAGAGGAAATGATAGCACATTATGAGGATACAAAAAGAAACACATTCTTTACCCAATTGATAAATCTCAAACAAAAGTGTTCAATGGTAGAGCACATTGAGGACTTTCAAAAATTGAATATAATGGAAAATGAAATTCCAGAGAATCAGAGTATTGATGTCTCCATAGGGACTTTAAAGGATAACATTCAAAATGAGGTTCGCCTTTGGGAACCTGATTCACTGGAGAAGGCATTCAGGTTGTAAAGAAAAGTGGAAAGAAAAATTATGGCAACAAGGAATTCTACCCCTCACAACTATAAAGATGGAGGTGTTGTTTCTCCTAGCCTCCCACAACCTACAAGGTTGAAACCACAACAATTGGAAGAAAAAAAAGCAAAAGGACTTTGTTACAATTGTGATAACAAATACATTAAAGGTCATAAGTGTGCTGAGAAGAAATTATTTTACATTGATTGTGAATAGGAGGAAGAAAAGGATCAAGAAACATCAAAAGAATAGGATATACACCAGGAACCAACCCCAAATAAAGAAGAAATGAATCCGACCATATCTTGTAAAGCATTGGCAAGAATTACCACTCCTCAAACTCTCAAGATAGAAGGACATATCAAGGAGAAAAAGGTTCAAGAAGTGAAAGATCACATCGAGAAAGAAGAAATGAATCTGACCATATCCTGTAATGCATTAGCAAGAATTACCACTCCTCAAACTATCAAGATAGAAGGACACATCAAGAAGAAAAATGTTCAAGAAGTGAAAGATCACATCGAGAATCAAGAAATGAATCCAACCATATCTTGTAATGGATTGGAAGAAATTACCACTCCTCAAACTCTCAAGATAGAAGGACATATCAAGAAGAAAAATATTCGAGCAGTGAAATATCAGATCAAGCATTAACAACAAGTTCTCCAACTTTTAAAGGATAATACCACTTTGGTCAAGAATCGAATGAAACAAAAAGAACATCAACATCACAGTGAAAGAAGTTTTGATGTAGGCGATTGGGTATTTTTATGACTACATCTCAAGCAAGCTATTTATGAGAAGGAAATGTCGGCAATACTACATGCACTTAAGAAATGGTGACCTTACCTAATGGGAAGACACTTCAAGGTAAAAATGGATCATGACAGTCTTAAATAATTTTTAGAACAAAGATTATCTTTAGAAGAACAAAAAAAATGGGTCACAAATATGTTGGGTTATGACTTTGAAATAATCTTCAAAAGAAGGGAAGAAAAATGTTGTTGTAGATGCATTCTCAAGAAAGGATGAGGATGTGGAAGCATTGTTTTGTGCTATTTGTATTATCCAACCAGATTGGATAAATGAAGTAAGGGATGAATGGAAGAAGGATGAAGAAGTGTGGCCACACATTCAAAAGTTGTAAAAGATCCCAGTTCAAACAATATTGCCAGAACTTGATGAGGAAGGAAAAATAAATAATATAACAAAAATTATTGGGCAAGTGTCATGGTAATTTAAGTCATGTTACAATTGAGATGGTTGCGATTAAACGAAATTGGTGGCCAGCTAATTGGCCACCCTCATCCATTTCAAACAGAACCCCTCATCCAGTTCAAAGAGTGCCTTGTCCAATTCAAACAGTGTTCAGTGGGTGTATCGGCATGTGTGTTCAGTCAACTTGGGAAGAAAAACTCAAAACAAGTAGTGGTGGCAGCGTATAACGAGAATAACAGAAGTGATTCCAGGTAGGCAACATGAAGTATCATAATGGAACTAGAGTAGGGACCAACGGTCCGGATGAAGGTAATGTACCCTTCCTGCCACCTCACCTCGTCACCACAAAACATGCTTGTAAGCTCCCGTAAGCTTAAGTACACTACAATCGACGTCCTCATCACCTTTGTTTTCATTTGCATCATTGTGCTCTCGACTGCAACAACCTACCTACCACCTCCAGAACCTTGAAGTAGTCGCTTTCTGTCAGTTTCAAAACCCTTCCACTTATCGGCCTTCTACAAGAGCATTATCACACTCTACAGGAGCGAAAAACAAAGTCCTACAGGAGCCCTTCTATAGGAGGGCCAATGAGTAGCAGAGGAAAATTCAGGATTTTCTATACCAAATTCGAGCTCGAAAAGATAGGCTCAGTAAAACCCACTCTACATTTCATATATCTACAGAAGGTGGTGGATTTGAAGCGAAGTAATGAGTTGAAAAGAAAGGAAAAGTAAGAACAGAAGTCTACCTCTGTGTTTGAGAAATATATATAGTTTCTCCATTTACTCTCTGAACTGAAATTCTATCCCTTTCTCCTCCGCGGTATTCTGCTATGTAAAGAAAGGATGCAACCATAGGAAATTAAGCCTGTAAAATAGTGAATTTGCATTGGGTGGTCTGCTTACTTTGTGAAAAGAAAGAAACACTATCTTGTATACTCTCTGTTTTTTTAAAAGATATTGTTTCCCTCAAACAGACCGAGAAGTAAATTAAGTTTGAGAATAGAGTTTGAAGGGAAGGAAAATTTCAAATTGCTTTTGTTAAAAAGGAAGAAGACAAAAAATTCTCTCTCTGGTTCCAGAAAAAACCTTAGTTGTTCCTCTATTTTCATGTTTGAAAATTTGCTGCCTTCCTCCTCACCTGAAACATTCCAGTAGTCTCTGAACATCATGACAGGGGGTTTTATGAGGAAGGAGCCTCTGAATTCAACTAAATTGCATGAACATCCAGAAGTGGTGGCCCTCTTTACCAGGGCAAATTGGATGCCTTTCTTTGAGAAGTTTCATGGGTATGATGAGGAAGTCACTAAGGAATTTTTATTGTCTTTAAAACCCCACTCAAAATCCCATGCTACAGTCAGTGTCAGGGGTCTAACCATATAACTTACACCAGAGTTCATCATTACAATTACAAGTCTCCCACTTGGGCTCCCCTGGAGCAAAGAATAAAAACCACTAGGATAGATTGCTAAAAATACCTTTTTCCAGCCTGATGAACATCTTGTGGATGATAAGAATGGGATCAGAAGGACAGGTATACCTTATCCATGGGGTGAGGTCAACTATCAGATCATGAAGTATATCTCCTGTGAAGGAAGATAAAGCATCGTTTATGGTTATCATTTCAGACTATTACATGAACTAATATATGGCACATGTGGATCTGCCTGCATCTAGAAAACTCAGTCTTCCATATTTTCTCCTCCAATCCTTGATAGAGTGTAGCACCAAATTGAATGCAGGGGTTCCAGACTAGCTGGCTCACCATGGGCTCATTAAATTGCTGGTGGAGGATGCCCTCCACACTTACACAATCCCTATAGCTTGGGAGATTTTCAGGAACATGACTAAAGAAGATGACATAAAAACTCTCACTGATGACCTTAGTCCATCTGGAAGTGAAGAGGAGGAACAAAAAGAGGAAGCTGAGAAGGAAATCCATGAAGAAGAACAGAACATTCAATTGGAAGAAGAAAAAGAAGAAAAATAGAGAGGAGAGGAGAAACATGACACCACCACAGATGAACCTAAAGCAGAGAAGAAAACAACATCAAAAGCAGAAAAAGGGAAAACCACAATAGAGAAAAAGAAGAGGACAAGAACTGAAAAGAAGAAACCCAAGACAACTCAGAAAAAGGCTGCCACAGGAAAGTCGGAAACTTAGCAAGGAGAGGAGAAAACAACACAAGAGACAACAGGAACAAAATCAAAGACAACAGACACAGGAAAAATATCAGATGGAAAGGAAGAAGCACAACAAGAAGAAGTGTCTCCTGAGACACTAGCAAGAGAAGCAACAGCTCTTTTTGTTGCACTTAGTACTCCAGCCAAGCCCAAAGGAAAAGAAAGAGACATCCATCTATGTACTTCAAGGCTTGAAAGAGCACCAAAATCAAGATGAGGAAGCCTCAGCCACCTTCAAAGGAGCCCATCATCATTGAGGATGTATCTACTGCAACAAGGGAGGAATCTCCCTCCAAAAGCATAATCACTTACGAGAGAGGAAGTCCTAAGACCTCCACTTGGAAAGAAAGGATCAAATTAATGGACTCTAAAACAGTCCTACAGGAGGCACAAAACTCTCTACAGGAGACATTAGTAAAGCTCAAAGAAACTAAAAAACTTGAAAAGAAGGTAGAAGAACAGACCCAGGAGGAAGACAAGACAAAAGAGATACCAGAGCCTAGACCTCAGCCTAACTTAGGCTCCTAGTACAACCTTCTGGAAGGTGGGAAGATCATCCCACAAAAGTTTGCAGTGCATTTTTTCTTCGAGCTAGAAAAGGAAAGAGTTAGGACCCATACATGGATGCAGATTTCAAAATCAAAAGGGGTAGAAGATATTGGGAACAGGGAAAACAAGTTGAGAGAAATGGGTAAAGAATTGAGCATGGTCAGGCATATAGAAAGCATCAGAAGAGCTCAATTGGAGGAAGAAAATGAAATGTTGAAAAAGTAGCTGCAAGAAAGGGAACCTCAATGAGGAAATGAGCTGTCTGTCTTAAAAAGACAGCAACAGGAAGAGGAACCCCAGACAGACAGTGAGACATTAATGAAACAACAACAAGAAAGAGAATCCTAGGTAGAAAGTGAAGTGTTGATGTTGAAAAGGAAACTACAGGAAGAGGAAGCCTAGTTAGCCTGCATGGCCAGCTGGGAAATGGAAGCATTACAGTGCAAGCAACCAGCCAAATCATATGCACTGTACCTCAAGGATCAGTGGATCCAATTTTGAATTAAGACACTGGCCTAGAGGGTCACGATACCTTTTCAGGATTATGGCCAATTTATGCATTTATGTGATCACAGTTCAGTTGAGGACAAACCAAAGCTAGCAGAATTTTACTTGCACAACATGGCACTTAATGACATGAGCTTGTGGGATGCAAATGCTACGTTGGGAGACTTACAGCTGATGGCTATGGAATCTTGGATGAGCCATGAAGAGAAAAGGGCAGTGGAAATCCAGAAAATGATGGCAAAAGAGCTGAGTGAACCCCTGATGATTAGAACATAACTAGCAGACCCCTTAGCTCTCATCTATGCCCACCAACATCTTTCAGCTAATCCTCAAGTTGTCCTAGACTATGTTGATAAGCAGGCCCAGGCTATTGCTCACTTCAAGGACATGGAGAGACTATTTGGAGATGACTGCATTCATGCCTGCATGAGAAGGTGGAATACATTGCCATACATCCTACGGATTAGGGAGTATCACTCCCCAAACAGGATGAGGGAAGCCATGAGGAGAGTGCCCCGGTATAAGCACTCAATGCAAAATTTGAAGGCTAGTTGGATTGGCCTTAAATTCAGTCCTCCACTGCTGCTAGGACTATTGGAAGGAGTAAGAGAAGAAGAAGAATAGAAACAGTGGGAAGAAGTGGATGGGAAGGCAAGTTTCCATGATAAAGAGGAAGATATCACATCAGAGGCATGGGATGTCAAGGAATTTGTCAGAGCCATCAAGGATGAAGAGTTACATTAGGTGCTCAGAGGATGAGCAACACAAACAAGCTTAAATCGAAATCTTCTTTCAAACTAGATTTCTTAGCAGAATCAAGAAAAGATAGTAACATGTCTAAATTAAGAACAAATAATAGCTTCGTCTGCTCAAAAATACCCAGTCCTTTGAAGTCCAAGCTCAAACGTATTCGGTCCTTTGAAGTCCAACAAAACATGGAGGATATGACCACAAACCCTTCCTCCATACAAGTTACTAAGAACACTGCCACAGGTGCAAAACTCATTAGAATCGTAAGAAATAAGCACATTTTCTACCTCAAATCCAAAGATATTTGATGGGAGCAAGAAAATACCCATCCTTGGGAGAAAGCTATCCAGTAGATGCAAATTTTGAACACAATGCATAACTTAGATCCAATAGTATTTGAATCATATCCTTAACAAAATGTGGTTTAGAAAATGTGAACTTCGATATGAACTGGTTGCAAACTTGTCAAAAATATAATACATGTGGGCAAGATCCAAGAATCTTCTTTAATCATACAAATAAGCTATCATATTTACTACACTTTATACTGCTTGCAATTGCACGACTTCCTTAGTTGACATGGTTGTATGAACTGGTTGCAAACTTATCAAAAATATAATACAGGGGGAAAAGGTCCAAGACTCTTCTTTAATCATACAAATAAGCTACCATATTTTCTGCACTTTATATTGTTTGCAATTACACGACTTCCCTAGCTGACATGGTTGTCAAAGTTTCTTTCCCGAGAGTCATTAATCAATATCAGATGCATTCACAATCAAATCCCCTTGCGAATTTGGGTATAGAATTTGTGCCATCTACCCTTAAACCTAAACCTATGTATTACCAAATATAAAGATATACACATGAACTAACCCCTCGGGGATTCCTTTTCCAAGGAATACTTTGCAGGGAAACCTACTAGATGTTTGTCCACTTTGGTGGATAGTTTCCCTATTGAGCCTTACTGAGGAGAAATTGAACAATACACATGTGGGCATGAAATTAGCCAAGTGCCCAACAACAACTCGAACAACTAGTTCAATTAATCCCTGGCATTCTATCACAAAATTCTAATCTCTTAGGGATAAAACATTTGAGGTACAAAAAATAAGCCATGAAACATCTCATTCACCATATTTTTCTTGGATATGCAATGGATCCAATGATCCAATATAGCATCATCCATAATCATCCACCTAGCCTTCACTTCCCTTTCGTCATGAGTTTTCAACTGCTATAGATCTATAACTAGAGTCACAATGTCCTTGAGATTATTCTCTTCTAATACAAATGTAACCCTCACCATTCACCATAATAAATTTGAGGCACCATCCAATCTGTCTTCACACCCGAAGCTAGCTGCACAAACTCCCTAATCTAAAAATTAGTTTGAATTCCTTTTGATAGACTCATTGTTATTCCTTTCTCCATCCAATCTGTCCTCATACCTTAGGTTGTCTGCACAAACTCCCAAATCTAAAAAATAACTTGAATACCTCTGATTTCTATACCTTTCTCCCTACGTTTGAAATTCCTAAGAATCACAATCACATAAATAACTTTGATACCATGTTGAAATTGGATTGGGGAAATAGGCGGCTCAGTTTTGTTTTACTATGGGTATTTTTTATAACCTCTTGACTGCAAAATGGTTTTAAAATATGTTGCAATTATTTCAATTAGCTAAAGAGAATGTTCACCATTATTCATGTATGTTGTAAGTAATTTAATTGCATTTGTTCACAATACGTATGAGTAGATAAGTATCTCCATTCCCTTTGTTATAGTTTTCTATCATAGATTAGGAAAATAAAACTTTATGCTCAATTATATTGAGATATTTGTGTGATCATATAAAATTCCTGTTAAGAGTACCAAGACAACCGATGCATCCATATGAGTCCAACTGTTCTCTACTCTATTCTCTAACATGAAATCTAGAATCTCCTCTCTATACATACTCGTTAAATACGTGTAGCTGAATTTTCCTGTTTTTCCTAAGATCATGAATTGGAATGTAGTAGAATTTGCTCATTTTTCCTAACAACGTGAATTGCAATGCGGCACTCAAGGTGCAGGCATTAACAAACTCTTGATACAAAAGCTCATGCTACTCTACAAGTCTAGTTAAGATTGTTAGCTGGAATCTCAAGCTGGATAACCATGCACATGCTTATGTATAATCAATCAAGGATCTTGGATTTATAAATTAGTTTTAACTAGTTTAGATATTCATACGTCTGTAGATCCTCCAAATGTACTATTTTCGGGGTGTAGGATATTGCAAGCTTATGGATGGATGGGATTTGTCAAACCCCTTGGCCTAAGAAAATTAAATATTGTTTAACCTATTGAATTCTCCAATAGGTTTAGATCAGCGAGCCTTATCCCATAAAAATATTTGGATGTAGCCTAGGGCTCCTATAGAAATCACTGGACCTCAATGGTTCATTCAATAAATGCTAATGAAAATAAACATGTGCATAAAATATACTTCGTAATAAAATTGAAACATTATTTGACACTATCATTTATTTTTGAATGCAACATTGATTATGAGCATTATGAATTGTAATGTTGGGACTACCCAAGAGTTTGGAATGTAGCAGGAGACAAGTTTATAGTAAAGAAACCAACTGAATTGGTTTTATGATTTCAAAATAATGCATGTGCTAAAACATAAAGTGAAATAAATGGTTGTTCCAAATTTATTTGTAAATGAAATGAAAACCTTTTAATATTCATGCTTATTACGTAATGAATCTCCTAACAAGAAGATACTAAGAGCATGAATAATAGCTTTCCTTTAAAATAAATTAGCTTTCCTGCTCTGTTTTACCCTTGTCTTTATGTGCTAGTATGTCTTGCAAAATGAAACAAAATTTCAATGTTATTCTAGCTCCACATCAACATTTACAACACTTTGTTGCAGTTATCTATTTGAAGACATATGAACCAACTAAAAATTTTGAAATTTTAGACTCCGTAACATTCAGAAAGATACCTACCATAGCATCAAACACTAACACATAAAGACCTATGGGTGCTTCATTCATTAAAATGACATATTCCTTTGGGGGGATGTACTATGCCTTCATCTTTGAAACCTTACAAGCATAGGGTGACTATTAGGTTATTTTTTCCTCAAAGTTGTTGTACTGAAGCCCACTAGAAAAGACAAAAATTAGGGTATCTTACCATAACTGGACAGTACTTACCAACTGGAAAAGAAAATCATTTTGACACTCCTTGGAAAAGTTGATTTGTTTGTTGTTAATAGCTTCTGCTAGCTTCCATTACAATATTTGAAGATATTGAATAGTCCTAACTCATAAATTAATCAAAAAACAACATGTAGAGTAAGAGACATATATGGCAAGGTATTTTTGTCAGGCACAAAATTGGAAAATCATAGACCCCAGGAGAGAAATGGTAAGTTTAAAAGTCATGATACAAAACTGAAACACCAGCTACATTGACCTGGAGTTTTTAAGTGTGGCACCACAGGAAGAATTTGTGTCGAGGAGAGTTTCATGAAAAAATTGCAAGTTGAATGCCAAAATTGTAGTACTTTAGTTATGATCTATGATAATATTTGTGCCAAGAATCCATGATAGACACAATATGGATCCACTCTAGCATGGCAATTAAACATGTGGTTTTAACAGTTGTGAAGAGTACTATGATTGTAGAAAATGTATGGAAAGTCGTGGAAAAATGGATAAAGAAGATGGAGTGGGAAGGTGCTGCATGCATGTCTATTAACCTGCTAATAGGAGAAGAGAGCATTCATGTGCTATGGATTCCTAGAGTAGCTTGGAGGTGAGATGTTGAGGATAATTTTGAATAAAAGGGACACCAAGGAAGCTGGAATTGAAGAACTCCCAAAGTAGTTAATCTAAGGTTTTGATACTAATGGACATTAGTACAGTCAACAACAATGCAAATTACTTACAAATGTGAAAAAGATAATGCGAGTTATAAAAGAATATTGTTGCAACTATGCATGATGTATACTCTATATTGTATTAGGTATTTATGAAAGAAAAAAATTGGTGGAGAGTGATCATCTTCAGCCAAGATTCTGAGGGTCACGAAATAAAAATTATAGAGTTAGGTGAGTGATCATCGTTGACCAAGTTGTACATGAGATATTCACAATGAGGCAGGCAGGATACAAAATATAAAAATCCATTCTATACATATTTGGTTTAAGTACACTAGGAATTAGTGACCAAGTCTCATCAGCACCTCCATCTCTTTCCATTCAAGATTGCCTCCAATAGTAAGTTAAACATAGTGGGGATTAAGTTAAAAAATAATGGCATATGTGTGTCATGGATGTTACTAAATAGTATCAATAACAAAACTTAACAATTTCTGGTTCAAAGGGAAGGAATTATTTAGTCCCATTCACCTTAATTTAACGAACACTCGGAAGTGTGAATTGGATGTAACAAGCCTAGACATTTTCAGAGTCATGGGGAGGTGTTTTCGGTTGATCAACTTTTCCTGTGAGCAAAGTTATATTTCTTTTTGTTCTTCTTCAAACTATGCTAACAAATATGTAAGTATCAACAAACCTTGTACATCTTTAGACAAGGAGAGACATGTGCATGTGAATGTGTGTGTGCGCGTGTGTAAGAGAGAGAGAAGCCATTGCAAACCAACCTAGTTATGTTATGTATTTGAAATTTGTTTTCACTGTACTTTTAAATGGGAGATATAAGTTCAAAGAAGATACTTGTTAGGTCCCTATACTACTAGTGTAACCCCTTATTTCTTTTAGTACAAACCCTTATTATATTGTTGTGCCCATGTAGACCCCATATTGTTATTATTGTGCCCCATAGAAGAACACTATTGTTATTATTGTGCCCTTACATTATTATTGTTATGTTGGCTCTGATTATATTATGACCCCTTAAACTCCTATATATAGAAAGGAGGTCTTGTCATTTGTATCATCCAAGAATTGTTCATGTGTGTAATGTAAAGGAGGTTGCCCCCTCGAAGAGGTTTATTTCTAAGGCGTTTATTTATCTTTCCTATCCTTTCTGTGAGCTGGTTTCATAACATTAGGTATCAGAGCTTTGGATTCTATGGTTTCGCTGCACCAAACAGGTCATGGTGGAATTTTCACTATAACTTTTTTGCTGCAAGGTTTCAGAAAAAAAAAAAAAAAACCATTTGAGAAGAAATAGATCTGCACCTTCGGTCCGAATTTCATATCCTTTCTCTCTATAGTTTCAGAGATATTATCTGAGGAAGTTAGGGTTTTTGAAAGATCTAGAATTTCATCTAAAACAAGTCATCATGTATGTTTTGCTATAATTGTGTTTCTACTAAGGTCCAGACTCTGAAATTAAAACCCATTTGATCCGAAATCTTGGTGAAGCTCAGGTCAGAATTTCCAATCTTGTCTCGCTATATTTTTAGAGATATAATTTGAGACATTTAGGGTTTCTACAGGATCCTGAATTAAATCCCAAACAGGTGACCGGGGGAAAACATTCATAACTGTCTCTCTGAGCATCATATTGAAATTTCGTAAGATGTTACAGAAAGAGGATGGACTATAGTTTTGTGTGTATATTTTTCAGATCCGAAGGTCAAAATAGTGACATGTGGAACTTCATACAAGTTTGATCTTTTGAGAAGGTATATAATCAATCCATCTTGGGGGATTGTACATAACGCTTTCTTGGAGAATACAATTTTGACCAGAATGATGGCATTGGAAAGAGGACGTAGTGGGCTACTGTAGATCAGAATTTCAAGATTGGAAGATCCGAAATTACAAAGTTACAGTTGTTTCAAGATTGAGCTCCTAAAATAAAGAAAATACGATATGAGGAAGTTTGATGGAAATGATTCGGTAAATTGGATACTACATATGGAGCAATATTTTGATTTACATGAAGTGCAACTGTTACAAAAGGTACGTATTGCATCTTCATATTTAGAACCAGATCAATTTTTATGGTATAAAGGGCTTTATTCTCATAAACCACTTGTTACATGGTCAATTTTCACGGAGGAAATGATAGCACATTATGAGGATACAAAAAGAAACACATTCTTTACCCAATTGATAAATCTCAAACAAAAGTGTTCAATGGTAGAGCACATTGAGGACTTTCAAAAATTGAATATAATTGAAAATGAAATTCCAGAGAATCAGAGTATTGATGTCTCCATAGGGACTTTAAAGGATAACATTCAACATGAGGTTCGTCTTTGGGAACCTGATTCATTGGAGAAGGCATTCAGGTTGTAAAGAAAAGTGGAAAGCAAAATTATGGCAACAAGGAATTCTACCCCTCACAACTATAAAGATGGAGGTGTTGTTTCCCCTAGCCTCCCACAACCTACAAGGTTGAAACCACAACAATTGGAAGAAAAAAAAGCAAAAGGACTTTGTTACAATTGTGATAACAAATACATTAAAGCTCATAAGTGTGCTGAGAAGAAATTATTTTACATTGATTGTGAATAGGAGGAAGAAAAGGATCAAGAAACATCAAAAGAAGAGGATATACACCAAGAACCAACCCCAAATAAAGAAGAAATGAATCCGACCATATCTTGTAAAGCATTGGCAAGAATTACCACTCCTCAAACTCTCAAGATAGAAGGACATATCAAGAAGAAAAATGTTCAAGAAGTGAAAGATCACATCGAGAAAGAAGAAATGAATCCGACCATATCCTGTAATGCATTGGCCAGAATTACCACTCCTCAAACTATCAAGATAGAAGGACATATCAAGAAGAAAAATGTTCAAGAAGTGAAAGATCACATCACGAATCAAGAAATGAATCCAACCATATCTTGTAATGCATTGGAAGAAATTACCACTCAAACTCTCAAGATAGAAGGACATATCAAGAAGAAAAATATCGAGCAGTGAAATATCAGATCGAGCATTAACAACAAGTTCTCCAACTTATAAAGGATAATACCACTTTGGTCAAGAATCGAATGAAACAACAAGAAAATCAACATCACAGTGAAAGAAGTTTTGATGTAGGCGATTGGGTATTTTTATGACTACATCTCAAGCAAGCTATTTATGAGAAGGAAATGTCAGCAATACTACATGCACTTAATAAATGGTGACCTTACCTAATGATAAGACACTTCAAGGTAAAAATGGATCATGACATAATTTTTAGAACAAAGATTATCTTTAGAAGAACAGGAAAAATGGGTCACAAATATGTTGGGTTATGACTTTGAAATAATCTTCAAAAAAGGGAAGAAAAATGTTGTTGTAGATGCATTCTCAAGAAAGGATGAGGATGTGGAGGCTTTGTTTTGTGATATTTGTATTATCCGACCAGATTGGATAAATGAAGCAAGGGATGAATGGAAGAAGGATGAAGAAGTGTGGCCACACATTCAAACGTTGTAGAAGATCCCAGTTCAAACAATATTGCCAGAACTTGATGAGGAAGGAAAAATAATATTGGAACTTGGTGCGGTCACAGAACAAGAACCTGATAGCTACGAAATCGGTCAATTTTAGAGTATCTCATCAAGTGGAAGAAATTACCTGCTAAAGATTCCACATGGGAGGACAAGAATTTTATATAGAAGCATCAAGAACTACTCAAGTATTGAGGACAACACATTTTGAATGAGCGGGGCATGTTAGGTCCCTATACTACTAGTGTAACCCCTTATTGTTATTAGTACAACCCCCTTATTATAGTTTTCTTCCCATGTAGTCCCCATATTGTTATTATTGTGTCCCATAGAAGCCCATTATTGTTATTATTGTGCCCTTACATTATTATTGTTATGTCGGCTTTGATTATATTATGACCCCTTAGACTCCTATATATAGAAAGGAGGTCTTGTCATTTGTATCATCCAATAATTGTTCATTTGTGTAATGTAAAGGAGGCTCACACCTCAAAGAGGCTTATTTCTAAGGCGTTTATCTATCTTTTCTATATTTTTGTGAGCTAATTTCATAACAATACTATTTAAAAAGTCATATCTACCATGACTTCTTGTTCCATAACTCTATTACAGTATTATTGTTCATTTTGAATGTTGGTGAGATACAATGTTTAAAACCAAACTGCTAGTCATACGTGTTAGCTACCCAGGTTCTGGCATGGCCGGGATATATGACCCCTCCCTCATTTGCATCACAGAGATCAAAGTAACTAAAGGAATTCTTCGAGTCAAATATAGACACTTTCTAGCCTATTGACCACTTGATGCATCTACATCAGACACAAGAAAACACATATACACAAATAAATGGCTCCAGCTAGTGTTACCAAAAATAAGAGACAATAATGAAAAGGGGGGTGGGGTGGGCGGAAACTAAACGATGATAGAAGGTTTCAAGGGACAAGATACTTGACCCCCCTCCATATGCGTGAATATATTACGTATTTGAAATTGACTGGCAATATTCTAATGTAGTATCGAGATGGTAACCGAAACAAGAACAAGAAACAGGCATATTGGTCGATTTTCTGGTATCATAGATTTCTATCATTACACTTCCGGAGTGCAGTTGTAGAGATGAAAAAACTCATTTCATTGCATGAATTTTGTAATCATGAAAAGAACATAGCCCCATCTGCAAACACTGTATTTTATTTGCAACTCGTCTACAATTTCACCAGTAACCCTAAATCCCTTTCTACACCCAAACTTTCCAGATTGTGTAAATTGGAAACAACCCCTGAGTAGTCACCTTACTCCCTCAACATACCCACCCTCGCCCCACAACTGCTACTCACAAAACCTTCCATGGGGAAAAGCTTCCCATTTTATGCAATTGCGAGAATAGATTGATGTTATTAGAGTAGTCTGAGTGTATTTATCTTATTCCCTGTTTGAGGATTTTGTTAAAGGGCTCTGTTTAAGAATTCACAAATTTTGTAGCATGTGCACTGAATACATTAAAAGGGAATGAAAAGAACCAGAATCCAGCACAAAATTTCCGAAAAAGAAAATATCCAAATTCAGAGTTAGTTTTGTGATTTCAAAACAATGTATGTCCTACTAATGCCTGTGGTAAAACAAACAAGTTATTTGGAATGAGATATGCCATTTATGTACTTCAAATTTTCCAATGTGAATAAAATATAAAGTTAAACAAATGGTTTTTCCAAATTTATTTGTAAATGAGGTGCAAACATTACAATATTCATGCTTGTTATGTAATGACACTCCTAATAGGAAGATACTAAAATCTTGAATAATCACTTTCATTTAAAAAAAAATTAGCTTTCCTGCTCCGTTTTACCCTTGTCTTTATCTGCTAGTATGTCCTGCAAAGTAAACAAAATTTCAATGTTAGTCTAGCTCCACATCAACATTTACAATGGTTTGTTGCAGTTCTCTATTTGAAGACACACATTCGACAAAAGAAATAAAGTGAATCACCTAAAAGCTCTGAAATTTTAAATTTTAGACTCTGTAATGTTCAGAAAGATACCTACCATAGCACCAGACACTAACACATAAAAATATGTGGGTGCTTCATTTATTAAAATGCCATCTTCCTTTGGGGGGAAGTACTTTGCCTTCATCTTTGAAACCTTGCAAGCATAGGGTGACTACTAGGTTATTTTTTCATACAAGTTGTTGTATTGAAGCCCACTAGGAAAGACAAAAAATAGCGTATCCTTACCATAATTAGACAATACTTATCGACTCGAAAAAAAAATCATGTGAAACTCCTTGGAAAAGATACAATTATCAACAATAGGAAAAAACAAGATGTTTGCAATGCTTGTGTGGATGCCATTTGGCAAATCATTTAATGTTTCTTCTTGCAGCAATCACTCTACCTTGAATTTCAAGCATATATGTGCCAACATTTGATCTTGCAATTGTAGTGGCAGCTAATTCCTAAAATAAAATCTTGAAGTTGCCTGAATTTTGTCCCTCTGCAATTAAAATTAAAGTGAAATCCTCATATGACGTAGAATTTTTTCATTGAAAAGAGAGATTATGTAGCTATAACTTTTCTACACACAAATCTATTAAAAATATATTCCTTACAGATTTCAAGGTCGGGCTTGTGCCATTTACAATTAAATTTGACTTGTTTCATATCAAGTATGCAGTCAAACCCAGATTAAATAACATGTAGAGGATATCAAATATCATTTCTCTCGTATTTTCAGCATGCAACTCTCCATATCCAACAGTAGTCAGAGTGGTAATGGAAAAATAGACTGCAATAATATAGTGAATCCAAAGGCTTTGTTTCATAAAATGCGGTAGCACCAATCCCTATCCTACTCTGATCATGATATCTAGCAACAAGAAAATATGAAAGGCATCCAACACAGTGAATTGTAAAAAGTGTCACCTGGAGAGTTTAGCAAATATGGTTTCAAATTCATTATGGCGGTGAATACTATTTTCAATTAAAGATTGCCTTCCACTAAATTCAATAAAAATGAAGTCGTTGGTGTTAAATTACACAAACAAGCTGAAAACAGCATGTCCAGAAATAGTTGAGTCGGATATTCTTCTCCAGTCTTGAGAATAGAGTAAGGAGGCTGCCATCAATGGTGAACAGAAAGCAGGTGATGTTAGAGTCATGGGAAGTTATGAATCTGGTCCTCTTGAGGTCATAGTGCTTGACTCTCATCTTCTCACAGTGCCAGCCTGAGAAGGCCAACATGAAGCTCTTGGGAGCATGAGAAACAACACACAAACCCTTAGGGTTTGCCTTCGTATCAATGTCATGCACCAACTTCAAATCCACGAAATTGTACACAAAAATTGTGTTCCCCAACATGACCATAATTCTATCTCGTCTTAGCTTCACAACTTGAACTGCAGGCCTGAAGGATAATTCCCTAATACAATGACCTGATGATCATCCCAGATCATGACCTTATTGGGTGGTATTGGGGATTTAAAACCCTGACCACGAGGGACAAAATATTACTTCGAATTAACATCTCCACAACAGCAATACCGCCATTGTTGAAGTCCCTTCTAAAGGTTTCTCTGAATGGATCGTAGTTGTAAACCTAGAAATCCTGCTCTATACCACAGGAAAAACAACTGAAGTCCAACCTGGAGACCCTACTATATGCCATAGGAAAAACAGGGGAATTCCAACCTGGAAACCCTACTTTGTGCCATAGGAAAAGCAACCGAAGTCCTGGTTGGATGATACATAGAGAAATAGGATTATTTACTGGCAGTATCTGGAGAAGACAACAAATTTGGATTTGTATTGAGAGAGCATAGGGGCAGTCCTATCTCTCAGCTGTGAAAAAGTCGTATTATCATGTTCCATACAAAAGAAAAAGAAAACAACCCAACCAAAACAAAATGTTAAAATATAAACATCTTTCATCTTACAAAAAGGTCATAATTCAATCTTTATTTTCTAAAATTAATATCATTGTATAGTTATGTTGTTTGTTCAAGTTAATCTCAAACATCAAATGTGATAATAAGAAAATATCTGCATAAAATGTAATAATAATCAAATATGAACATTGGACATACATTATGCAAGAGTCCTCCCCAAATATTCTATCTTTTGCTCTTTCTTTCAATTTCACATGCATGAGGGATTGCAATTTCTTGTAGCTTTTGCCCATTAAAAGAATACGACTATATGGAAGGTCAAATGACAAATCTATATTGGCTTAGTATGTTATTGTTGTGTTTTTTTTTGTTTGGAAATAATTTTTTTAGCGTTAGTGATATTTACTAAAATTATTATTTGGTATGATAAAACTAATATAGAAATAGATTATAACAATACATTATAATAATGAAAAGTTAAAAGTTTCTAATTATTTGAGCATTGTTATTTTATGTATGCAAATTATATAGTTGTATGTTTGATCCTGTAAATGGTGCAAAAAGAGTATGTTAGATTTTTCAAATTAAATGAATCTAGTGACAATTGATGTTTATTGATTTGATTTTGTAAGTTGTGGTGAGATGTTGCAAAATAACTATGTGATATTCTCTTATATTAGATGTATCTAGCGCTCCCCCAAAAAGAAGATTCAATTTTCATGAGTTTCCAAAGGAGTTTTCAAAACCGCCACTAAATATCTAAAAAACTTTTAGAGATAGTTTTGACAAGACTTTTGAAAGCCTAAACCACCCCTAAAGGTCCTTTTTGTAGTAGTGTTTTCATTATATGTCCACTACAAATAAGTTAACCAATATAAAATTGACATCAAATTGACATTCACAAGATTAATGGAGGGGAAAATAAGGGAACTTCAAATTTAGAAGGGCACAAGTTTTAGGGATATATCACGGCAAATATCAACGACCAATATAGTCTACAAATTACGGTTTTGAAAGGTACATAACTTAGCATTTGCATAACATTGATTAATATGTAAAATATAGTTGTCCCCTATGTCTCCTATATAATATGGAAAATAAGGAAAAACCCCTGCGTAATGAAGCAATCATAACATAAGTGGAAAACGTAGTTGAGCAAGATACCTTATACGATATGGAACTTGATGATATTGATTTGTCACCCATGGAAGAGGCTTGGAACATAAGGAGGGAGATGTAATGGAATGCCCATCATTTGCTTTTGTTGTAGTAGTTTGATCAGAAAGTCTCAAGAGAAAAAGATATTTGGGTATTATTACCACATAGAGTTAGAATATTGAGATTGTAGTAGAGTTGAACTAGGTCTTCAAAAGCAGCAGAAGAGGAGTAGTTCGAGAAAGGAGCTCTTAAAAGGTTGGTTAATAAGATTTTGACATGGATAAATAATTTTGTGGTGGAAGATGATTATGTGTCTTTTAGTTCTCCAACCATGGAAGTGTAAACGCCAATGCTCAGAGGCAACCTAGAATGGATTGAATGATATTGAATAACTAAGGGAATAAGGTGCCATGGAGGAAGCACATGCATTAAATAGGGGGAAATAGGATTTTAATCAAAATGAAATAATTAAGAAGTGGTGGATGAATAGAATGAAGGGGATTAATCACAATAATATGGTAATGAAAATGAGTATTAGTGAGGATTGAAACATATAGGCATAAGTGAAAGAGCTCAAAAGGTTTCAAAGGTGTCAAGAAAATACCAAAGATTTTTTCAAATAGGGGGATTTAATAATTGGAAAGAGCTTGGAGAGAATAATAGGAGGGAACAATATGCCTATAAATTTGGAAGAGAAAAAAGAAGTGATCGCACAAGGAGGTGAGCACATTCAGTTAGATGGATCATGATTGTTTAAAAGGAAGCCTCGATTTGTAAGGTATTGATTAGCCTATGGAGATAGATATCATCACAAAGAAAGAAGAGGAAGAAATAGTTAGAAATGTGTTCTAATTGTTTGAGCTAGAGGAAGGTCAAGTAGTGGACATGATATAGCCTAAGAAAAGTAGATCCAATCCAAGCCAACCACCCTATGAATTTTAAAATCCTAGAGGTAATCCCAAATTTTTATTCTACTTTTGACTTGAAAGCACCTTCTCTTAGCATTTTGGGATATAGTCATAGTGAAAAAAAAATGAAAGTGGGAATACAAGTAGAAGTGGAATATGCTATGTTTGAATTTTAGTTCAAGTGGGGGAGTAGGGCTAATTATTCAAACATGTCCATAAGGTTTTATCTTGGTGAACAATCCAACCAATGATATGGTTATATTAGTTCCAAGAACTTTATGAAGGGTGATGGTGATGGAAAACCACATTGATTTCTATGTGGATTCATATCAAGAGTGAACATGATTAAAGTGTTAGTTTCTAAGTTGACAAAGATAATAACCACATTGTGGGGAAAGCTTCTCTAATGGTCCATGAACTTCATATAGATTTTTCCCTAGATTGTAGCTAAGGCCTTGGACTAAATAAAGGTGGTATTTATAGCTAAATTCTACATGCTAAACATTTAGCAACAAAAAATCACTAAGTTGAAGGAAATTAAGAAAATTGTTGGAGAAATTTCTTAGGAGCATGATGAAAAATTACAACACTTGATCAGCAAACTCTCCTATACTATCCATGAAACGCAACACAAAGAATGATCCATTCAAAGTTTGTTGCTCTTTAATAGTGTACCATTAATGCAATAGTCGTGGGTGACATAGAGGGATGCCTTATCTTAGGCTATGAGGATAGAATATTTTAGGGTGAACATCCATTTTACTAAAAATTGTCATGCTTGGTAGGATCTAAGAGAGAATTACGTAAGGAGTTCCTTATAGGTAAAGGACATTGGTATTACTATTGCTAAAGGGGGTGGCCTACAAGGATACATTGGTAGCTATTGATGCAAGAGCATAATTTCAACAATTTATTTCAAAATTTGTATTTGCCCTCGAGAAGGTCTTAGAGATTTCTACAAGAGGATGTTGGTTTCCTTGTTGCCCTATAATTTGATATAATTTCTAATTGCATCCTTAGGATAGGAAATTTTAGCAATTTTAAGTAGAAGTTAGGATGTTGTTTGAATTTTAGGGGATCTGAATTTATCTCGAGAGTTTTCAGTCTTATTGTCTCATAATGTATAAATAAATCCTTTGGTCATGAGAATGTAGCAATGGGAATGGTTAGAAAAGAAATTTGTAGTTTCATTGAATGGACACAACTTCTAGCTCATGTTCCTATAAACTATTGTGTGATTGCATTTGAAATGAGTTTTACTATATTGTTATCTAGATATATTAATTTATACTATGGATGGACAAGATCATTTTGATCTCTTTTATTTCCTATATTTTTGTTGTCTAACTCTAGTTCTCAATCTCTTTTGGTATCATAGTCAATAGTTGATGAATTGATAGTTAATAATCAATGTGAAAATTGTTAATTTCGTGGTGATTGGTGATTGATTGGTAGTAATTTGGTTTTAGATACGCCTTAAATGTTGAAAAGGGTCAACATATATAGATAATTCATTGTGAAAACATGGGATTAAAATGTTTGGGGGTTGTAGCATTCCAAGAAAAGGAAATCACATCAAGACTGAAGAAGGTTCGATATCAGCAAAGCATTGTGGCATGTAACCATACAAGAAAGGGATTGGGTTTTAATGATTATAGGGGGTAGCTATAGTGTCCCTTTCAGCATTACCTAGTTTTTTTTAAACCCCACTCCAAAAGCACAGCCTCTAAAAGTCAAGACATTGAGGGCCATTTGAAAAAAAACTACATAGAAAAGCATAACTTCTAAAAGTCAAGTATTTTAGGGTTGTTTGTTGAAAAGATATGAATAGAATTTACAACAATTCTCTTAAGTGAAACAGAATTTGATATGGCAGCATGAATTAAACCCTTTGGTTTTGGTTCCTCTATGGCCAACTTTCCAATTGGTCAATGACAAGTGTTCTATTTACTAATCGCTATTTTTAATATTTAGAAACCAAATCAACTCACCACCCACTCTAGGAGATAAAATTATATTTTAACATTGGAAGCTTTATGAAAGTATGGATTCCATGTTAACATGCATATGTATGCAACTCCTAGTTTATCATACGTTCAATAATAAACTTGACACATTTTGTTAATATAAGCTACAATTTATGTGACAAGCTCTCACTTTCATATTCATTTATTTTTCAAAATATCTCACAATTTTAGAAAGTTTGATTATAGGATTACAACCACATATTGACAGCTTAGAGAACCCACAAATTCATTGAATCAAATAGCGAGCACCATGAATAGGAATCTAGGTATCTCAGTATGTGCTAGGATGTGTCCATTTGGTTCTAGAATTAAATTGGTTAGGGAGTGTGCTTCATGCAACATTTTTGACATAAGCAAGGAGCTATTTATTTATTCCCTTGAAGCACACTACCAAGCAAGTTTGGTAAGAGAACTCACTTTTGAAGGCTCCCAAATCCCTAATTCACCTAAGGTCCTAAACCATCAATATCATGTTCAGATACATATGCAGGTTATCCATGGGTAAAAAAATACCAATGGAGACAACCTCTCAAGGTCACCACATGGCAAACAAGATCTAACAAGTTCTCTGATATTGACTAGATCTCTAGTTATACCCACATTCACAACAAACTACTTGCTTCCTCTATTGTCCACAACTCATGATTATTTCAATTTTCACTACTAAAGTGTTGTAGCAGACCCAGTTCCTCTACTGTACAATAAGTAATGTCTTATTGCCCTGGTTGCTACAATAGAGCTACAGAGATCTATTTCTTGCTATCTTTTTATTTGGGCCCCAACCTTGTAGTTCATGAGCAATCATGACTGTGATATTTTCGTTTTAGTGTTCCAGGCATCCATTCCACACTCATGATTATGAATAATTAGTAAGAGATTGGGTAGGTAGATGATCGCTGCAGGTAGAATACTATTAGAATCTATTACTGCTTTAGTCTCTTCAAGCACTGCAAATGCAATATTGAGACATCCAAACAAGTTCACAAGAAGAAACTGATTTGTCTACGAAATTTCCTTGAATACACCCATTTCAACATACAAAATCTGCAACAGGACACAGTGCTCTTTCATGCTCCATTGTGAAGTTTGCACAATCCTAACCCTAAACAATAGATTTCTCTATCAGTCCATTATATCCTAAGCTGTGAGTGACCACATGTTTTCATTGTTCTAGGTTTAAGTCCTCATCAAACACTTTCCCACCTAGATGCTCACCAACTATGAGAGTTATGCCAACATGAGCGTCCCATGAATATGAGATGAGAAGGAATCACATGCATGTAGGTGAATATAATTAAGATATTTTCCCTTAGGAGGAGGATGCCAAATTGGAAACTTGTTTTACTAGTTAAGCTATAACTCAACATTGAAAAGTGTGGAATTTTAATATTATTAATACAAGTTTGATGGGGAATAAAAGTAGGAATCAATAACATGTCAGTAGTGCAGTTCTCTGAACTTCAACTCAATCCCAATAAATTCTTGTAAAGGAATAAGTTTCTAACTAAAATCGTTATGGTAATGGAAACATAACAACTTGTATTTGGATTCTTTTCACATTCATTACAATTTTTCCATATGTTAAAAGAACCCTAAAAAGGAATAGCTATATGTGAATCATTAAAAGGAAAAGCTTAAAAATAATCCTAAAAAGGAAAAGCTCTATGAAAAATTACTAAGGTATAAGTGTGCGAAGGGATCACAACCGCTGCCTGTATAATAGTGAAAAGAGAATATGACCCCTTGACCAATACAATCTTAAAAGGTATATTGAATATAACATAAAACATATAAAAATAGTGTATAATACGATTATTGTTTTTTTAATTATTTAATGGGTATAAAACTAATGTATAAATCACCTAACTATATGGACGCTACTCATATTTTCCCCAGCTACTTTAGCTAGAAACCAATTTAAGTGGAGTCCTTTATGCTCTCGGAGTTTGCATATAATTTCTTAATATTTCTGGAGGCTCTCAAACTCTAAGTGGAAACAAATTTGTATTAGACCTTGTTTCTGTAATGATCATTATAACGTCATTTTCTAAAAACCCTATGCCTTGTAATTTCAAAAAACCAGTCTCTTACATATTTGAGGTCTATATTGCCAACATATGCAAAAAAAAAATCTGATATGAGTTTCAAGATTCCAGCCCTTCATAAGCTATATCCTCTCTACTAGTTTTAATTGTCTTAAAACTACCTCGATCTGGATCTGTGTAGTCAGTTTCAAAAACTAATATGAATAGACATACGAGTAACATCAATCCTCTTCAATTCACAATTCACCTTTTACTATGAAAGTTTCTTAATACCTCACTTCCATGGTGAAAATTATGAAATCGATAACAGTTTAATACCTCACTTCTGTGTCCAAAAGTTATGAAACTGATAAAAATTTAATACCTCACTTCTATGGCAAAAATTAAGAAATCGATAATAGTTGTAAACAACATGGTTAATTTATGGCGTCCAAATGACTCAGATAACATCAAAATTGCGTAGCTTAGCACAAGGGAAAAGGTATAATCATCATATACAAAAAAATATCAATGTGAGTTGCTTTATCACATGAGTTTGGTCTCTCAATCCATGGGTCCTTTCTTTTACAAAAGCACTAAATTTCTATACCCCCATTCTGCGTTGCCTTTAATTTTTCCAATATTTTCTTTTCATGTTTAGTAAGGTGGGGTCTTATCATTTCTTAAAGACTTGTCTAAGATTGAAGTTATTGGAATATCAGTCCATTGCTTGAAGGGTATGAATACATCATTCGGTCATATATTTCTTCTTTCCTTTCTCTTTCTTTAATCCTTAAGCTAGCAAGTGATGTCCCATCGAGTATCTAGTTTTACTATGGTTAAGCTCTAACTAGAAATGTTTATTTCCAAGAGAATAGACTTTTCTCATTAATATAAGTTTAAAAAACATCTTTAAAGTTTGTTGAGAGATGTTGGTTGCTTTTTTGGAGGAGAAAATGAAACTTTTAAACCTTGATTTACTTATTATTATTAGCTAAAACAATATCTTTATAAATCAATCATTGGTATTACCACATGCATTAGATCCAACGTATTCTCTAAATTCATCTTACCTCTTTTATAGCATTCACCATTACCATTACTATGAGCTTAATCAATACCTTTGGAGTCAACCATTCATGAAAGTGGTAATTGCTTCCACAAGTGCTAGATCTAATCCTTCCTACCAAAATTGTATTACTTCCTTCATCACAAACTAAATCCTTCTCACCAAAGCCTTATTACCTCTTTCATTAGTTCAAAGTTCATTCACTCCACTATATCTAAACCTTCTCACCAAATAATTAGTTCCACTATTGGTCTAGATCACATTCTCCTCAAACACATATTACTTCTTTCATTAGCTCCGAGAGCTATTCATAAACATTCTCACCAAATCATTAGTTCCACTAGTATTTTATCCACTCCCATAAAAACTACATCTAGACCTTCTTACGAAATCCATCTTAAGGTTTCCTTCATCACACACTATAACCATATGTTCTCACCAAACTCATCTTACCTCCCTCACTCTCTCCCACACAAATTATATGTAAACCTTGTGAACAAGCTTGTTTCAGGGTTTTCATTAGTTCCACCTATGGTCCAGACTACCACATGCAATGCATCAAAATATTCTCATTGGACATGTTTTACCTCCTTTAGTTACACTAGTGTTTTTATTATCTTTCTTAGTGTTGAAGATGAATAACAAGGAATATAACCAATAATATGATAAAAATTTATTTTACTTCATTGAATCCAAAACCATCACGGTAAGTTAACATGTTATAGTAATCATTTTATGGAAAGATAAACTCTTGTTCATTTTCCTCTTCAAGGGCAACCTCCCAATGAACTAATGCTGAAATACAGTCACTATACTTAACAAATCCAATAAGGACGACTCAAATATTATTCATTTATAAAATTAAATTTTAACCACTATTGGTGCCTATGCTAATGAATAGGCCATATTACATTTTCGCATGAAAACTACCTAGTATGAATTATTTAGTAATAACTAACATAACAAACTTTGTATACATTACAATAAATGACCACCATACTTATAATATTATTACCATTATGGAGCCAATTACATCACTAGGGGGGATCCCACTATTTATTCCCATTTGAAATGCATTTCTCTCAAATTTTATATCTATGATGTATCTCAGTAAGACAACTTCCTATTTATGGGCGTTCCCCCAACCCTAAAAGTTAAGTAGTCCAAGAAGTGTATCCATAAAGGGATCATCCAGAAACCAAGGTCCCATGTACAAGTACTACACTCCACACTAAGAATGAAGTCATCCAAGTAATGCATCCAAAAATCCAACTATCAAGTATAAACATTTCCTTAAATGTTGATAATGATATCATCCAAGAAAGGATTACATAATCTTATATCCTAGGTACATGTGTGCATGTTGGGTCCTAACTAATCACACATGAAATTCATGAATAGACATGAGGATTTTGTTAAATATTATCACCATGGTCATATGGATCAAAACATATTTACACCAAGATACTATGTCATCCATAACCAAAATATCATCCACATAGATACAAAAGGTTAGTTATTGATATGGAGTTATGTACTCTATGGTATGTACAAGTATTATTACACCATAATGTCATGACTAATCATCAGCGAACTTATTATAGAAAGGTCCCTTAAGATTGTGGTAAAAACTCAGCAGCAAGAATTAAGGTGGAACTTCAAAGTTTAATTTGTTTTATTGTGACTAGGTTAGGTAGGAGGCGCCATCTAAGATCCTCATAGCAATATCAACATATTTTACCTAACAACTATCTCTTTCACCAGCTTTCTTGATTGAGGCCCTAAATTTCATCAAGGCTTGCTCACATTGCTTAGAAGAACATAATATGCCATCCTCAAAATCCTCCACCTCCTCAAGTTAAAAAAAAAAATATTAGGGGAAGGACAAATTACTTTGAATCCTAAGACACCAATGTGATTTTTTCTACTTGTTTTATCAAGAAATATAGTTCTATTAATGAAACAATATGACTATGTAATCAACAAATGTTGATGCTCAAAATAGTTTTGTGAAAAGTTTCCATCACCTAAGGAGAACATATAGACGAAGGAGATACTAAAGATGAGGCTCCCATAATAGGTACAACTTAATCTCCACCGATCATTATCCCATTCTAGTAGTTTGAGTTAATTTGACTGTCCCTCTTTAATGCATCCATCATTACAACACATGAACTCTTGAAGCCTAATATTTTCGTATATTGAAAAGGCTTGGTTGATCCAATTCCTCTACTCTAGTACTTCTCACATGGATATGTTATCAATATATTGTGTGTAAACTTAAGATAATTTGTGATCCCATTTTTATTATCATGAATTAAATATTCCCATCCATTCTCTACTTTATTTTGTATAAACATGAGAAGGAGACATGAAAACATGACTTACTAGTGACGTGACTTCTAAATAGTCCACAACATCATAAGATGATCCATAGAAACATCATTAAAAGTCAACCCATATTAAATAGTTATCAATTTAATAATTCATTATATAGTTTAATATATGTTATTTTCTAAATAAACCATGGTTGATAATAATTTTGTTAACAATAACAAAAATCTTGTATAATAGAATATGTTTGTGTGTTTTTTCATTAGAAAAAACAAAGTTGATCATATTTCTACTCGATTTGAGAAAAATACGCATAGTAGATACTTATAGCATTCACAAGGAATTGAGGTCATTATATTCTCGTTACAAATTTCTATATCAATATTTAAAATTCCAGTAAAAATATTAAGACACCCATAACCCTTTATAGAATTGATTGTAAACATATAGTATTTTAAATATTTATAATTAAATTATACCATGATAAAATTTTAATTACTTCCAAAATAATGTACTCTATCGTCACCTAGAATAGAGTACTCTCGCAAAGGTCTATGTAGATATGATATTATTCACTCAAGATTGATTATTGCAAAAGAATATTTGGAGTTCCACTCTTCACCTAGCCATAGACCTTATTGCTCTAGATATTTCAAAACCAAGTCACACATGAGCCATCAATCCATTACTATGTTGTCTCTTCTTAGCCTTCTCCTCAATTACACAAGAAAAAGTGATGCCATCTTCTACTTCTTCTCCATATTTATATAGAATACATCGATGGTAAGGAACCCAACCCCTATGGTCCACCAATCATTATATAATTATTCCTTTGTCTTAAAATTTTCCATTCACATAAACCTACATCATATATTATTCTTCCTTTGTCTTCAATTTTGTAATATTCAATATAATAATTAATTATTAAAATTTATACTTGTTACAAATTTCAAATTTATGAATGGAATGTCAAGAAAAGGTATCATGTAGATATTGAACATTGCATGTCTTAAATCAATATAGAATTTGATATATCTTTAAAAATTGCACCACTAAAAGTTTCACAAATGCTCGTTTTGCACATACCAAACAAGATTTTAGAAGGAGACCAAAATGCGAGATGAACACCACCAGCATAGAAATTTAATTTGAAAATCTCAAAATCCCAACTTTCCCATTCAATAAGAAAATGATAGATAGGAAATGTAGGTGAAAATGTTGAAAAGCATAGCCACTTGGTTCTTTCTCATATAACTTTTCTTGATGAATGAAAATAGTGTATTCCTTTGTAGAAAAGTATGAACTCTAAAATGTTCCATGATAATTGCATATTCTTGGGGCTTGGTTTTCAATGCAAAGTCCAACATTCACTCTAAACTAACTATGATCATCAATAGCCACTTGGTGAATGCTAGTAGTCAACGAGTAAACCAACCACACTAGAATTTGGAACTAAATAGGTCAAAATCAAAATTAACTATGTTAACACAAGAGTTCAATAAGAACTTGAATTTGGTTACTCATGAATACTAGGGAGATATCTCCACTAAAGGAAATCATAACACAAGCAACAATACAACAAAGTATAGGTGATCTGAATGATAACGTTACCAAAGATGTAAGTGAAGGATTGGGAAGTTTATGGTGATCATGGGAATGATAAATCTCGAAGACAACATGATGATGTTGTTGGAGAGGGACATATCATTGTGGAGGGATGGATTTAGTTTCTAAAAGGATCTAAAATCAATGTACCCAGTTGGATGGGTTTTTTTGTCTTAGATACAATGAGATGGGTTAAATTCATCTTATCAGGTTCATGAGTGTAGGAGAGGGAGGTGCAATAGGGATGGAAAGCTTAATAGTCCTCCACAAGGAAAATATATGCCTTCATGTAAAGGTAAAGGGAACATTAGGGGGGTAATTTGATGCAAATCAAAAGTGAATTATGCCTCCCTGAATGCACATCATGAGACCGTGTTTAAGATTCACCATTCTAAAGCTGCGAGAAGACTAGAGTGTAAGAACAAGAGAGAAGCTAAACATATTGTCAGTTGAGAAGAGGGCCAAGAAGGCCCTTTTTCTTTCTTCCTATTTTATATTGGAGACACACGATTTAAGAGTGTTTATAAGGTAGCAATAAATATGATAAGGATTGTCAAGCATATGCTGGCAGGGGTGTTGTTGGACTGTCACAGTGGAAAAAATGACCTAATGGATAAAATGAATGCCTGCTTCCAAGGAAAATTTCAATTTTGTGGAGAAACTTGGGAGGGGTAGTTGATGGTTCCCTAAGCTAGGTCAAGTTCTTGCAACAGATTAAAGATCAACTTCTGCTCCAAAGTCTCACAAGGAATATGATTATGCAATAAATGCACATGAAAAATTGGAAGTCAAAGTCTAGTACTCATTACATGAAGTTGGAACCACTCTGAAACAACTCGAAACAATTATTGTTAACATTCAAAATTTAAGTAAAAGTTGACATTATCCTTATCTTACATTATCTTTATCTTTCCTTTTCAAAAAGGAAAGATAATGAGAATGTCAACTTTTGGTTTAACTTTAAATATTAAATATTACCATGAATTACCAGGGTTAGGTTTTGTAGGGCCCTAGCTTTAAGATATTTCTTTTCCTTGTAAGTATTTTTTATTAAAAAATAATACTTGGTCATCATTAGCTATGTTGCACTACATTCTTCAGAGTTGGTCAGTTTAGTAGAGAACTAGTCACTTTGGTGTTTTAAGGTCAGTTCAATACAAGACCAACATTAGCCAATCTGAACCACCAAACTAGACTAGTATAACTCTAGGCTAGTTCCAATAAGAGTGTGCCCTTCTTATCTTCCTCTCAAGTTTTTGTGTTGGATCCTTTCAGGAATGGTGATTTAGAGAGTGCCATAAACTGTCAGACTGTTGTGAGCACCTAAGATCATAAGTAGTTAAGCCTTGACAAACAGAAATTCACAAGGAACTAGTACAGACATCCCAAAACATATTTAGTGAGGACCTGCATGCAATGAACTATTACAGACCTCCCAAGATACTTAGTGGGGACGCGCATGACCAAAAACCATCAGAAAAAATTATCCACCCTCAAAAACTCTGCCCAGAACATTGAAGTGTGGTGCAAAACAAATTGCTGGTTGGCTATTAATGCTACCAACATTCATTCCCTCTCCAATTTCACACGAAGCTCCTACTCAAGATACCTCGTCCACTATGGTTATACTATGTTCTTGCAACTGTGTGAGCTAGAAGAAATTAAAACTGCCTTGGAATCTCCACCAATCTTAGGGAACTTGACTTCTCTACATGCCCCAACTATTTTGGGTTGATTGATTAGTTAACTGGATGATCACTAACTTTGACTGAAGTCCCACTGCTTAAATGACCTTCCACTAGTTCCTCCAAAAGTTAGAACTAGTTTAACTAACAACAATCTGAGATAATTGACCTTAATTGCTACAAATTAACAATCGCAGATGCACAACTGAACTCTAACTCCTCTAACTCAAACTTACTGAGTAAACTAGGTGACACAAGCCATGTCACACAAGTTAACATCATCCAAGTTGTATGTTGAGATGGAAATTCGAAATTTTTTCAATTTAATCAAGGAAAAATCAAATTGAGAATTTCTTATGGCATTTTTCAACACATAGTTCACTAGAATGTATTACTTTCAATATGAACTTAGCATAGTTCACATGTTAAGCTCATAAGGTTTTTGGTTGATGTGGCTCTGTGTGTTGTGTATATAAAGAATAAGTGTCCATCTCTTGCTATTAGAAACAATACTCCCTATGAAATGTGGTATGGCCACATTCCTTCGGTGAGACATCTCGAGGATTTTTGTTCCTCCTAATATACCTTCAAACTTGAGGAACAGATGAAAAAACTCAAAGAAAGGAGTCACAAATGTATATTCTTTGGGTACTCATACTTCCAAAGCATACCATCTCTATGATGAAGTGAATAAAAAGTTTATAATATCTAGAGATGTGATATTTCTTGAGTCTTCCAAGATTGGAAATGTTGTTTAGTGGTAGCTTAATCATTTAGATAGATTCAAATATGCAAAGTATTTTCAAGAGTTTGATAGTGAGATTCCACATCTCCTTCTCTTAGCTCTATAATTTCTATGAAGAGCCTTGAAGAAATCAGGTTGAAGGAAATTCCTTCCCCTGCTTTGTCAGGAAAGAGCTAAGAGACTACTCGTAGCAGGTAGCTAAATCTGACAAGCAGTGAGGGTACATGCAAGATACAAAGCAAGGATTAATGAAAAGGAGTGTACTTACTATATACATATCAAAAAACATATTTGATCCCACTTAGGATGCCTTGCATCGTGCCTGGTTAATCATAAGATCATGTTGGTCACAACCTCCGTAGCTTAAATAAACAAGTGGTAATGATCTTCATCTTCTAAGCTATGTAATTAATAAGTGAAAAGGAGCAAGACACATAGAGGAAACACATGGAATGACTTTTAGTTCTTGCAACCATGCATGCCATTGAAGATGGATCGATACGACAATGATAAGAAAAATTTTAAGCTACAGTAAGAGGTGTATTTCAAAAGATGTGCTTTGTTTTCCATACCGAGCCTCCAAAGGGTTATGCATCAGATGGAGTCTTCATGTGGTCCCAATATTCTATCATACTTTGGATTCCTTGGCCTACTTATTTTCTCCTTAGCTCCTTGAGAGTCATCTATCATGTCATCTTTCTTCGTGGCCCCTGAGAGACATAATTACGTAGTTACATTGGGCAGTGATTGTTGTGGGATGAGGCTCTAGGAGGACACATTTACACAGTTTTAGGATGCAAGGCACTGCTATGGGATGAGGCCCTAAGAGAACACATCTACGCAATTTCAGGATGCAAGGGAGACTAGGTAGTCAAGGGACAAAACTACACATTTTCCGGAGGCAGTGGGTTCTGGCTAAGGGAAGGACATTGGAAGAAACCACTACACAATTCTGAATGCTATGCGAGGTTGGAATTTCTACACATTGCACGGTTCCAACAGGCAAGGGAAAAGCTTGAGGGTTACATATGTGAACTGCATAGTTCAGGAAAGTTGGATTAGGCAAGGTTGATAAGGAATCTCTAAAATTTGGCTAAGTGTGGGATCAATGGAATTAATGTGAACAGTGATAAAAATTGACTAATATCACACACTCGAAAACATAGCGATACAACATAGATCATCTAGAACATATATAACATACTTCGCTTAATGCAACAACCTTTGTGGCAAATGGATCAAGCAACCTCCACATTACTCTTCAAGGCGGTCTCCTTTGCCCGCATTTTGTTCTCATAGGTAGGTGTAATTTCTCCTCTCAGATCCGCGATTTTCGTGGGCGATGATGAAAATCGTTGAAAGGAAATGAGAAATCATCGTGCTTTTCCCTCTGGAATCTGCGATGATCAACGCTCTTTTTCCTTCAGGAAGAATAATCATTACTATGAATAAGATTAAAAAAATTCCATGTTGCTCTGCCTACTCACCATATGAGGCTTTCTTCACACCAACCACAAAGGGCCTCTCTTCCGCCACCTAGACACTTACTCAGCTATCAAAGCATACTAGCTTTGACTCACCAAACTCAGAGCTGTGATACCATGTTAAAAACTGAATAATCAACTTTATTAATAAACTGGGCAACTCACAGGTAGGAGCTCCATTTGGTGACTGCCTCTGACAGAATGTTCTACACATTTCTTCTTACAATAGGAAATATATATAGTTTTCACACAAGTAGGGATGTTAGAACAACTTCCTAAGAAGTATGAACCAATTTACATATTCTCAATTATCTGCAACAAGTGGATTGTCGGATTAGTAAGAGATGAAAAAATATCTATACTTCGAAAAGAAATTGTAATAAATGATGTAGAGAGTGTTAGGATATTAATATAATAATAACAATAAAGAAATTATGATTACATGATGGGGAAGAATTCATATTTTTTTTAATGGTGTGATATACATAATCATAAATTCTCATTTAAAATTTGTATTATATCACTTTAACTTTTCATTAGTATACTCATACTCACTCCGTAATAATATGTTGCTTATAAAAACACCTAAATTTTAGGAAATGTAACCAACTTGGACTTGATATATAATAATTTCTTGAAAATTAGATATACTTCGACTTATATATAATATTTTCTAGAAAATTAGATATCTTTTTTTTAGTCTAAAAGATGTGATGTTCATTAATTCTAGAAATAGGAGTTTGTTCAGGTTTAGTTGGTTGAGAGATTCTCTCCAATTAGTTAGCTTCTTAGATTGGTGTATGGTTCAGATATTCACTCATTCACTCAACAGAGAGATTGTATGTCCAACGTAGACTAACTATTTGGAGACATGATTTCCTATATTTATATTATACCATTATTTGATGTGAATAATACAATTTAAAATGTATTTAAAAAATCTTTATTTATATAAATAGCACAGCCACTTTAATCAATATAATTAATAAGCATATATGAATCACATACATAACCATAATAATATTAGTAATTAATTAATAATATTCAATATTTAATTAAATCTATTTAATAATAAGGAGTTTGTATAGAAAATATCTTTTTATCTTTGTAGTGGATTAGTGCTTATAAGTAATTGATTTTTATTACCAGCAATGAGAGAAATATCTAAAACTAACCAAATTCTTTTGTGTGGATCACGACGTTTCAAATTCAATTAATATTTTAAGCCAAAATTCACCATTATTATTCGTTCATTCAATCAATTGAGTGCACAATTAAAATGTACCACCTGGAAATCGTTACCGTACATATTAAAGTCCACTTAAATTTGATTCATAATATATCTAAAATAAATAATGCCAAGTATTCAACATATAAGTGCTATGAATTGAAAAAGAAAATAATGAGGAAAATAACTTCGGGTGACTTTAAAGTTGGCCTTCGGTGACGAAATTGTGGAACCGAGGGGCTATCGGAAGTATAGTCACATTAGTAACAGATGAAATGATTTCTATACTTCGAAGGAGAGTGCAATAAAGGTAGACAAACGATTTCTATACTTCGAAAAAAAAGTGTAATAAAGGTGGAGAGGTTTAGGATATCAATACAAACAAAAAGGAAAGGATTTCTTGGAATACGTTTTAAAATTGTTTTTGCTGAGCTAATAATTTGTTTTTTTAGAACATAAAGGAAATAGGTTAACAACCAAAGATTAAAAGCATATAGCAGGAGTAAGCCTACTTTTTTATGGACAATTAAGTAGTTTTCATTGAATAATGAGGACGAGTCACCTAAATAATAACCAGAAATAATTGTCCTCACTTCTAACTCAACAACTAAGTTATGATAAATTTCCTACCATCAAAAAAATAAAACCCAATTTTTTTATTTATTATATTTTTCATGTACTTATAATAATGATCGCTAAACTATGCGCTTTTAATAATATAATAAAAAAATTCTTAAACATGTAAACTTTTACAAATGTTACAATTAAGCTAACATCCTGCTTATGAAATTTAAATTTAAAATCTCATAATATCTGTGAGAGACGAATAGATATAATCACTCCGATGTTAGGTATTAGAACACCTGAATTTTAGGAAATGTTACAAATTTGAATTTAAAATCTCATAATATATATGACAGGCGAATAAATATATTCACCCACTTCCTAATTAGAAACCCTGAATTTTAGAAACCCTGAATTTTAGGAAATGCGACAAACTTTTATTTGATATATAATATTTTTTTGGAAAATTAGATATCATTTTATATTCTAAAAGATGTAATCCAGTATCTAGAATGGGAGATCGTTTTATATTTTAAAGCGATGATCCAATACATGGATCCTGTTCGTACGAATTACTGAAATTCAAATTGAGAAGAACATGATTACGTTAATCAAATAGGTTAAGCTTCAAATTGCGATTAACCATGGCCTCATAAAGATTAACGATTACATTTGATTATAGTTATAATTTATAAGTTGAATTATTATTCTGAATGCTGTGCTACACTGCTCTGCTCATCTCTCATAAAACCAAGGAAATCATTGGTCTTTCTTAAAGAAACAAAAATAACAAAACCCGGGCACATATTCTATTGGTCGGTCCGGTTATTGTCACAACATTACATTTCACCTGAGCGCAATCCATAATCACTGTGGACATACGATTGACACTACACCGTTAAAGGAAATAGAACGTTTAAATGAAACAAATAGTGCCCTAATTGAGAGGTGGGCATGTGAATCCGGGAGGAGGGGTAAGGCCACATTGAACAAAGAGATCCAGAGCCAATGGTAGGATGACATTGACGTTCAGTAGCTTGAGGCGGATAGTTGTACACAAGCACAGGGCTGCCTCCAACTCCGCAACGCCTTGTATGAGTGGGCAGCACTGGTTGACAAGAGGGTCGCCAATGCCTAAGTGCACCAACCCTCCCAACAAATCAACGCACGCTCCCACTTTCAACGCATCCAAAGGACATGATCCAGCATCTGGTGGGCTAGCCTGGCACGCTAGGAGGTCCCCCCGATCTCCCACCTGGGGGGCTACTGCCGCTGCCCGGGACGCTAGGAGGTCCGCCGGATCGCCCACCTCGGAGGGCTACTGCCGCCGCCCGGAACGCTAGGAGGTGTTGCAGCAGGAGGTGAGTCACAAGAGAGGACTAGCATGGGCATGGTAGTTGCAGCACTAATCATATATATGAAAAGCATTGCTGCAGCCTTTCCCATCTTCAACCAAATGCGATGCTGCTCCCTTACTCGAAATGAAATTGAATGAAAGAGGAGGGAAAGAAAGAACCGAAAAGGAAAAATAAGGGAGTTGCATGTTTGAGGTCCCAGGATATGGAATTTATAGCAGCTGCGGTAACTGTTTCAATGAGTAATCTTCTTAATTCTGTTATTGTAGCAAATCCTGATTGCAAAAGCTGAAGCACTCCATATGGCGCCGGAAGCTCAATCGGAAACCGTATCTAGTCCTCGCTCTACGTTTTATAATAATCTTGCAAACTACACATTTCCCCGTGATCCTGAAACTCTTCTGTGGATGACAGCTTCCAACTGAAACAAGATGCATTCACGTGAAATCAACTCGAAGATAATTAATTCAAAATCTACCAAACCTTCTCGAACATTTCCGGAAATACAGATAAAGAAAGTTCGTATATGACTAATTTGAAAAGCGCACCTTATTCACCCATGTTTTGTTAGAACGTTCTTTTCAAACAAGAAGATCAACTAAGGTTCCATGAGTTCATATAATTTTGCCTTTTTCATATAACATTCTTATATAAGTATATGTGAAAAAGCAACGTTGGAAGTACTTATGGTGGCAGCCATCCGCATTATCACTCAATTTTGCTATTAACTCTGTTTTATATAAAACATTTTATAGTAACTGCTGTTATAATTGATGTTTGGTAAGTACTCTTATGGGAAAATTGACTCAAGAGCACTATATTACATGTTTAAGGTAAATTAAACAATATGTATAATTATACTTAATTAAACAATATATATAATTAAACACTATTTATAACTAAACAATATGTAAATTATATTTAACTCTGTTTTATATAAAATTATTTTATGATAAGGGATGTTATTTAAAAAAAATGATATTTGGTAACTACTCTTATTTTTCAAAGGTTGATTCAAGAGCATTATATTAAATGGGGTTAAGGCACTAAAACAGTGTTCGTAGTTATGTGAAGTATTGTTATGCCAAGAACAATATTGTTTATTTTTATTGGAAGAATAATTTGTTGTAGTATGAATTTGTTGGAGTAGTGCTTTTTTCATAAAATATGCTATATATTTTAAGTAAGATATAATTGAATTATAAGAAAAATATGAAAATAAGTTCTATTTTCAAAGTTAATGTAATTGACTATTACTACATTCATATTATATATATATATATATATATATATATATATAGATATAGAATGATTTCTCACATTTTATTATTTTTTTTGTGTCACTTTTATGGTTTTATAAGTGTGAAATAAAGATAATAATATAGTGCATGATGGTTTAATGAGCACTAAAAGAGTTAAAAGTTCACTAAATAAGTGTTTTTTACATAGTTTTATGAGAAAAAAATGTTTTATGAAAGTAAGATCAACTATTAAAATAATAGCATAGATCAATTTTCCAAGTTAGTGGAATGAACCTATGAAAATATTATGTAAAGCAACACTAGAAAATAAAGCATTTATTGTGGTAGTTCTCTCTATGGGTGTAAAAACTGCTTAGAATATGCATCCTAATGCAAATGGTAAGAGATCAAAAGTGGTTACAATGGAAATACACAATTCAAATCAAATTAATGATAGGGTAGTATAGATAACCAACAATATGCATGTGTAGCTACGAAATTGTTGTTGCCAAAACCCCCTATATTCTTCTTTTGGAACGGATATGAGGACTCGACCATATAAATTTTGAAATCACTTTTACTGATTTGATTTATTTTGCCATATTTCCCATTTGTTTGAATTTTTAATTTAATGATTCTATAGCATGTAGTTTGTTGGCAACTTCCTAATAGCTAAGATTTTGTTGAGTTTAAAAATAAAACTTACTCAAAATCAAGTTCAATTTCACTAGCTAAAATTAAAATTTATAAATTTGTATTTTATTGAATTTTTGTTATTTATAAATAAAATTAATTTTAATATATTTAATTAAAATATTTTTAATTAATTAAATTGATTTAATTTAATTCTAATGGATTAATAACAATTAATTTATATATATTTATAATTATTTAAATAATTATTTGATTAAATTAATTAATTATTTATTTTATTAATTTAATTACCAAAATATATATATATTAAAAGAATTTCTAAATTATTAATATAATATAGCATATATAATAAAATATAAAATAAAATAAGATACCCAGATTTATACACACCTCACTCCACGGACCGAGGAAAGCTCGAAAGTCATTTATTACATAAGTGTATTGAAGTGGCAAGTAATTTCGAATCAAACTAATGAAGGTTTGATAATACAGTAGGTTTATTTTAGTAGGATGAGGGGTACAATCAGCCACATTCTTCATCATTATGTACGTTTACCTCTTATGTGAACCATGCTTTTATACATATATAAAATTTTAGTTTTAAAAATCTTCTTTTTATTTAAATATTATTTAGTTTGATTTTAATTAATTTTAATATTTTTTAAAATTTTAAGTTTTATATAATTAAAAGTAAAATTAGAAACATAAAAAAAAATATAAAGTATAATGGTTTAGTATTTTGAATTTTTTTTTAGGAAATGATGAATTTTGGAATTTAGGTATTAGAAAGTTTTATTTAGCCAAATGTGGCTGGGATGGCTTGTTGGAAGCTAAAATCATGGAGAATAATATAGAGATATTAACTTAAGAAAATTAGAACATTTATTATGACAAAAAAATAGTGAAAGTGAATACTACGAATTTGCAACTTGAAATTAATTAATTATGTGTGCTTTGATTTTAGAATTTCATTTGTTGAAAGTTGGTGTTGTTGCAAATTCATTCGAAACTATCCTCTTGTCCCAAAAAAATCATTGCAGCAAGCAAAGGGAAGCACACATCTCTTTTAATTTAATTTAATTTATTCTAGTTTATGAATTTGTTTTCACAATTTTATATTTTCATATTTGATGTTCAAACCTGATTGGTTTTAATTTTAATTGATTTTTTAGTGAACTTGTTGAAGAGGATGAGGCAAAGAAATCTTGGTGAAATGTAGTTGAACCATCGAGAGGGAAAATATGGATTTATCTAGCTATAAGATCATGGACCAAAACATCCTTCAAAAACTCTCTTTTTGCGAGATTTTTTCAAATTATAGAAACAATTTTGAGGAGAAAATTGTCACTCTTTATGCAAAGTAGAGACTCTAGGCACTTTTAGGAGGACATTTTTTGTTGTAGATTGAGAGGAATCCTCATATATGAGTGTTGTGGGATTTTCGTTTCACAATCCAATCTCTATCCTTGGAGCAAATCTTCCACTATTGCATACTTTTCTTTAATGACAAAGCTCAAAGTTTTGGGAAGATTGATGATAAGATTTATTGTAAAATAGAGAAATAGGCTTCAGGTTTTTTATTCAAATTCTCTTATTTGTTAATGAAATTTATATGATTTTTAATTGCAAATATGTGTCAATTGTTTCATGTTTTTCATTTTTGTTGGATATGAGAAAGGTTGTTTATAATTTTAATTATATGATCTTGTAGTTTCATTGATCTGTTATTGATTTCCGAATTTCCTTTTAGGCTTTAATTAGATTTGTGAATAATTGTTTTCTAAAAAAAATTCCATTTAAAATAAATTTAATTGTCATTTAATTGTATGAACTATTTTTCAATTTCATGTCTTATGTATCAACTTATCTTTGATTATTTTCAATTTCTAAAATGGAGCATGTATGACACTTAAAATGTTGTGTGTTAGAATTTTTTCAAAAACTTTTTATTTATCACACAACACATGTTAAATCCTCATTATTTTTTATCACTTTGTTATTTATTGGGATGAGATATATATCTTGTCCTAATCAATATGGCATACATAATATTTCCTTTTTGCTACTTGTATCCTAGGGTAGATTTGAATTAAGAATTAATTCACTAAATTTGTATAAATATCTGTATGCGGGAGAAAATTCCAGTGTACCTTGGCTAAGCCCTTGTTCTAGTTTAAGGGTTTCTTTCTCGTGAGAGTTATGCAAGAGGGTATATCTGATATTTCTCTTTTTGGTGATGAGTAATTAGGGACATAATAAGGCAACAAGAAGGAGGTGGGTTTAATTGAACCCAATACAACCAGTTGGAACCACAAGTCCAAACTGAAGAGACTCTTAATTGGGTGGTCTCCTCAATGTTGATTTTGGTAATTTTTCGCCATCAAATTTTTTGGCGCTAGAAGGAGGGCCACATATAGATTTTATATGTAGAGTCTTTTTTTAAAATTTGTTTAACTAATCATGGCTTTGGTGTACATTCCTAATTTTGGTTATTCTTTTAGCTCACACAAACCTACTGGAAGCATACCTAGGAGACAACTTGAATCCTTGTCTACTATGAGGTATGAAAGTGAGAGTAAAATTTCTTTGTTAAATCATCGTTGTTTTTTGTAGATAAAAGTGAATCTTTCGATGTTACTAATGATAATGAAATTTGTAGATTGCAATACCTTGTATGAATGTGAAGCAATGGTTGACAACAGGGTTGCCAATGCCTAAGTGCACCAACCTTCCCAACAAATCAATGCATGCTCCCAGTTTCAATGCATGCAAAGGACATGATGAGCTTCCTCCGCCTGGTCCACCACCTTAGGGGCTACTGCTAGTGCTCGGGAGGCTAGGAGGTTCATCGGATCTCCCACTTGGTGGGCTACTACTGGTGACCCATACGCTAGGATATCTCTCTCGATCCTCGACTTTGTGGGCTACTGTTGGTGCCTTGGACAATTGGCATTGTCTAGATGGCCAGTGGCCTAGTGAATATATCTGCAAGTGTTTTGGAATTGATTTCAATAGTCATGCTGGGAAGATGTGTTGTACAGTTCAAATTGCCTAACTGTTTGTAGGAGCATTGGCATCGATGTCAACTAGACTAGCTTGGATGCTTGTCACAGTAGATGTTGGTAGTGATGGCCCAGGAGGAATCTCATGCTAGCTACAGGTTTCATGTAGAGAATCATCACAGTAGCAAGCTTACTAAAGAAGCCATAGAATGATCACCTTAGTGGTTGTGAGTTCAACTGTCTGCATAATTGAGGGGAAGAGATTTTGCAATAATTTTGTCGGTAGTAAATGGGCTGAAAGCCTACATAAGACCCTCTCCATTGGAAAGTTCTCTGAATAATATTTCCAATGATATATGGAAGTCCAAAATGGACTTCTAGATAAAAAAAATTGGCTTGCTGATGTTATGGGGCATGAAGTCCTGACAAGGTTGAAATATCAGAGGTTGGAGCCCATTGAGACCTGATATCTAAACCCTAGAGATTGAAGTATCTGAATATCGAAGATTAGAACATTGATGTATCAATATATCCTAGATTGGAAAGTTGGAGATCGAAAAGTTAGAGGTCCAACATATCGGCATATTGAAGAGCACAATGTCAAAGGTCCAACATATCGGCATATCGAAGAGTGCAATGTCAAAAGTCCAACATATCAACACTTCAAAATATGGGAGGTCAATGTATCAGTGCATCAAGATATCAGAACCTCAGAGATTGATGTATCAGTGCATTAGGATCTCAGAACCCAGGAGATCAACATATAAACGCATCAAAATGTCAAATGTCAACATATCAGTGATATTGAAATATTAGAGGTTCGATACATCAGAGTAGGTTGTATCGGATTTTGGAGGATATGGGAATCCCAGAGATCGGTGTATCGGAACATCGACCTCTCGGATAAAAATACAAAAACTTCTTAAAGTGAGGAACCTTTAAAAGTTTCAATATCTAATAAGTGTCGATAAGCCTGAAGGATAGAGAGACGTAAAAGTTCTGATGAATTTTTGTTATTGAACATGAAAATCTTCTTTTTTAGTAAGTGTTTTTTTTCATATGCTTGTTTCTTTCCTTTTTATAGATTTAATAAAACTAATGATCTTGGGAGTATGTAAATCTCACTAAAGATGTAATTTCCTGACATTTTTTAGCATCAATAGTAAGAATAGAGTGGTTCCGTAAGTCGTGAAATTTGGAAAAATCAAGGTAAATAATAATGAGAGTCTCGAAAGTAATTTGTTATGCTTGTTCATATTTTTCCGTATAATCTATTTTAGGGATCCTACACTATTCATAGTCTCTTTTTTCAACAAGTATAATATCAATTTTACATAAGGTTCGATGTTATATAAAAAATCCTAATATATTCAAAACAACTTTTGGAATGTCCAAAATATTATTTCTTATAAGTTATTTAGTATCTATCCATAATAACATATTTTTCATTCATAATTACTATATATTATTCTTTCTTCTTGGTTTTTTTTACCTTACAAAATTCCTAAATTAAACTTGGTACTCTTGTCTTAATTTACAATATTTACAAGTCTCTAATATTTACAACCATATTCCATATTTATGACTTATTCCATATTTATGACTTTTATAGCTTATTTAACGTGATTAAAATATTTCTCAACATCTTTTCTTATCTCAAACAATTAAATTCACTTTACAATTTACTTTTTAGTTCCTTTAAATGAGTGGTAGCATTTCATGGTATTTTTTTTTATGATGTTGAAGAATACTTTTTGGTGCTCATGATCTAACTCAATAAGCTTATTCATTTCGCCTTCATGGATTTGATGTCCAATTTACCCTTCAAATTATATAGGGTTACAATAATATTTAATGTTTCATTTTTCTCTTTTATATTTATTGAATAATAGAGATGTCACGTTTTATGGCATTTCTAATTCTTTTCCTTATGTTGTCTATATGTTAACCATATGGTAAGGCATCTTTGATGAAATAGGTTGAGATTTTGATGTTTATTTCTAGGTACCAAACACACGTATAAATATTCCTTTCTATGACTCAATCCAAAAAATGTTATCCAAATTTTGTTCATCTTAATAAAACATAAATTATATTTATTAGTGTTATCCAAATTTTGTTCATCTTAATAAAATATAAATTTTATTTATTTCAATCGGAACAGTAATATCTATTTATTTAAAGTAGAAGAAACAAATAAAATAAATAATCAAATTAAATAATTAAAAGTAAATATTTACATCGTTAATATCATTTGATATTAATTATTTTTTTATTTTAGTTTAACAAATATAAAATAATAAATAAATAAATAAATGTTATTAGTGCTACATTTCAATGTAATAAGAATAATTTAACTTATTATTAAATCATTTCCAACTTAATATACACAAATAGTAGATATGATGAGATATTCACAAACCTTACTACCAATTTATAACACTTTCATTTTACTATAATTTGAGATATTTAAGTTTCAATAAAGTTAACAAACATTATTATTACTGAGATACCAAATTATATAATCATAATTAATATCATCATTTTAAATTTATATAAAATACATAGTATTAATTTATCATATTAAAACATATTTAAAATGCACTATACATAAAAGGTAATATTATATATAAATACCTATCTTCTAAAATAATATAAAATAAAATAATAAAATGAAAAATAAAATAAAAAATGAAATAAACTCGGACAAGTAAATGTGACATATGAATATGTATTATAATATTAAACTTCACTCCTTCAAATAAAATTGTTTATACAAATGTTTAATTTGCTCTAAAATATATGAACACCCAATGGTGGAGCATAGCCATTGCAATCTATATGTTGAAACTATAAAAGCAAATGCATGATACTTATATACCTCTTTATATTTATCATTGATCTAGCGAGTTGAAAAAGGAATTAATTTTTGAGGTGAAAATCTTTTTCACAATGAAAAACCTGAATGATTTTTATTTTACAGATTAATTTTATATTTATATCTATATCTATATATATATATATATATATATATATATATATATATATTTCTATGTCTACAACTTTAATTTATAATTGTACTGATAATGAATATACATATATATAGATATAGAATTGAACACAATAAAACTATTTCTTATATTTCAAAGTCAAATGTAATATATTTAAATAGTTGGTATCAGATTTTCCTAATTTAAAACACGGTTATGGAGGTTTAGATGTTCTCTCAACAATATCTAAAATCAAATCTAGACTTAACACAATGCATTAGTGAAAACATTATCTCCAACACTCCCTTTTAATGTTTACATTAAAAAAGACAATATAGGAAACACATACAATCCACTCCCTTTTGATTAATGCTTATTCCTATTATAGAATCTATGGGATTGCATTCTTTCTCAACTAGATCTTCTTACTTATCACTTGACAAATTTAAGATATAACTACTTCTAGCCATCATTGAACTATTTGTAGTGACTAGCAATATCGAGATCTTCTTACTTATCACTTGACAAATTTAAGATATAACTACTTCTAGCCATCATTGAACTATTTGTAGTGACTAGCAATATTGAAATACTTCATTTGGTGAAATTGCATACATCATTGTATTTGTTAGAAAAATTACTCATGTAACATAATTGACCTATGGACATGCTCCCATCTATTATATGCCATAGCTCTTGGATTTATTAGTTATCTAGGATAGATTTCTAGATATTAAAATGTAATCAAACATCAATCATACAACTTTGTCTCTTAAAAACCTTAAAAGCACACAAAGTAACATGTAGCTAATGCGCTTAACTTTACATGACCCATGAGGTTTGTAACAAAACATAAACATAATTCAATCGAAATGTGTCCCTGTGGCACCATATATTGCAAGAAACACCAAGTTTAATTATGTTACTCTATTCTATTATTTTTCTTCATCACATAAAACTTTACAAAATAAAAATAGATATCCCTAAAAGGCTTCATTAATTCTACATAATTCCAATGTAGTTTTTTTTTAATAATATAACTACATGTGTTGCTTTATGTTTGAACCACATCACATCTCCAAAACTGTAATAACCATCACAATTACACACTCTAATGACCAATTCTCTATCCTAGTGAGAGTTTGATGACGTACACTGTATAAGTTAGAATGGGTACTCAACTAATGAATGATTGGCTTGTAATATATCCATAATGACTAACATAAAGCATGGTGCTAAGAAACAAAAATTTACGCATATTCTTATTGAATAAATTCTCACCTCTTAATCACTATTTTGGTCAAAAATATATAATATATTTTCCTCCCCTTCACAGTTGCAAACATTTGAATCGAATAAGTTACAAGGACCCCATGCTCATCAACCATGCACGCTAGCGGAAGATTAAATTCATTGTCAAAAAGCGATTTTCCAAGATCGAGAGAATGAAATGAATCCATGTAGAGATGGAGATTTCACCTTAATTGATTTGTGCTCACACTTTGTGAAGCATGTAGCAATAACAAGAATGTGATTTTCTTTCTTTTCTCACTAGTCCAAGTCCTACTTCAGTGTTAACATTCTTGAATTCAACGACCAAAGAATTTATGAATTTATGTTACCTTTTCCAACATTAATCGATAAAACATTCAATTTAAGCTCCTCTTCCTAATCCATTCACACCTTTCTATTTTCACTGGTTGTTCTTTGATATTGACATTTTTGACTTGATTGACCAAATCATTTATATCACCTTTGTTTGTACTCATTCATAAAACCTTCAATTTGAACTGCCCTTTGCACAAATTAGTTTGTTGACAAAAAAACCCATCTAGAACTTGTAATAAATATATATATATATTCTCCACTCTATGTAAACCCTAAAACCATGATGATCTGGGGCTGCCAAGAGGGAGTCATCCCAAATGAGCTCTAATACCAAAAAAATAATATAATTGTACACACATAAACTCTTTCTTATAATCAAGCATAAACATAGTACATTTATATAGTTGGAGAGAGATCCCACTAATTCCAAACATGGATATGGAGGTTCAGGTATTATCTTAAGAGAATTCTCAAACCAACTTTAAACTCAAGACATTGCATTAATAGAGTCATTATCTTCAATACACTTGAATTATGTAGAAGACATATCTCAAACATGCAATTCCAACAAATATTTGCTCGATACATAATTAACCGTTAAACGTGGGCTAAAATGTAAAATAAAGATAATATAGATGTTATAGCCATAAAAATTTAATTTTACAATTATCTTTTTTTTTTCTACTTGAAATGAGAACACGGGAAACACAAAGTACTTCCCAAAATTTCATCTCATATTACTAGGTTTCTCCCCTAGAAAATCTAGGAGAGTCCAACCTGTGATCAACAAAGCTAACAACAAATCAAAGAACTTCTACTTCATATAATGCATAGGTGATTTTTTTAACCATATAGAGTATACAAATTAAATAAGTTACACATATCTCTCTTATTACCCTATTAAGAAATAATTGAATACTTTTAATTTTATTTCCCTTTATGTTTTGGAAATTGAAAAATTATATTGTGGCTAACATACATATATGTATGTTTATATTTTCTCTACATTTATATTTTGTATTTGTTTCATTATTTTAATTCTTAAAAATATAAATAAAAATTTGATGCTTCAAATGGACATAGAAATAATTTATTTATAATCATGAGTGAGAGTGAAATAATTTTATCATATCTCTTTCATACATGGTTCATATATTGTTGAAATGTATATTTACATTTTAGAGTGTGACTTTGTTTTACAATATCTTTAACAAAACTAACCAAATATGTTTAATAAAACTAACCAAATATATATATTTATTTTATTTTATTTTTAGTATACAAATATTGTTTTTAATTTAAAATAATATTTTGTTTTTATTTTAAAAGGGGTATGTTCCAACTTTTGGTTGAGCAGATTACACATATCCCATATAAAATATTGCAGAATGTGCTTGTTTGTTCAATAAATTATATATATATATATATATTATTTTAAAGAAAATAGATATTGAGATATTTTATGTATAATTGAGAGTAACAATGAAATATAATATTGATTATAAACTATATTTTAAAAATATAATTAATTAAAACTAACAAAATATATTAATCATTTATTTTTATTATAGCTATCATTATGTTTTAATTATTTATTTTAAAATAAATATATATATAATTCTTAATTGAGCAGAAACCGAATTACACATTATCTTCGTATTAAATTCCAATATATTTCGGGATATACATTTATATAAAAACATAGTACTTTCTTCATTTATATAAAATAATTACTCATAATTTATATTAGAATTGACCTTGAAGCATTTATATTTTCAACCAAATAAATGGTTGACAAACAAACCAAGGGAATTTTTTTAGTCTGATACAAGATCCAATGGACAATATGATCGAACCCTGCCATTGCTTGGCATGTCTATTCCTTTGCTTGACACATCGGCCGTCCATTGCAGCATTTCGAATTTCATGCAACAATTTTCATGAAGTCCCAAATTTTCCCATTGATGGCTTCTGTAATTTAGGATTGACAAATCACCGCCTATCCGATTATGAATCTTCATGATCCAGCCGCTCCAAACTCGAATCAATAAATCACGCGCTACATTATCGTTGGATTCTAGGAATTCTTCTTCGTTGTGTTGTTTATTTTGAAAATGATTTTTTTTATTTTACGAGAAATGACATATACTATTTGCATGACCCATGACCCATTTTCCTCCATTGACATCGTGATTGATTAGATCCATCGGTCCTTGAGTATATTAAAAAATGCTGAGAATAAAAAAGACATGGAAGTCATGGGTGATAGCTCAGGGGATTTGGATATCATTCAAGACAAGAAAGACGAATATTCGACAACAAACAAGCATGCGAGAAAGTTGCAGCCAAGATGTGTTGTTGGCATTACCAGACGAAGATTGTCATTGCAATATGCATTAGATAAGCCGTATTATGTCGATCAATCGTTGGACTTCGATTATTAAAACTAGAATGAATAGATCTCATAAAGAGAAATGAGTACATCTGATTATAATTATAATTTATAGGTTAAACACTGCTCTGCTCATCTCCCTTGAAACCAAGGAAGGAAATCATTGGTCCTCTTTCTTAAAGAAACGAAAATAAAAAATCGCAGCACGTATTATATTCTATTGTCACAACAATGCATTTCTCCTGCGCGCAATCCAGAACGTATATATGAAACAAATAGTGCAGTGAGGGACGACATGTGAATCCGGGAGGAGGGGTAAGGCCACATTGAACAAAAAAATAATCCGCTAATAAAAATAAAAACATCGTGTTTATACGGAATGACTGAAATTTAGAGGAACATGAATATGTTAATCAAGTATGTTAAGTTTCAAATTGCGATTAACCATGGTCTCATTAAGAAAAATGAGTACATCTGATTATAATCATAATATAAAATTCAACATAAAATTCAACGATAGTGCAAAAGATGCGATAAAATAATATTATCAACGCTGTGCTACATTGCTCATCACAACATTTCAGCTGCGCGCAATCCATAATCACTGTGGACATACCATTGACACTAAACCATTAAAGGAAATAGAACATTTATATGAAACAACTACTGCAGTGAGGGACGACATGGCATGCAATTTGCCTGCCTAATTGAGAGGTGGGCATGTGAATCCGGGAGGAGGGGTAACGCCACATTGAACAAAAAGCTCCAGAGCCAATGGTAGGATGGCATTGACGTTGAGTAGCTTGAGGCGGATAGTTGTACATAAGCACAGCGCTGCCTCCAACTCCGCAACGCCTTGTATGAGTGGGCAGCACTGGTTGACAACAGGGTCGCCAATGCCTAAGTGCACCAACCCTCCCAACAAATCAACGCACGCTCCCACTTTCAATGCATCCAAAGGACATGACGAGCTTCCTCCACCTGGGGGGCTACTGCCGGTGCCCGGCACGCTAGGAGGTCCGCCCGATCGCCCACCTGGAGGGCTACTGCTAGGAGGTCTTGCAGTAGGAGGAGAGTCACACCCACCGACTAGGATGGGCATGGTGGTTGCAGCACTAGTCGTAAATATGAAAAGCATTGTTACAGCCTTTGCCATCTCCAAGCAAATGCGATGTTTCGTTCCTGATTAGAAATGAATATGAAATTGAATGAAAAGGAAGGAAAAGAAAGAACCGAAAAGGCAAAATAAGGGAGTTGCTTGTCCCTTATTCGAAATGAATATGAAATTGAATGAAAGAGAAGGGAAAGAAAGAACAGAAAGGGCAAAATAAGGTAGTTGGATGTTTGAGGTTGCAGAATGTGGATTCTATAGCAGCTGTGGTAGTTGCAACGCGCAATTTTCTTAATTCAATATATTATTGAAGCAAATCCTGATTGAAAAACCTCAAGCACTCCACATGGCGCCGGAAGCGGAAATCGTTTTTCCGGAAAGCTTCTGGAACATTTCGGGAAATAAAGATAATAAACTAAACGTGAGTATTTCTGTGTCCCGGATAAAAAACCGTGAATATAAAACAAAAATTTACTTCTTTAGAAATCGTAGCGGTACGTATCCCCGGATTTGAAGATCGCCCGTAGATTTTAGGGTAGGATTCTCAAAGCGTTGCCATGTGATGATAGGGGTAGCATAAGTTCGTATATAAATAATTCTAAAGGCTTACGTTATTTACCTTTCTCTCTAACCTAATGTAAAAGGAATGGGGTGGTGATACATCGCGTTTATTTACTGAATCTCTCACAATTTGTCGCGACCAAGCATAAGGTATGATCACACAAGAGATGGTCAATAATAAAAATGGTAGGTAAGAGCATACCATAAATTTTCTTGTGGAAGAAATATACCTCATGTGTTAGTTGATGTCTCCAACGCTTCATTTCTAGTCACCAAATCTCAACAAAAATAGTTTACAACAACTCCCCAACAAAATTTTATTGAACAAAATATAAAAAATGGAATAAGTACCATAAAAATGAGTAAAATGAGACTGTGTTATTAATACTTAATGTAAAATTATTTATTTCCAAACCCAAATTTACATTAAAAACAAAAAACAAAAAACTTAAAAGGGTAATTTTTAAGATGACAAATTAGATTGCAGAAGGAAAAAACTTCCTGTGCCAAATACCCTGCTACGTATTCTAGGAAAATTATGCCAATAAATCCTATCACACTAATTGGGGAAGACAAAACACCTTTTAGGAAGATTCTAGGGTATGTCCATCCCTCTCGAAGCCAATAATATATATATTTTTTAAGTTTTCTACTAGTTTTTGTCTATTTTGCAACCAAATGGGTTCCCATTATTGGATGGAAAGGGAGAGAGGAAAAAATAATCATGTCACTACAATTCACAATATAGCTACATTCAACACTCCTAGATAACTTGATTTGCTAAATTATGTCCTAACCTAAAACATGTGGGCCAAACATCGCTACTTTAGAGGTTGGTAGAGTTTTCAGACCTTGATTGGTAACATTTCTTTTAAGGGGGCCATGTCCTGAGAATATAGTTAGAGGATATCTACTTCCTCACAAGGCTATCAAGATAGGGTGATACAATGAACTTACATGGAGAAATAGGGAGTCGACAGTCAATTGTCGACTACATAGCATGGTATCATTAATGGGGTATTATGAAAAGTACCAATAAGCCTCCATTCAAGGCTATTAGCAATCTCGCTCTTTTCACCAACCTATTAAACATTAGTCATATGGAAGGAAGCATTGGTCCTCACATGGGTTTAACGGGCCTTATTTAGTTCTTATAACATCTCAATCCTACCTTGTTTATTTGGTGCGAAGATGTCGTAGAAAATATGAAGAGATAACTAATAACATATATGATGGCACAATAGAGGCAATTATAGAAGATCACTCTAATGGGACTGAAGGTTTTAAAACCATTTATTGGTACGTCTATGTTATGTATGAACTCATCGATAGATTTGATATTTAGTATAGGTTGTGGGGCTCTACTTTTTTCTTCTGGTCATATATTTTTTAACTAGTGGATTGAGAAAATTACAGTAGTTTATTACTACATTTATGCAAGGACCAACGTGTGACATGATCTAGACTTTGGACTAGAGAAGGGTGAAAAATCAACAAACTTTGGTAAAAATAATACATATGTGATGGTTTTTTTTAAGCTTATCATTTTTCTGTTATTTCAAAATCTACACAATCTTTTTTCATGATGCAATGTTGGTTATGACACTTACTTGGCCCTAGTAAAACCAACAATGGTCTCAACACTACACATTAGAATATGTTAAGTTGTGTTATAAGAAGAGGAAACTAACAAAAATAGTGCACATGACCTCTAAGAGGTGCACAAGAACCTAGAAGGCATCACCATGATGGTATCACTAATGACTATGAATGATGTTTCCTAATAACATCAACACCAAATGGTCAATTTTCCATGTCAATGCAACAAAATTTTAAGTTGGGTAAATTGGTCCACAATATGCTTCCATGACCATCCAACATACCTGCAGGACGAGACAATAGTTTCACCACACCTTTTGACTACATATGGTGATACCTATCGCGAATTTTATATTACCATTGTATGGACCTAAGAAACCTATTGTGTTTATTAAACTAGTTTTTCTTTGATGGAATAGAAAACACCTTGACATATATATTTCTATATTTTAACTTGTACACATGTTATCTAAGTGATTTGAATGCTGCCCATGTTATTATAGACATGCATGCTTATGTATGACTCTTAATTATACAAAAAATGCCAATCTAATAAAGCTAGTCAAGAAATTAGCTAATTGTTAGACCTTCTTGGTATATGTTAATAATAAGTTAACAAAAAATGATTTTCAAGAATATGTACTATTGAATGTTTAGAAAAAAATATATACATTAGTCAGTTGCAAGACCACTACTCGAGAATCCAACTTTGAAACTAACGTAGAAATGTAGAGAATAAGAGCCTTGCACATTAGCTCAATTAGCATAACAAACTAATTTTTTCTATTTATCCGACCTAGGGATATTTCCCGTGAAATCACCAATTATTCTATGGCTAGGAACATCAACCATGAAGTGGAAGCAAGATCTTGGGTATCCATTTTGTTGTCATTTATGAAGACTACATACATTGATGTCAATGTTGATATTTGAAAATCAATTACTAATTAAGGTAAAAATCTAACCAAGGTTTGCTATATCGATATTATTATAACAATCCACACCACAGACAAAAATAATGGATAATGTATATAAAATTTCTAAAAGTAATGGACTATGTAAATTCAAGTTTGAGATACAGTAAATCACATTGCTCTGGTTGTGGATTTCCATCATGTTCAACTATGTCATAGGCCCGTCTTTTCGACACACATTTCACAATGTAGGATCTATCCAAAAGAGGTTGTAGATCTCCTATAACTACCTTATCATGGCCCTAATCATGGACCAAAACTAATTCACCTTCCTAACAAATTTACTATACTAACATTTGAGAAAGTTCTTATAAGTCTCATTGGCCATAACTACTTCTTGAAATTGTTCATCTATATGGGTCCAATGCAATAGATGTTTTTCCCTTCCAGGAGTGTCAACAAAGAGTTCTATTACAAGTTTTAAGTGTAATCTCACATTCAATTGTTGCAACTACCTATATTTCATAAACGAGTTGAAATAATCTGAAACCAGCAACAATCTTTATTTGGGTTCAATAAGGTCATTATCCCAAAGTGCATAAGTTTCCAATTAGTTTTGTGCTTATAGAATATCCTCTAGGAATCTCAGGTTTAATTAGTTTGAATACCTCCATTTCAATATCAAGTTGAAATAATGTGAACATAGTGGTAGTAATTGCTTAGGTTAGATAAGGTCATAATCCGAAAGTGCATAAGGTACCAATTATTTTGTGCTCCCAAAATATGCTCTAGATCATGTTTTTGAAGATATGATAAAAAAACCCTCCACTTCTACACTAATAATAGGTTAGTAAGGTAATGATTGTTAATGAAGAAAACCTAGTTTGGTTCTTGTTTTAAATTCACATTCAATTACTATATTTTTTTCATCTAATTCCATACATTTAGACTGTAAAAATCATAACAGTCAACTTCTAGGGTCGTTTCAACTATTGTGTCCTCACATGGGTTTAAAGGGCCTTATTTAGTTCTGATAACATCTCAATCCTACCATTTTTAGTTCGTGCAAAGATGTCATAGAAAATATGAAGAGATAACTAATAACATACATGATGGCACAATAGAAGTAATTAGAGAAGATCACTCTAATGAGACTGAAGTTCTTAAAACCATTTATTGGTACCTCTATGCTATGTATGAACCCATCGATAGATTTGATATTCGGTATAGGTTGTGGGGCTCTACTTTTTTCTTTTGGCCATATAATTTTTAAGTAATGGATTGAGAAAATTACAGTAGTTTATTACTACATTTATGCGAGGACCAACATGTGACATGATCGAGATTTTGGACTAGAGAAGGGTGAAAAATCACATACTGAGTTAAAAAAAAAATACATATGTGATGGTTTTATTTTAAGTTTATCATTTTTCTATTATTTCGAAATGTACACAATCATTTTTCATGATGCAATGTAACTAACTTGGAATGTTGGTTATGACACTTATTTAGCCCTAGTAAAACCGACAATTATCTCAACACTACACATTAGAATATGTTAAGTTGTGTTATAAGAAGAGGAAACTAACAAAAATAGTGCACATGGCCTCTAAGAGGTGCACAAGAACATAGAAGGAATCACCATTATGGTATCCCTAATGACTATGAATGGTGTTTCCTTATAACTTCAACACCAAATGGTCAATTTTCCTTTTCATTGTTACAAAATGTTAAGGTGGGTAACTTGTTCCACGATATGCTTCCATGAGCATCCAACATCCTAGCAGGACTAGAGGATAGTTCCACCACACATTTCGACTACTTATTGTTATACCTATTAAGGATTTTATATTACCATTGTATTGGCCTAACAACTGTATTGTGTTTATTAAACTAGTTTTTCTATCATGGAATACAAAACACTTTGACATATATATTTCTATATTTTGTCTTGTACATACGTTATCTAAGTGATTTGAATGCTACACGTGTTTATAAACATCCATTTTTATGTTCAGTTCATTGCGGCCCTTTGAGGTGTTTTTATTCTGCAATCTAGGTGTACGCCGAAAAATGATATGGAGCAGGAGTAATTACTGTATTGGATTTGTTATTGATTTTCTCCCACTTTAGGAGATGGGTTTCACCCCAAAGTTTTTTTCTGGCCCGAAGGGTGTTGCTTTCATATTGTATTTTTGTTGAATGTTAAATGGAAATACGCCCACTAGATGTTGTTTCCTTTTTGTTGAACTCTTACAGACATGGACATTTCGATTCAATGTTATTTAAATTATGGAACCATAAATAATTCATTTTGGGTTTTCCTCTGTGTATAACTATTTGTTTCAATGTTATTTGAATTTCAACTACTTACTATGTTTATGGCTAAATTATTTGGTGATGGTTGACGTTTAGAATTTTTTCCTCTTCCGATTGCATACACAGAGTTGGAAAAGATAACTCTTCACCAGTTTCTATCAAGGCATGTTCATTTCTTTTCTTGTAGTTTTCATCTATGTTACCTGTCTTCTGAATGTCTATTCATGGGATGGGATTTGGTTGAGTTCGAATAGATAGGATTTTATGTTGTGCTTCCTTCTTGCATTTTCATTGATTTGGAATAATTACTTCAAATATATGGGCTGCCTTTCTTGACCAGCGTTCAGATATGTTGCGTGAGCATAATTTGAGAATAAAATGTGCAAGTGTACTATTGAGTCAGATGAGTGTATGATTGTTATATTTCATGTCAGCTGAGATATACCCCACATATATTGTTGCACTCTGCTTTCCTGAGTTTTTGGATGTGTTCATACCATTATACTAGGAAAACGAGGTACACATGATAGTTTTAGATGCTTACTATCTGAGGCTTCTTTTGAAGTTGCATGTTTTATCTAATTCGTATACATATTTAGAACATCTCTTTATATTTTGTACTTCTAAAGGGTTTTGCATATGGTTCGATCACATAGTCAATTTCATTTAATAATCAGTTGTCTTTACACTTCTCATCATTAATGTGAGTGTTATTTCTAATATTGAGTAAAATAATTATTCTAGCAGCTCTGCATAGTTAATATTTAACTAGATCTTTCATGTACATCGTTTTCATCTTATGGGATTCCCCTTACACTCAGTGTTAATAAATGGTTTTCGCACCTAGGAAATCATTCCAAGTTATTAGCTTCAAATATTGATCTATTTAAATTTTACTATTTATAACATTATTACGTCACCTATTTAAATCTATTGTTGGTTAGATTCGTAATATCATTTTTTTTTGCTATAAATTACCAACTCTTGTTTCCTTTATTGAATATCTGCTAGATATAATAGTTTCGACCTTTTAGTTGAGGTACCATTCTTACAGGGAACCCTTGTAACAATATGAGCCTTTGGGTATATATCTTTGCATCCCAAAGTGTCATTTCATATACCAATACACATGCATGCTTGTCTACTTATGAGAAATCCTACAATTTGCTTTCTTATTTTAATTCTAATGTAATATATATATCTAAACTAAAAGTTTTCAACCATGAGAATTATATACTACAGAGAAACGGAATACAGTGGTTAAATAACTAATACAATGCAAGCTCTAAAAGAATATAATTACATTTATGCCGAGAGACTCTAGGGTCTATGAAGCTATATTACCGACAAAGACAATATAGTTGTTGGAGAAACAACAATTCAATACTTAGAACTCCCTTCATACCAAATTAATCTACATTTCTATAATTAAAAACAAATACTTAGAACAACACTGCAATTATCCATGCGCATGACATTGAATAGAACATAATCAAATCAGTTCCATTACAAAAGAAAAATACAAAATATAGGTACTTCGTTACCATAAAATTGAATAACTAGCAACTAGATTAACTTGGAAAGAAAAATTTGCCACTTGCAACTAGATTAACTTGGAAAGAAAAATTTGCCACCCAACCTTGAAGCATCACTCCGGGGTCACCCCAAGCTAAGATCATGTTTCCTCCCATAATAAAAAACCTCTGCTATCCCGGTGAAGGCATTTTTATGCCTCACTTTCCCAGCATACTTTCTATAACGACGTCGTGTTTTTATAGGATCTGCAAATCACCATAGCCTAGGATTTTCATGTTTTTCCCTCCTTAAAAAAAAGATTATTTTTCATCCTTTAAAGCCCTGGTCTTTTCCCACTATGGTGTGTTTCACCCGCTTAGAGTGTTGTTTCCCTGGAGTGATTTTGTAGATTGTGTTTCTCTACTTATCTAGTATTTCACATAATTTCACTCCAGGGGTCTTTTCTTTGGAGTGATTTGGGAAAGTTGAATAATTTATTTTTACCTTTATCAATCTATCTATCGTATATTATGGATTAGGATAATTATTTCATTCAATCTTTTGTTCTTTCCAAATAATTCCTTCCAAAACCACATTTAATTATTTCCAACTCAATTAAATACATTAGCATAATTGTTTTACCAAAACCAAACCTTGGCCATCATGCCATTGTTATAAGTATTTCAACTACTAAATATAATGTCTTAACTGTTATAGTTTCTTAAATAGAGGGGCACTACATAATCCATATTGTAACACTAATGTAAATGATGTAATTTTGTTATATTATCTTAATTTTTTTTCAGTTTGTTTTAGGTTTTTATTCATATTTTAGAATTCAATATTTAAACATTTTGTGTTGACATTTTGAGAAATCAAACCTGGATCTCTTATCAACTGCATTAATCAATCAAAATAAAACTCTAATCCTAAATTATGAGCATAAAGCACCTCAATTTCTTTATTTACACTTGATGATTATGACATGCGATGATTATGGCATGCGAGTTTATTTTAATTTCCGACTTATATTCCCAACAAAATTAGACGCTTGAAAGAGTAACCTTGCAATATGGACAACCATTTTACATATTATAGAATATTCTAATGAATGTTTTGAAATCTCAAATTTGAAGAATATTTTTGAAGTTGTTTTATGTTTTTCACATAACTAACTAATAACTTTACGCAAACACATTTATAAATAAAATAATTGAACTTGGTTTGCCATCATGTTCTCCTTTGGTTCTTATCAAGCCATTAACAAATATCCATCCAAGTGTTTATGAGCCATTCGAAACATGGTTGGAGAACTACTTCTAGAGAGGTATTTTGTAAATAAATTTATTTTATTGAATTTATTAAGCAAAAATGTACTTAATGGGATGAAAGTTTTTTTTGATAATTTACTAATACTTTTATTTATCTTACTAATTTTTTATATTCACATTTGTGTGGAAGTAAAGTTAATGGAATGGCTTCATTGAAAGTACAATTTCACTTAGTTGTAGCCTGTCCCATTAGATTAGGATAGGAGTAGGGTTAGATTAGATACATTGTCTTTGTTTTTTCTCCTTATAATGCAATTATGAAGTAAGCGGTGAGCAAGTTTTTTTTAAATTTTGAAAGGGATAATTATTCCTGAACATCCCAATAGAATATGTTTGCAAACATATTCCGGGAAATGTGCATCATTTTTTTAGAATTTTCATTGCAACAAATTTGCATATGTTCTTTGCTCATATCTTTGTTGGTGCAACTCAACTTTGAGAAGCAATGATAGAAAACTAATAACAAAATTAAAGAAATTTTTCATTGCTGAGAAATAAATCATTTGATGAGTTGTAAGATATGTGTACAACCAAATAAACTAGGGCGAGAAAAGATTACAACAATCAAAATGATCACAAAATGGCAGCAAAAAGTGATCAGTTGTCGAAATAATCCTAGCTAATTGTTTGATCTTAATTCAAATACATCCTTAAAACTTTTATTTGTAAATATGGTGGGCTCGGACAAAAATTTTAATATAAATTGTTGTTGATTCTACATCACCATTTCCGCCCTAAGGCGTCATCACTAAATTGATCCTGTGGGAGAATTCCTAGAAAGCTTGCCTCATTCATTATTTTTGGAAATTTCTATTCCAAGGGTGAATTCGACATGATTTTCCCTAAATGATATAATTCCAAAGCCTTGGCTGAAGTCACCCTGGAGCATTTTCGTGAGTCTTCCCACCAATTTTCTCTAAGGAATGTTCCTCCGAGAAGAAATGTTTTATATCTATTTAAGAACCCTTTGTTATAACATTGTTTGTACCACGAATATATAACCCTCGAGGAAATGCAATATCTTTTTATGAGTTTATTTCAGGGACTTATCATCTAGAGAATCCCAATAAATTTTCTTGTCTTCCAATTTTTCTCCATCAAGTCCCCATCAACTTATACTCTCCATATCATCCTGGGAAATATAATTATAGAAATTACTTGCGAGATACTTCATGAGTTTCTTCCGGGGAAGTCTCATAAGTTTCTCCTCGGGAAGTTTCTTCTAGGCTGATGTTGGAGCCATGTCGCTTCACATCATACCCCAACAACCTAATTAGTGATTTCCATCAGCCCCATATGGTTTCTTACCACTTCGAAATTTGTTGACTGTTTTTTTAATCTCAGTTTCGTTTACTTTAGTTTATATTCTATGCTTCATGAAATTCATTTTCAGTCAATCGCTGGAAAATGATTTTTTGTTTTGATTATGTAAACTTTTAGGTATTCTGTTACAAAAATTCACTATTTCAATGTGTCTCCCATGAGCTAACTTTGTAAGTGTTGTAAATTCTATCGCCATGTGGAACTAATGGAGTAAGACGACATATAAAATTTGCAAAGAAGTTCATCAAAAGTTGAAACATAGAGCAATATACATTCAAGAATATTTTCATGTTATTTGAATGTTCTGATGAATATTTAATCCTGAACATGAAAACATTTCTTTTCTGGTAAGTAACCTTTTTCATAGGGTTGTTTCTTTCCTTTTTCTATATTTAAAAAAACTTATGATCTTTCGAATATGTAAATCTCAATAAGGATGTAATTTCTTGACATTTTTTAACATTGATTGTAAGAATAGAGTGCTTCTGTAAGGACTAAAATTTGGAAAAATTAAAGTAAATAATAACGAGAGTCTCCAAGGTAATTCCTTATGCTTGTTCATCATTTTCCATACAAATATTCTTCTATTTTATGGATCCTAAATTCTTCATGGTCTCTTTTTTCAAAATCTATAATATCAATCTTACATAAAGTTCGATGTTATATGAAAAATCATAATATCTGCAAAATAACATTTAGGGTGTCGAAAATATTACTTCTTATAAGTTATTTAGTATAATAATATCTATCCATAATAACATGTTTTCCATTCATAATTATTACCTATTATTCTTTCTTCTTGGTTTCTTTTACTGTACAAAATTCCTAAATTAAACTTGGTACTCTTGTCTTAATTTATAATATTTATGAATCTCTAGGATTTAGAAACATATTCCATATTTATGGTTTTTATAGCTTATTTAACATGATTAAAATGTTTTTCAACATCTTTTCTTAGCTCAAACAAGTAAATTCAGTTTATAATTTACTTTTTAGTTCCTTTAAATGAGTCGTGGAATTTCATCATCTTTTGTTTCTATGATGTTGAAGAATATTTTGTTGTGCTCATGGTATAACTCAATAATATTATTCATTTCTCCTTGATAGATTTGATATCCCATTTACCCTTCAAATTATATAGGATTACAATAATATTTAATGTTTCATTTTTCTCTTTTATATTTATTGATTAATAGAAATGTCAGGTTTTATTGGTTTTCTAATTCTTTTTCTTATGTTGTCTATATGTAAAACATATGCTAAGGAATATTTTATGAAATAGGTTGATATTTTGATGCTTATGTATATGTATCACTCACACGCGCATAAAAATTCATTTCTATGATTAAGTCCAAAAAGTGTCATCCAAATTTTGTTCATCTTAATAAATTATAAATTTTATTTATGTCATTGATAATATAGTAACAATAATATCTATTTATTTAAAGTATAAGAACTTAATAAAAAATAATCAAACTAATTAGTTAAAAAATAAATATTTACATCATTAATATCATTTGATATTAATTTTCATTTTAGTTTAATTAATATAAATTAATAAATAAATGAATAAATAAATAAATAATTGTAAATTTGGTAGGACTCTGGTTTTCGTGTTTTACATGTCCTTTATTCACACCGCTAGGGGGAGGGTAGCAAAAGATTTGAACCCAAGACTTATGGTTCAGTGAGGCTTCATTTACATGGCCATTTCGACTTGAACTACCCTAAAGGAACAAATAAATAAAATTTATTACTTATACATTTCAATATAGTAAAAATGATTTAATCTATTTTTAAATCATTTCCAACTTAATATAGACAAGTTCTATTTTAGTAAATATATTCAAAAAACCTTACTACCACTTTATAACACTTTCATTCCACTACAATCTAAAATATTTCACCTTCAATGAAGTTAACCAATATTATAATTACTAAAATACCAAATTATATAATCATAATAAATATCATCATTTTAAATTTATATAAGTTACATAGTATTAGTTTATCATATTAACACATATTTAAATTGTTAAACGATATTCATTATATTTAAAATAAGTAAAATACACCATAAAATAAATATAAGAGAGTAATATTATATATAAATATATATCTTCTATAATAATATAGAATAAAATATTAAAACGAAAAAAAAAATCATATAAATAAGCAACAAATGAATATGTATTATAATATTAAAATTCGTTCTTTCAAATAAATTTGTTTATACAAATTTTTAATTTTCTCTGGAATTTGAAACTAAAAAAACTATGATATCTATATATCATTATAGATTTATCATTGATTTAGCAAGTTTCGAAAGATATTAATTTCTTAATGTGAAAATCCCTTCCACAGTGCAAAATTTAAAAGATTTGCATTTCCACAAATTAATTTATCTATATATCCACGCCCACAAATTTGGTTTATAATTGTACTCATGATGAATATACATAAATATAAATATATAATTTCACACCGTAAAACTATTTCTTATATTTCAAGATCAAATATAATATATTTAAATAGTTCGTATGATATTCTAGTAATTCCAAATACAGTTATGGAGGTTGAGACGTTCTCTCAACAAGATCCCAAATCAAATCTAGACTTAACACATTATATTAGTGGAACCATTATCTCCAATACTTCCTTTTAATGCTTTCATTAAAAAAACAATACAGGAAACATATATAATCCACATTCAAGTCACAATTGTTTTGTATGGTCTTGATCAATGTTCATACCCACTCTAGAATCCGTTAGATTGCACTCTTTCTCCACTACATCTTCTCACTTACCACTTGACCAAATTTGACCAAATTAAGATTTAACTACTTATAGCCATCATTGATGTATTTTTCATGATTTGGAAATATTGAAATACTTCATTTGGTGGAATTGCATAACTCACTGTATTTGTTAGATAAATTAGTCAAGTAACGAAATTGTTCTATGGACATGATCTCATCTGTTATATGACATAGTTGTTAGATTTACTAGTTATCTGGGATAGTTGCCTACATATTAAAATGTATTCAAATGTCAATCATAAAACTTCGTCGCTTAAAAATTTGAAAAGCACTCAAAACAACATGTAGCTAATGTTCCTAGCTTTACATGACCCATGATCTTTGTAATAGTACATAAACATAATTCAATCGAAATGTGTTCTCGTGGCACCATATATAACAATAAATGCCAATTTTAATTATGTTACTCTATTCTATTGTTGTTCCATCATCACGTAAAACTTTACAAAATAAAAATAAATATCCCTAAAAGGCTTCAAATTCTACATACTTCCAATCTAGATTTTTTTTAATTTTTATAACTGCATTTTTTGCTTTATGTTTGAACAACGTCACATTTTGCAAACTCTAATAACCATCAAAATTACACAGTATGATGACCAATTCTCTATCCTTGTGAGACTCGTTTGAGGACAAACATTGTATAAGTTAGAATGGGTGCTCAACTAATGAATGAGTGGCTTGCAATGTATCCATAATGACTAAAATAAATCATGGTACTAAGAAACAAAAATTTTCCGATATGATTCTTGAAGAAATTCTCTCCTTTTAATCATTATTTTGGTCCAAAATATATAATATATTTTCCTCCCCTTCAGAATTACAAAGATTTGAACTGAATAAGTTACTAGGACCCCAAGCTCGTCAACACTGCATGCTAGTTGAAGATCACATTCATTGTGAAGGGCTTTGTCAAGATCTAGAGAATGAAATGAATCCATGTAGAGATGGATATTTCACCTTAATTGATTTGTGCTCATACTCGGTGAATCAGGTAGCAATACCAACAATGTGACTTGCTTTCCATTCTCACTAGACCTAATTCACTCTTAACATTTTTGAATTCACTCACCAAAGAATTTATGTTGTCTTTTCCAACATTAATGGGTAAAACATTCAATTTAAGCTCCTCCTCATAATCCATTCCCACTTTTCTATTTTCACCGGTCCTACTTTTCTCTTGACATTTTTGAGTTCGCTGATCAAATCATTTGTATCACCTTTGTTGGTAGTCATTGATAAAAACTTCAATTTGGACTTCCCTTCTCACAAATTAATTTGTTGACAAAAAAACGTATCTAGCACTCGTTATATATATATATATATATATATATTTTCTAATCTATGTAGACCCTAAAACCATGATGATATGGGGCCTACCATGATAGATTCATCCCAGATGGGCTCCAATACCAGGAAAGATAATAGAATTATACACACACAAACTCTTTCTTATAATTCAAGCATTAACTTAGTACATTTATATAGTTGGCGAGAGATCCCACTAATTCCAAACATGGATATGGAGGTTGAGATATTCTCTCAAAAGAACTCTCAAATCAACTCTAAACACAAGACATTGCATTAATATAAGCATAACCTTCAATACACTTGAATTATGTACAAGACATAACACAAACATTCAATTCCAACTAATATTTTCTTGATACAAAATTAACCCTTAAAAAGGGGCTAAAATGTAAAATATAGTTTCTATAAATGGGGCCAAAATGTAAAATAGAGATATTATAAATGTTACAGCCACAAGAATTTAATTTTAGAATTATAATTTTTTTTTCTACTTGAAATGAAAACATGGGAAACCCAAAGTACTTCCCTACATTTCACGGATGGTAAATTGGGTAAAATTTCATCGCATATTACTAGGTTTCTCCCGAGAAGAATCTAGGCGACTCCAACATGTCATGAGTAAAGCTAACAACAAGTCAAAGAACTTCACATCTCACTGTAGACCATTTGAGCTAACTCTCGGGGCTAATTACTTCATAAAATATATATTTTTTTAACCATATAAAATATATAAATTATTAACATCAAAAGTATCTAATTAACATACACATTAATATACACTATTTATGTATTATAGTGTCGACACTAAAGTGTTTTTTTCTTAATTTATTTTTAAATTCACTTCAATATTATTTATTCTTACATATTGAAATATTTTACTTATTATAGACAATAAATTTTTATTTAATATTAATATTTTTTAAATACTATATATTAATTTTATATTACCAATTAAATAAGTCACACATATCTCTCTTATTACACTATTTATAAATAATTGAATCTTTTTAATTTTATTTTCTTTTACTTTTTGGAAAATGAAGTATTGTATTGTGGCTAACATATAAGTATGATTGTATTTTCTCTCTTTCCTTTAATTATTTTAATTACTTTATTTTTTAAAAGTATAAATCAAATTTTGATGCTTCACATGGACATAGAAATATTTTGTTTGTAATCATGAGTAAGAGTGAAATAATTTTATCATATGTCCTTCATACGTGGTTCACACATTGTTGAAATATATATTTATATTTTTGAGTGGAACTTTGTTTAACAATACCAAATATGTATGTTGATTTTTCATATTTATTGTACAATTTTTTTTTTTAATTTAAAATAATATCTAGGTCGATAAGCCTTCCTATGCATTAACAATCGTCAACCAATTTACCCTGCTCCGTTCGATCACGTGAGACACTTTCAACCATTGATTTGAAGTGTGATTTATACTGCCCATACAAATGATTTACTTACTAAATTCTATTGGCAAGTAATACACCTTCCCAAAAATATATCCTGGAATAACTCTCTCGATATGACTGTTTTTCTGTGATGATCTGCTTTCACTGGTTTCTTAAGCAGACTTTCCTGTTTTTTGCAGTGACCTGCTTTCACTTTTTTCTTTTTCTTTTTCGAAAAAGGCTTTCCTATCTTTTTGAATATATGATTTCACTCGCTTTTTTGCAGGATTTTTTACCAAATTTAAAATTAGTGCGTAAGGAAGAAAGAAACATACCAGTGATATGCTGGCTCTCTAATTTTTAAGGCCTCTCTTTCTTTTCAGTTGTAAACTAGTAAGGAAAAGAGAAACGTTTTAATTAAATAGATGGATGTATGATCTGCACCAAGTAAAGCGTATTCGAATTGCAACAAGCAGGCTTAATCATATCAAGCAGTAGCAACAACGTTGAGGAGAGGAGAGGAGCGATGGGTAATAAAACAGTAATGGTAGCAGCTTGGATTTTAATGTTAATGGTGATAGTTGAAGTTCCAGGGATCACATCTGCTGTAACAGAGGTAGTTGATGAAGTAGCGGTAGTCGATGAAGTAGGATATTCAGTACACCTGCTAAAGGCTGTTGTAGCTCGTTCTGCGCCCTTTCTAGGCCATAATGGTCATCCTCCAATGCCAAAAGTCTCCGATGAAATCAATGAGTGAAGGGAAAAGTAAACACCAATGTCATTAAATATTCCTTCCATATATCAACTGTTTTGGAGTAAGTTAGTAATACGATAAGTTAGTAACAGTTTTTACAAATGGATGGCAGAATTCCAAGGGATGAAGGTTGATATAAGCGTTTTTTAATTAATAATAAGTAATTTGACAGAATTGTTTATTCATATGAAGAGAGTTTATGAATTGAAGCATTTTGTAGTAATTTTCATTTCAGTATGATTGAATTTCTAGTATTTGAATACTTTTATATCGATGCCATTGATTTATTTCTATGAAATTTCAATATACATGATGCCTAGATCGTGGTAAAATTCTAATTGGCATATAATTTCTGCACCGTAAGCTTTACTGCATTGAAGGATTCAAACATATGTTCTCTGATGAAGTCTTTTATGATAAATTTGCACGCAGCTTATAAATTAGTAAGTTTAATCGATAGACTAATATTATGATAATAATACAATTTTAAAATTGTATTCAAATTAATGCATAAGGATTTTCTCATAGTTAATAAATTCTCTGGTTTCGTTTTCTACTACATTTCTTTCCATGGAATTATAAAGTGTTTTAGGATCATCGTAGCAATGAAAGGACATCTTCGTACTGAAAGGATTGATCTCATGAGAGTACAATATTGTTTGGTGCAGCATAATATCAAAGTAGCTAATCGTAATACAGTTGAGCAATGGGATGGATACAGAATACCATATAATGTGACAACTTAATAGAGTTGATTAATTAATAGTGAAAAATAAATAATTTAAGATAATATTTTCCTATGTTTAATTTGAATTTAATTGTATGTTTTGAAATATTAAAATATTCTTGAATTTATGAATTATTATTATTATTTCTATGCCCCGTTTATATGAGAGTTAGTAATAATAATATATATTTTTTTATTAACTTACTCTAAAATGAAATAAGACATTCATTTTGTTCCTTATAATAGAGATATAAACAAAACATCTAAAGAAAAGTAATTGCACAATGATTCAGTCTAAGAAAACAAGGTTTTCCACAAACCAATTAAGCCTTTCAACCTTTTTGGCTTATTTGCTTATATCAAACATTTGTGCAAGGTTTCAACCAATTAACATTTCATTGAGTATGCATTTACAAATCAATGACGTTGGGATCAAATCCCACAAAGAAACTCTATACCTTCTCTTCAAATTCCTTCAAGCTTTTGAAAGTAAAACCAATGAATTATCAATATAATTTTACCATAATAAAAAACAATTAGAAAACCTTTAGCCAGCTCAACATCTCTTCTAGAAAAATTCAATAATTCCAATTTAATAATCCTATCAGCCTCTCTTTGTACCTTTTGGGACAATTGCTAGTTTATTTCTATTTCAAAATGGGTATGTGTCAACTCTTTGTTGAGCAAATTACACATATCCCATATAAAATATTGTAGAATGTGGTTCTTTTCTAAAAAAATTATGAATAATATTGTTTTTGTTTGTTTGTTTTTCTAATTATTTTATTTTTTAAAAACATGGATATTGAGATATTTTAATGAGAGTTGACCGTGAGAGTGAAATAAAATATTGATTATAAACTATATTTTTATAATATCTTTAATTAAAACTAGCAAAATATGTTTTTCATTTATTTTTATTATAGATTTTATTATGTTTTAATTATTTTTATGTTGAAACAGATATATATCAACTATTAACTGAGCAAAAACCAAATTACACATAATATGCATTTATGTAAAAACATAACATCATACTTTCTTGAGTTATATAAAATACTTAACGATGATCTATATTTGAATTGGCCTTGAGAAATTTATGTATATTTTCAACTAAATAAATGGTTGAGAAACACCCCTAAAAAAAATATTATTAGTCTGATACAAAATCCATTAGACAATATAAAAAATTTGCTGATTTTCAATTTCTTAAGTCTTCTCCTCTCCTTTGTGAAACGTGCCTATATTTGGCACGTCTATTCCTTTGGTTGACAAATCAGCCACCCATTGTGGCATTTCAAATTTCATGCAACCATTTTCTGAAGTCCCAAATTTTACCATTGATGGCTTCTGTAATTAGGATTGACAATTCACTGCCTATCTGATTACGAATATTTATGATCCAGCCGCTCTGGAGAGACCATTCACTTCATCTCCCGATGACTGTTCATATTACTTATTATTTATTTACATTATATTCACCCAATCCTGATGATTAGGTGTTAACACTCCCCCCCTTAAATCTGAAGGATATTTGGTGAGTCCAAGCATAATTCTGAATTGTTCTAGATTTTCTCTTCAAAGTGCTTTGGTGAAGATGTCGGCAATTTGCTCATTAGTGGAACAATGATGGAGATGGATTGTTTTAGCCTCAACATGATGTCGAATCAGATGATATTTGGTATTGATGTGCTTCGTTCAATCATGGAACTTTGGGTTCTTAGCCAACTTCATTGCAAAGGTATTGTCAATCATGAGTGGAGTTGATTATAATTGTTTTACCTACAAATATTCAAGAATTTTCCTTAGCCACACAATTTATTTTGTTGCTTCAGCTGCTGCCACGTATTTTGCTTCTGTTGTGGAATCTGTTGGAATTGATTGTTTGAGTGATCTCTAAGAAATAGCTCCTGATCCAAGACTCATAACATATCCTAAAGTAGATGCCCCAGTTTCTTTGTCTCCATCAAAGTCTGAATCAGAGCATCCAATGAAGCTGAAGTCATCCACCTGTGTATACTTGATTCCAAAGTCTTGAGTTCCCTTCAAGTACCTTAGAACTCTTTTTGTAGCAGACCAATGTCCCTCACAAGGATTTTTCATAAACCCGGAGAGGATTCCAACAGCAAACGAAATGTCTGGTCTGGTAGTAGTTAGGTAGTTGAGACTTCCTACAAGATGTCTATACTTTGTTGCGTCCTCAAATTCTTTTCCTTTAATAGATGTGAACTTTAAGTTTTGTTCCATTGGAGTAGTAAGAAGATTGCATTCTATCATGCCAAACATGTTCAATAGATCTCCAATGTATTTCTTCTGAGAAAGAAATATGGGCTTCAAATGTTGGGTTACTTCAATACCAAGATAGTAATGAACATAGCCCAAATCAGTCATTTCAAAACTTTTCCCCAATTCCTTATTTATGGATGCAATGTAGCTTTCATTGTTCCCTGTCATCAAAATATCATCTACATATACCATAAGATATACAACTGTTTTTCCAACTTTCTTGAGAAATAAAATTGCATCATCAAGATCATAATGTTTGAAATTGAGTTTCAGAAGATGCTCATTTAGTTTTTCATACCAAGCTCGTGGTGCTTGTTTTAGGCCATACAAGGACTTCACAAGTTTTCATACTTTATGTTCATATCCTCTCATAGCAAATCCTTCAGGCTGGGACATAAAAACATTCTCTTTTAGATCTCCATTCAAGAAGGTAGTTTTTACATCCATTTGATGGAATTTCCAACTGTTCTGAGCTGCTAGGGCAAAGAGTGTCCGGATGGTAGCCCATTTTGCTGTGGGGGAAAAATTCTCCTCATAATAAACCCCTTCCTTCTATGAAAAACCTTTTTCCACAAGCCTAGCTTTGTGTTTGTCAAGTGAGCCATCAGCTTTATACTTGTTCTTGTAGACCCACTTGCAGCCAATTGGTTTGGTTCCTAATGGAGTATCAACTAGCTTCCAAGTGCCATTCTTTATGAGGACATCATACTCCTTTTGCATCGCCTCTTTCCATTCATCATGAGAAGCAACTTCTTTAAAGGAAGTTGGTTCAAAATCTGTAGACAAGTTCAATTCACAATCATAAGAAGCATCTATATCAATAGGTGAATTAGAGTCATCTACATCACCTCCATTTTTCCGGTTTTAATTTCTAGTTCCTGTCTTTCTAACCTCATCAGGATGAACACTTTCAAGTGTCTTTGTCAGCCACTTTGGGGGACCTTTCTCAGATGGTCAAGGTTTCTCCGCTGATTGAGTTGGGACTGAATCAAGGTTGAGTCTCCCAATTCTATCAATCACATCACTTAAAGCATCATCCGTTGTTGGCGTTTCATGAAGGGAAGAGTGTTCTTCAGAAGAATATTCCACATGTTCATCTAGTATAGGAATCCCCCCTTCAAGATGTGGAATCTGATTATCAAATTCTTGAAATGATTTTGCTTTTGTGAACCTATCCAAGCGATCAAGTTGCCGCTCAACAACATTGTCAGTTTTGGATGATTCAAGAAAAATTACATCTCCAGATACAAAAAAAAAATTATTTACTTCATCATAGAGATGATATGCTTTGGAGGTGTTTGAATGCCCCAGGAAGATACATTTACGACCCCAGGAAGATACATTTACGACTTGTAGCACCAAGTTTGTTTCTATGTACCTTTGGTATCAAGGCATAACAGGTGGAACCAAACAACCTTGAGATGCTTTACCGAAGGAACATGTCCATACCACATTTCATATGGAGTCCTATTTCTAATAGCATTAGATGGACATCTATTCTTTATATATGCAGCACATAGAACAAAATCAGCCCAAAACATTATCTTTGCATTTTTAAAGAAGAGCCTGGGTCGTACCATATTTAAGATTGTCCTATTCATTCTTTCAGCTACACCATTATGTTGGGGATTATAAGGCACAATTGTTTGATGTTTGATCCCACGGTGGTGAAGATAGTTTTCAAATTCATTTGATGTGTATTCTTTTCCATTATCAGTGCGAATAGACCCAATATGAGATTTTGCATCATTTTCAATCCATTTATGAAAGTTCTTGAATGTTTGAAAGGCATCAGATTTGTTCTTCAATAAATAAGCCCAACACATTCTGGTGTAGTCACCAATAAATGTCATTATATATTTGTTTCCATTTGCAGAAGGAACAAGCATTGGACCACATAAATCTGAATGAATGAGTTCATGTTTTCTATGTGCTCTTTAATGTGAATCATGAAAAGACTGTTTGCTATGCTTTCGTAGAATGCAAGCATCACATTGCTTAAGTTTCCTAGGAATTCTAGGCAAACTAGAAACACCATTTTTCTTCAACAAGTGGAGGTTGTCATAGTTCAAATGTCAAAATCTAGCATGCCATAATAAACTTGATGGAAGTGTACCTTCTTCATAATGAGAATAGTATGATAAATGTTGTGCACGAGCAGAGGTTCCTTGCAGCTTGAGAAGCCTTTCTTCTTCTATTCCCCTCATGACAAGTGAGTGGTCAGATGCTTTTCTTACCTCAAGCTTGCCATGAAACATATGAATGGAGTGACCTTGTTGGCGGATGTGGACCAAGGACAATAAGTTTCTCTTGAGATGTGGGATATATAGAACATGATGCAAAAGAAAGTTTGGAAGACTAGGCAGTTTAACCCTGATTGTGCCAAGCCCTGATGGCTTGATTTCTTATTGGTCTGCAAAGTATACTGCTCCATCAACATTGTCAGTAAATTCTTCAAAAAAATCTTTTCTATGAGTCATGTAGCAGATTTCTTCTGAATCAAGCAACCAATCATTTTTCCAAGAGGCAAGTGAAGCATTAAATAAATCTTCATTTACTCCAATATTACATTGTGCCACAACATAGTGAGCGGATTCAAGTGCTTTACCTTTGTCTATATCATCAATTTTACCTTTTTGTTGGTTTCCTTGCTACTCAATTTTGTCCCATGGTAACTTGCATGTAGAGGCGTCATGTGATCCATTTCTTTTGCAGTGTATGTAGTGCAAATCTGCCTTTTCTCCTTGAGAGTGTTTGCCCCCCTACCTCTGAAATATCTTCCTCTTCCTCTTCGACCACCTCTTCCTTTGGAAGAATATTGAGTAGGATTATTTTCTTTATGAGCAAGGCACACAACCTCTTCAGAAGATTCAAGGGTTGTCTTCTTTCCAAAAGCTTTCTCTCTTATAGTAAACTTTTTCACAATAGAGTCAAAGGTGATATCTTTGAGATTTCCATTTGCTTGTCATGACTCACGATAATTGGAGTAAGTAGGATAAAGTGCCTTGAGAAAAGCGATAAGAGGAATATCCAATTCAACCTTAGTGGATATGATATCATGCATTATAGACTTTACTTCAGATGCAAGAGCAAGAGGATCATTATTTTGCAGTTCAAGAGTTTATTCATGAGTTGAACAACTTCAAGTGCAGAATGTGAGTCATAAAGTTCTTTCAGCTTTTGGAAGGCTTCAAAAGCAGTTGAAAATGGCGAAATATGGTGACTCATCTCTTCATTTACAGATGCTATGATTAATACATAAGCTTTGTTGTTCTTGTTTTCCCAAATGACGAGCTCTTTGTTTGAGGTAGGTTGTTCTGGTTTTTTGTCTCCGTCTCCAACACACACTCCTTTCCAAAACTCATTGAAAATGAGCATGTGTTTTATCATATGGGACCACTCAGGATAGTTCTCTTTGCCAGTGAGAACTATTCCCACAATGGATATGATTGAATGCATACTGTAACAAAAAAACTTCTGCTGCAAAACTTTTACTCTTAATGGGAAAAAAATATAGTTTTGATATGACTGGACAGCAAACTCAAATTGACATCAAATTTCAATACCCCAAAGATATATATCGCACTATTCAAAATATATATCGGTTTCTTTTTACATTGATCACCCAATGCAGCCCTTCAAAAAAAATTTAAAATTACAAAGGCAAAAAAACAATGTATTAATGAACACTGCAACGTTTCCTAGCACTCCATTATCAAAGCGGTATTCCATCAAACTTTGTGGTCTCATTACATGCAATAATCAATCCTTCAACATTTCCTGGTAAGAGGAATTTGCTCAATTGACAATCAGTGGATACCCGTTCATCAAAACACTCTCATGCCGCTGAACAACACCCATGACAGTCACTGTACTGCCTTCCTTGATGTGTCTGGAGTGAAACGTAAACAATAAAACCATCTAAAGGACCAAGCTATGGCTCAAACTGATTCAAATTTTGAGACTGAAACTTATCAATAATATATACATCAAATAATGTCATTACTTTAGACGCCTCTAATAGCCATAGAACACATAGAAATTAACTGGAAGACGTAACATTATATGAAGCTCTTCAAAAATTTTAACGCACAGCTGAATATATCGAAATCAATTATTATGGATTGATTGTTGAAAGCACAATGGCAATGTTCTCATCGGGCTCCCCGAATAGAAGCGAATGCAACATACCCTCGTAGATCTTTGATTCACGCACTAGAGAATTTGATTCACGCACTAGCAGCTTTGATTCATGCACTAGAGGATTTGATTCACGCATCTGCAGGTTTCATGCAGTAAAATTGGTTATGGAGACGGTTCATGCACTCAACGTAGTAGTTCTCTCAACGCAGCAGTAGTAATGCTCTCAACGCAACAGCGTGGAATGAGCAACGGTTCAGCAGTCCATCCTGACACACGGCAGAGATGGCCTTCAGTCTGCTTAGAATACAATTATGTAGTGGGCAAAGAATAATTATGCAGCAATATAATTATGCCGTGGGCATAGAATGGGTCAGAATCACTTATGGAAGAGAGAGCGCACAAGGGAAGTGGACAAAGAGCATAGTAGGCAGAAGGGAGTTACAACTATTTTTGGGAGTTGGCTCTGATACCAAGTCAGGCCAGGCAGTAACTCTTCAAAGCAAAATTGATTCGTATATCATATTCCTTTAGGTTGGTCTTTATTATATACATGAGGGAGAGACTGTTCACTTCATCTCCCGATGATTGTTGATATCACTTATTATTTATTTACATTATATTAACCCAATCCTAATGATTAGGTGTCAACAGTAATTGACTATTATTATTTTCATATAATGTATATCTAGAATGACCTATTACTTTCTATTAAAAGGAAAAAAAATTCAATAGTGTGACTTCTATGGTTTTATAGGTGTAAAATAAAGATAATAATATAGTGTATGAGTGTCTTCTTCAGGCTAATGAATACAAAAAGAGTTAAAGGATCACTGAATAAGTGTCTTTTACATGACAACAAAATTCATTTACGAAATTAACATCAACTCAGATAAGGATTTAAATAATCACATACATCTATGTTCCAAGTTAGTGGAATAGACCTATCCAAATAATATGTAAAGCAACACTAGCAAATCAAACTTTTACTGTGGTAGTTCTCTCTATGGGTGTAAACACTTCTTAGAATATGAATCCTAATGCAAATGGTAAGAGATCAAAAGTGGTTACAATGGAAATACAGGAGTTCAAATCAAATTGATGATAGTGTAGTAGAGATAACCAACAATATGCATGTGTAGCTACGAAATTGTTCTCGCCACAACCCCCCATATTCTTCTTTTGGAAGTGATATAAGGACACTCCATATAAATTTTGGTTAAATCACTTTTATTTTCCCTCTTTTCGTTTATTTTATGAAATTTTCAATTTGTTTCAATTTTTTTTTAATCATTACATAGCATCTCATTTTTTCACAGCTTCCCAACAGCTCAAATTTTGTTGAATTTGAACACACAGTTTAAAAATAAAGCTTACACAAAATTATGTTCAATCTCACTACCTAAGGTTAAAATTTGTAAATTTGTATTTTATTAAACTTTTATCATTTGTAAATAAAATTAATGTTAATGTACTTAATTAAAATACTTTTAATTAACTCAGGTAATTTGGTTTAATTAAATTAATTTGTAAATATTTTTAATCATTTGCAAAGTCTCTTTGATCATGATCAACGATGACGGTAAACCATGGACAATCATGGTCAACCATGGTCAGCCATGATCGATCATGGTCAACCACGGAAAATCATGGTCAACCATGTTTTATAAAATCAAACATCGTCAATAATGGTTAAGTGGGTTGAATGTCGCATTGAGACAAAGGTTGTCCTGATATGAAAATCAAACACAGTCAAGCATACTCGAATGCCGCATTGTGAGAAGGATTGGTTTGGTAAGAAAATCAACCATCATCAACCATGTTTATTTTAGTGTTTATAATATTTATCTTAGGATTTATATACCTTGGGTTTACAATATTACTCCATTGGGTTTAATATTTCTCCCTTGGGTTCCTAATCCCTTGGGGTTCTAGTATTAGTCCCTTGGGTTTATTATTCCCTTGGGCTTATAATATTAATCCCCTAGGTTTACTATTCCCTCCGATTTATAATATCAATCATGCTCAACCATGTTCAATCATAGCCAACCATGGTCCACCATGGTCAACCATGGTTGAATGACGCATTGTGACAAAGATTATCTCAATATGAAAATCAACCATGGTCCAACGTCGCGTTGTGACAATGATTGTTTCGATATGAAAATTTATCATGGTTAACCATGCTCCATCGTCGCATTGTCACAAGGATTTCCTCAATATGGAATCAACCATGTTTATTTAAGGTTTTATATTTTTTATCCCTTGCGCTTATTACTCTAAGGTCTTCCATTGGGTTTATAGTCCCTTGGGTTTTTAGTATTAATCCCTAGGGTTTATTATTCCCTTGGATTTATAATATCAATTATGGTCAACTATGGCCCAACATGGCATTCTGATAAATAATGTCTCAATATGAGACTGAACTATGGTCAACCACAGTCCAATGTTGCATTGTGGGAAAGATTCTCTTGATTTGAAAATCAATCATTGTCAATCATGGTCAACCGTGGTCCAATGTCACATTGTGACAATGATTTTCTCAATATGAAAATCGACCATGGTCAACCATGGTCAGCGATGTTCATTTTAGTTCTTATCATATTTATCTAAGGGTTTATATACCTTGTATTTATAATATTTATCTTAGGGTTTATATACCTTCGGTTTATTTTTATGCCTTGGGTTTATTATTCCCTTCGGTTCATAATACGAATCGCTTGGGTCTATTAATCTAAGGGTTCATAGTCATAGGATTTATTATTCCCTTGGGACTATAATATCAATCATGGTCAACAATGGTAAATCACTTGGGTTTATTAATCTAAAGGTTCATATTCATAGGGTTTAATATTATTCCCTTAGGTTTATAATCCCTTGGAATTTTAGTATCAATACCGATGGTTTATTATTCCCTTGAGCATTAGAATATCAATCATCATCAACCATTGTCAACTGCGTTTTATAAAATCAATCGTGGCCAACAGGGAAAATTTTAAGAACCCCCCCTAAATTTATATGTATAATAAATGGGCGAATCTCCATGGTATATAGGAAAAATGGAAGGCGATTTTATCAATAATATAATATGTATATATAATCTTTTGGTAAATCTCTCACCAGGCATGGCGAATATTTTACTCAATTATAAAATATTGTAAGATCTTGGTATTACCATGGGTCAATACCATGGGTTATCATAAACCTAGAGCTTAAAAATTACTATTAGTAATCTATAAAAATTAATAGTTGATTTTTATTTTATTTTTTATTTTAACCAAGCTAAAATGTTTAACATACATTAAATTACAACATCCATTTTTACTCTTGATCCACCCCGAGAGGGATCAAATATTTTTTCACTCTATGCTAGTTTTCATATCACGATATTTGATACCTCTCGAGGGTTAGTAGATCCAGAGTAAAGATGGATCTATGCTGGTTTAATTCCCCCATTTAAATAAGCTACATTCCAGGTGAATATCATGGGTCAATACCATGTGCCATTTTGGTGAATACCATGGGCCAATACCATGTGCCATTTTTATTTTTATTAATACTAATATTAGGGTTAATAATGTTTTTTTTGCATGTTATTTGTTTACCATACCTCTCGTTTATTTATATCTTTATTCATTTACAATACCTCTTTTACAAATATGGTATTTGGCCCATAGGATTCACTTAAATAAAACCTCTTTCTTGAGCCTTCATAAATAGAATGAGGGTTATGGACTAAATATAAAAAGAGGTTTTATTTATTTACCACACATCTAGTTTATTTATATTTTTATTTATTTACCATACCTTTTGAGTAAGTATAAAAAGAGGTTTTATTTATTTACCATACCTCCACTTTATTTTTATTTTTATTTGTTTACACCCTTGCATGTATATAAGGTGACTTATGGAGTAAATATAAAAAATGTTTTATTTATTTACCATACCTCTCATTTATTTATATTTTTATTAATTTACCATACCTCTTTTATAAATATGGTATTTGACCCATATGATTCACTTAAATAAAACCTATTCTTGAAAATGGGCGAATGGATTCACTTAAATAAAATCTATTCTTGAAAATGGGCGAATGGAAGATTGTAACTCCTAATTTCAAGGGCTAAATTTACCTTTTTTACTCTCTCCCTTAAAATAAGGTGGGCTATTTGAGGTGATTTGTAAAAATGTACTATGATACAAAATATTCGCCCACTAAAAATGTAAAACCCCTTAATTTCGCCAAAGGGCGAACATTCGCCCCTAAAATTTTCTATGGTGGCCAACCATGGTCAATTGTGTTTTAAAAAATCAGTCGTGCTCAACCATGGTCTTACGTCGCATTGTGGCAAAAATTGTCTCAATATGAAAATCAATCATTGTCTCAAACATGGTCCAAGGCCGCATTACGACAAATATTGTCTCAATATGATAATCATGGTCAACCATGGTTAGTCATAATCAACCTTGGTCAGCCATGGTTAACGATGTTTTATAAAATAAAATATAGTCAAACATGGTCAATCATGCTCCACCATGGTCGAACATGACATTGTGACAAAGATTATCTTGATATGAAAATAAACCATAGTTAAGCATGGTCAACCATGGTGCAACGTTGCATTGTGAAAATGATTATCTCAATGTGAAAATTAACCATGGTCAAACACTTTAATTTTAATATTTATAATATTTGTTTTAGGTTTTATATACCTTGGTTTTATAATATTAGTCCCTTGGGTGTAATATTATTACCTTGGATTCATAAACCCAAGGTATTTTAGTATCAATCCCTTGGGCTTATTTTTCCCTTGGGTTTACATCGCTTTGTGACAAAGATTTTCTTGATATGAAAATCAACCATGGTTAAGGATGGTCAACCATGTTTATTTTATTGTTTAGAATATTTATCGTAGGGTTTATATACCTCAGGTTTATAATATTATTCCTTTGGGTTTTATTATTCCTTTGGATTTTTATCCTTGTTGAATTGTGACAAAGATTGTCTCAATATCAAAATCAAGCATTGTCTCAACTATGGTCCAATGTCGCATTATGGAAAAGATCACTTCAATGAGGGACAACCATGGTTAATTCTGGTAAACTTTCGTCAACCACGGTCAACCATGTTTTATAAAATCAAACATGTTCATCCATGGTCAAAATCTTACCAAATTTTCCATAATTTTAAGGACAAAATAAATTCTAATTAAAGTAAAACTACTATATTTTTTCATGATTTTAGCTAGCTGTAACCACACGTCAAAAAAATTTGCACTTTGCTGAAATTCATCGAATGATCATTTAAATAAAAAATGAACCAAAATATGGCGAAGGAATTAACCATGAGTAGTGTCGCCAGAAAAGTAGTACACCAATGCCAAAGCCTTTAACCTTGCGAATAATTTATGTCAATAAGAGTCAGAAGCTCCCTGTGAATTAAATCAAATAAGTTGTCCTTTGGAAGAGAAACTGTGACACGAATTTGTGCTACGGAGGCCCTATAGAAGGTGGTGTGTCATATTAGTAACAGACGAAAGAATTTCTATAGTTCGAAAGAAATTGTAATAAGTGCAGAGAGGTTTAAGATATCAATAGAAGGGAAAAAAAAGCAATTGTGATCACACGACGGTCGAGAATTCCAAATTTTCTTATAAAATTTATTAGTAATTTAAAAGAATTGCTCACCAATTTTCATTAACGACGATTTCTTTTGTTTTATTAAATCTTTAATAGGCACACAATATTCTTTTGTAGACTATAAACTTTAAAATTTATTATAAAAATAAGCCTAAACAAGTAAACTAATATAAATGTTACGATTAAATTTAACATCAATTAAATTTAAAATCCCATAACGGAATGACTGAAATTCAGAGGAACATCCTGTTTGTACGGAAGTTTCAAAAATGAGTACATCTGATTATAATCGCAATATAAAATTCAACGATAGTGCAAAAGATGCGATAAAATATTATTATCAACGCTGTGCTACATTGCTCTGCTCATCACAACATTTCAGCTGCGCGCAATCCATAATCACTGTGGACATACCATTGACACTAAACCATTAAAGGATAGAACGTTTATATGAAACAACTACTGCAGTGAGGGACGACATGGCATGCAATTTGCCTCCCTAATTGAGAGGTGGGCATGTGAATCCGGGAGGAGGGGTAACGCCACATTGAACAAAAAGCTCCAGAGCCAATGGTAGGATGACATTGACGTTGAGTAGATTGAGGCGGATAGTTGTACATAAGCACAGGGCTGCCTCCAACTCCGCAACGCCTTGTATGAGTGGGCAGCACTGGTTGACAACAGGGTCGCCAATGCCTAAGTGCACCACCCCTCCCAACAAATCAACGCACGCTCCCACTTTCAATGCATCCAAAGGACATGACGAGCTTCCTCCACCTGGGGGGCTACTGCCGGTGCCCGGGACGCTAGGAGGTCCGCCCGATCGCCCACCTGGAGGGCTACTGCTAGGAGGTCTTGCAGTAGGAGGAGAGTCACACCCACCGACTAGGATGGGCATCGTGGTTGCAGCACTAATCGTAAATATGAAAAGCATGGCTACAGCCTTTCCCATCTTCAAGCAAATGCGATGTTCGTCCCTGATTAGAAATGAATGTGAAATTGAATGAAAAAGAAGGAAAAGAAAGAACCGAAAAAGCAAAATAAGGGAGTTGTTCGTCCCTTATTCGAAATAAATATGAAATTGAACGAAAGAGAAGGGAGAGAAAGAACAGAAAGGGCAAAATAAGGTAGTTGCATGTTTGAGTTGCAGAATATGGATTTTATAGCAGCTGTGGTAGTTGCAACGCGCAATTTTCTTAATTCAATATGTTATTGAAGCAAATCCTCATTGAAAAACCTCAAGCACTCCACATGGCGCCGGAAGCGGAAATCGTTTTTCCGGAAAGCTTCTGGAACATTTCGGGAAATAAAGATAATAAACTAAACGTGAGTATTTCTGTGTCCCGGAGAAAAAACCGTGAATGTAAAACAAAAATTTAGTTCTTTATAAATCGTAGCGCTACGTATCCATGGATTTGAAGATCGCGCGTCGATTTTAGGATAGGATTCTCAAAGCATTGCCATGTGATGATAGGGGTAGCATAAGTTCGTATATGAATAATTCTAAGGTTTATGTTATTTACCTTTCTCTCTAACCTAATGCTAAATGAATTGGTCGTGATAAATCGAGTTTTATTTAGTGAATTTCTCACATATCACCTGTATTGGTTGTATATTAATTTGAATATATATGGTTGTATATTAATTTGAATATATATGGGAAAATAGCTTTAAAAATTACATTATTTAATCTCAACAAACACAAATCCAATACAACATCTTGATTTCAAAAATCTTTATTTTCACTAGTTATTCTGGGTATGTATTTTTCATTAACATTTTTTATTATCTCTTTATATTTTTTCATTAACTTTGCGCTTCATTTTTTGTATCTTTCAATATAAAAACTGATAAGGATTCACGTCATTTCTAAATTTGATAATTAACTAGGTTTTATGATTTTATGCTAAGTAGGCTTATTTTACAAAACCTTTTTTTTTGTACTATTTAAATTGATTTTTCTTACCAATTTCAAAAATTACTTTTGAACCTATGCTAGAAAATCAAGCATTCATTGTGGTAGTTCTCTCCATGGGTGTAAACACTTCTTAACATATGCAACTTAGTGCACATGGAAAGAGGTCAAAAGTGGTTACAATGGAAGTACATGAGTTCAAATCATGTTAATGACATAAAAGACAACATGCATGTGCATGGAGAAACAAATGAAAATTTTTGAAACTGCCTTAGGCTATGGTCAAAATATAAATTATAAGAGAGAAATGAGGCTCAAATTTTAGTTATGGTGGGTATAATGGAGGGCACATAGGCCTACAACTCAATGCAACATGGATATCAAAAGGTATTCAAGGTGTTACTCTTGGGTGGACGTGAGTGGAAGGAACTAGTATACAAGTTATGATGTGTAAATGAGACATTTAATGTCACAATTTGTCACGACCAAGCATAAGGTATGATCACACAAGAGATGGTCAATAATAAACATGGTAGGTAAGAACACGCCATAAATTTTCTTGTCAAAGAAATATACCTCATGTGTTAGTTGATGTCCCCAACACTTCATTTCTAGTCACCAAATCCCAACAAAAATAGTTTACAACAACTCCCCAACAGAATTTTATTGAACAAAATATAAAAAATGGAATAAGTAGCAGAGAAATGAGTAAAATGAGACTGTGTTATTAATACTTAATGTAAAAATATTTATTTCTAAACCCAAATTCACATTAAAAAAAAAAACAAAAAATTTAAAAGGGTCATTTTTAAGATGACAAATTAGATTGTAGAAGGAAAAACCTTCCTGTGCCAAATACCCTACTACATATTCTACGAAACTTATGCCACTAAATCCTATCACACTAATTGGGGAAGACAAATCACCCTTTAGGAAGATTCTAGGCTATGTCCATCCCTCTCGAAGCCAAAAAAATATATATATTTTGAAGTTTTCTACTAGTTTTTGTCTATTTTACAACCAAATGGGTTCCCATTATTGGATGGAAAGGGAGAGAGGAAAAATTAATAATGTCACTACAATTCACAATATAGCTACATTCAACACTCCGAGATAACTTGATTTACTAAATTATGTCCTAACCTAAAACTTGTGGGCCAAACATTGTTACTTTAGAGGTTGGTAGAGTTTTCAGACCTTGATTGTTAACATTTCTTTTAAGGGGGGCATGTCCTAAGAATATAGTTAGAGGATATCTACTTCCTCAAAAGGCTATCAAGATAGGGTGATACAATGAACTTACATGGGGAAATGGGGAGTCGAGAGTCAATGTCGACTACATAGCATGGTATCATTAATGGGGTATTATGAAAAGTACCAATAAGATTCCATTTAAGGCTATTAACCATCTCGCTCTTTTCACCAACCTATTAAACATTAGTCATATGGAAGGAAGCATTGGTCCTCACATGGGTTTAAAGGGCCTTATTTAGTTCTTATAACATCTCAATTCTACCATGTTTATTTGGTGCGAAGATGTCGTAGAAAATATCAAGAGATAACTAATAACATATATGATGGCACAATAGAGGCAATTACAGAAGATCACTATAATGAGACTGAAGGTTTTAAAACCATTTATTGGTACATCTATGCTATGTATGAACTCATAGATACATTTGATATTTAGTATAGGTTGTGGGGCTCTACTTTTTTCTTCCGGCCATATAATTTTTAACTAGTGGATTGAGAAAATTACAGTAGTTTATTACTACATTTATGCAAGGACCAACATCTGACATGATCTAGACTTTGGGCTAGAGAAGGGTGAAAAATCAACATACTTTGATAAAAAAAAATACATATGTGATGTTTTTTTTTTTTTTTTTTAAGTTGATCATTTTTTTGTTATTTCAAAATGTACACAATCTTTTTTCATGATGCAACGTAACTAACTTGCAATGTTGGTTATGTCACTTATTTGGCCCTAGTAAACCAACAATGGTATCGATACTACACATTAGAATATGTTAAGTTGTGTTATAAGAAGAGGAAGCTAACAAAAATAGTGCACATGACCTCTAAGAGGTGCATAGGAACCTAGAAGGCATCACCATGCTAGTATCACTAATGACTATGAATGATGTTTGCTAATAACTTCAACACCAAATGGTCAATTTTCTGTGTCATTGCTGCAAAATGTTAAGTTGGGTAACATGGTCCACGATATGCTTCCATGACCATCCAACATACCAGCAGGACCAAACAATAGTTCCACCACACCTTTTGACTACCTATGGTGATACCTATCAATAATTTTATATTACCATTGTATGGGCCTAACAACCCTATTGTGTTTATTAAACTAGTTTTTCTATCATGGAATAGAAAACACCTTGACATATATATTTCTATATTTTAACTTGTACATATGTTATCAAAGAGATTTGAATGCTACCCATGTGATTATAAACATGCAGGTTTCTGTATGACTCTTAATTATACAAAAAATGCCAATCTAACATAGCTAGTCAAGGAATTAGCTAATTGTTAGACCTTCTTGGTATATGTTAATAATAATTTAACAAAAAATGATTTTCAAGAATATGAACTATTGAATGTTTAGAAAAATATATATACATTAGTCAGTTGCAAGACCACTAATCAAGAATCCAACATTGAAACTAACATAGAAATGCTGAGAATAAGAGTCTTGCACAGTAGCTCGATTACCATAACAAACTATTTTTTTCTATTTATCTAACCTAGGGATATTTCCCATGAAATCACCAACTATTATATGGCTAGGAACATCAATCATGAAGTGGAAGAAAGATCTTGGGTATCCGTTTTGTTGTCATTTATGAAGACTACATACATTGATGTCAATGTTGATATTTGAAAATCAATTACTGATTAAGGTAAGAATCTAAACAAGGTTTGCTATATTGATATTATTATAAAAATCCACACCACACACAAAAATAATGGATAATGTATATAAAATTTCTAAAAGTAATGGCCTATGTAAATTCAAGTTTGAGATACAGAAAATCACATGGCTCTGGTTGTGGATTTCCATCATGTTCAACTATGTCATAGGCCCCTCTTTTCGACACACATTTCAAAATGTATGATCTATCCAAAAGAGGTTGTAGATCTCCTATAACTACCTTATCATGGCCCTAATCATAGACCAAAACTAATTCACCTTCCTAACAAATTTACGATACTAACATTTGAGAAAGTTCTTATAAGTCTCATTGGCCATAACTACTTCTTAAAATTGTTCATCTATATGGGTCCAATGCAATAGATGTTTTTCCCTTCTAGGATTGTCAGGAAAAAGTTCTCTTACAAGTTTTAAGTATGTAATCTAACATTCAATTGTTACAACTACCTCTGTTTCATAAATGAGTTGAAATAATCTGAAACTAGCAGCAATCTTTATTTAGGTTCAAGAAGGTCATTATCCTAAAGTGCATAAGGTACCAATTATTTTTGTGCTTACAGAATATCCTCTAGGTCATGTTTTTAAAGATAGAATCTAAGGTTTAATTAGTTTGAATACCTCCATTTCAATATCAGGTTGAAATAATGTGAAGATAGTGCTAGTAATTGCTTAGGTTAGATAACGTCATAATCCCAAAGTGCATAAGGTACCAATTATTTTGCGCTCCCAAAATATGCTCTAGATCATGTTTTTGAAGATATGATAAAAAACCCTCCACTTCTACACTAATAATAGGTTAGTAAGGTATTGATTGTTAATGAAGAAAACCTAGTTTGGTTCTTGTTTTAAATTCATATTCAATCACTATATTTTTTTCATCTAATTCCATATATTTATAGTGTAAAAATCATAACAGTCAACTTCTAGGGTCGTTTCAATTATTGTGTCCTCACATGGGTTTAAAGGGCCTTATTTAGTTCTTATAGCATCTCAATCCTACCATGTTTAGTTGCTGCAAAGATGTCATAGAAAATATGAAGAGATAACTAATAACATACATGATGGCACAATAGAAGCAATTAGAGAAGATCACTCTAATGAGACTGAAGTTCTTAAAACCATTTATTGGTACCTATATGCTATGTATGAACCCATCGATAGATTTGATATTCAGTATTGGTTGTGGGGATCTACTTTTTTCTTTTCGCCATATATTTTTTAACTAGTGGATTGAGAAAATTACAATAGTTTATTACTACATTTATGCAAGGACCAACATGTGACATGATCAATATTTTGGACTAGAAAAGGGTGAAAAATCAACATAATTCGATAAAAAAAATACATATGTGATGGTTTTATTTTAATTTTATCATTTTTCTATTATTTCGAAATGTACACAATCTTTTTTCATGATGCAATGTAACTAACTTGCAATGTTGGTTATGAGACTTATTTGGCCCTAGAAAAACCAACAACGATCTCAACACTACACATTAGAATATGTTAAGTTGTGTTATAAGAAGAGGAATCTAACAAAAGTAGTGCACATGGCCTCTAAGAGGTGCACAAGAACATAGAACGCATCACCATTATGGTATCCCTAATGACTATGAATGATGTTTCCTAATAACTTCGACACCAAATGGTCAATTTTGCTTGTCATTGCTACAAAATGTTAAGGTGGGTAACTTGTTCCACGATATGCTTCCATGAGCATCCAACATCCTAGCAGGACCAGAGGATAGTTCCACCATACATTTTGACTACTTATGGCTATACCTATTAATGATTTTATATTACCATTGTATGGGCCTAACAACTGTATTGTGTTTATTAAACTAGTTTTTCTATCATGGAATAGAAAACACTTTGACATATATATTTCTATATTTTGACTTGTACATATGTTATCTAAGTGATTTGAATGCTACACATGTGATTATAAACATGCATTCTTATGTTCAGTTCATTACCGCCCTTTGAGGTGTTTTTATTCCACCTTCTAGGTGTACCCCGAAAAATGATATGGAGCAGGGGTAATTACTGTATTGGATTTGTTATTGATTTTCTCCCATTTTAGGAGATGGGTTTCACCCCAAAGTTTGTTTCTGGCCCGAAGAGTGTCACTTTCATATTGTATTTTTGTTGAATGTTAAATGGAAATACGCCTACTAGATGTTGTCTCCTTTTTGTTGAACTCTTACAGACATGGACATTTCGATTTAGGGTTATTTAACTTATGGAACCATAAATAATTTATTTTGGGTTTTCCACTGTGTATAACTATTTGTTTCAATGTTATTTAAATTTCAACTACTTACTATGTTTATGGCTAAATTATTCGGTGATGTTTGACATTTAGGATGTTGTCCTCTTTCGATTGCATACACAGTGTTGGAAAATATAACTCTTCAATAGTTTCTATCAAGGCATGTTTTGTTTCTCACCTTGTAGTTTTCATCTATGTTACCTGTCTTCTGAATGTGTATTCATGGGATGGGATCTTGTTGAGTTCGAATAGATAGGCTTTTTATGTTATGCTTCTTTCCTACATTTTCATTGATTTGGAATAATTACTTCAAATATCTGGGCTGCCCTTCTTGACCATCATTCAGATATGTTGCGTGAGCATAATTTGAGAATAAAATGTGCAAGTGTATCGTTGAGTCTGATGAGTCTATGATCGTTATATTTCAAGTCAGCCAGAGCTATACCTTGCCTATATTGTTGCACTCTACTTCCAGTAGTTTTTGGATGTGTTTGTACCATTATACTAAGAAAACGAGGTACCCATGATAGTTTTAGATGCTTACTATCTGAGGCTTCTTTTGAAGTTGCATGTTTTATCTAATTCCTACACATATTCAGAACATCTCTTTATATTTTATACTTCTAAAAGTTTTTGCATGTGGTTCTATCACATAGTCAATTTCTTTAATAATTAGTTGTCTTTAGACTTCTCATCATTAATGTGAGTGTTATTTCTAATATTGAGTAGAACAATTATTCTAGCAGCTCTGCATAGTTAATATTTAACTAGGTGTTTCATGTACATCATTTTCGTTTTATGGGATTCCCCTTACACTTAGTGTTAATAAATGGTTTTCGCACCTGCGAACTCATTCCCAGTTATTAGCTTCAACCCTTGATCTATTTAATTTTTTTCTATTTATAACATTATTATGTCACCTGTTTATTGTTGATTAGATTCGTAATATCGTTTTTTTTTGCTATAAATTACCAACTCTTGTTTCCTTTATTGCATATTTGCTAGATATACTAGTTTCGACCATTTAGTTGAGGTACCATTCTTACAGGGAACCCCTGTAACAATACGAGCCTTTGGGTATATATCTTTGCATCCCAAAGTGCCATTTCATATACCAATACACATGCATGCTTGTCTACTTATGAGAAATCCTACAATTTGCTTTCTTATTTTAATTCTAATGTAATATATATATCTAAACTAAAAGTTTTCAACCATGAGAATTATAAACTACAGAGAAACTTAATACAATGGTTAAATAACTAATACAACCCATGCTCTAAAAAAATCTAATTACATTTATGCCGAGAGACTCTAGGGTATATGAAGCTATATTACCTACAAAAACCATACAATTGTTGGAGAAACAACAATGCAATACTTAGAACTCCCTTCATACCAAATGAATCTACATTTCTATAGTTATATGCACATACTTAAAACGACACTGTAATTATCAATGCTCATGACATTGAATAAAACATAATCAAATGAGTCCCATTACAAAAGAAAAATACAAAATATAGGTACTTCGTTACCATAAAATTGAATAACTAGCAACCAGATTAACTTGTAAAGAAAAATTTGCCACCCAACCTTGAACCATCACTCTTGGGTCACCCTGAGCTAAGATCATGTTTCCTCCCATAATCAAAATCCTCTGCTATCCCGGAGAAGGCACTTTTATGCCTCACTTTCCCTAGCATACTTTCTATAACGACGTCCCATTTTTCTGGGATCTGCTAATTGCCATAGCCTAGGATTTTCATGTTTTTCCCTCCATAAAAAAAAAAAGGATTACTTTTCATCCTTTAAAGCCCTGGTCTTTTCCCATTGTTGTGTGTTTCACTCCCTTAGAGTGTTCTTTCCTTCGCACTGAGTGATTTTGTAGATTGTGTTTCTCTACTTATCTAGTAATTCACATAATTTCACTCGAGGGGTCTTTTCTTTGGAGTGATTTGGGAAATTTGTATAATTTATTTTTACCTTTATCAATCTATCCATCCTATATTATGGATTAGGATAATTATCTCATTCAATCTTTTGTTCTTTCCAAATAACTCCTTTCAAAAACACATTTAATTATTTCCAACTAAATTAAATACATTAGCATAATTTTTTTTCCAAAACCAAACCTTGGCCATCATGCCATTATTATAAGTATTTCAACTACTAAATATAATGTCTGAACTATTATAGTTCCTTGAATAGAGGGGCATTACATAATCCATCTTGTAACACTAATGTGAATGATGCAATTTTGTTATATTATCTTCATTTTTTTTCAGTTTGTTTTAGGTTTTTATTCATATTTTAGAATTCGATATTTAAACATTTTGTGTTGACATTTTGAGAAATCAAACCTTGATATCTTATCAAGTGCATTAATCAATCAAAATAAAACTCTAATCCTAAATTATGAGCGTCAAGCACCTCAAATTTTTTATTTACACTTGATCCTTATGGCATGAGAGTTTATATTAATTTCTGACTTATATTCCCAACAAAATTGGACACTTGAAAGAGTAACCTTACAATATGGACAACCATTTTACATATTATAAAATATTCTAATGAATCCATTGGATTTCTATTCAACCTTTATTATTCAATTTGATGAATGTTTGGAAATCTCAAATTGGAAGAATATTTTTGAAGTTGTTTTATGTTTTTCACATAATACTAACTAATAAATTTACTTGAATTTGGTTTTCCATCATGTTCTCCTTTGGTTCTTATCAAGCCATTAACAAATATCCATCCAAGTTTTTATGATCCATTCGAAACATGGTTGGAGAACTACTTCTAGAGAGGTATTTTGTAAATAAATTTATTTTTTTGAATTTATTAGGCACAAACGTACCTAATGGGATGAAAGTTTTCTTTGATAATTTACCAATACTTTTATTCATATTACTAATTTTTGATATTCACATTTGTGTGGAAATAATGTTAATGGAATGGCTTCATTGCAAGTACAATTTTACTTAGTTGTAGCATGTCCCATTAGATTAGGATAGGAGTAGGGTTATCTTAGATACATTGTCTTTGTTTTTGTTCCTTTTCTTTATAATGCAAGTATGGAGTAAGTGGTAAGAAAGTTTTCTTTAAATTTTTAAGGGAATAATTATTCCTGAACATCCCAATAGAATATGTTTGCAAACATATTCAGGGAAATGTGCATCATTTTTTAAAAATATTCGTTGCAAAAAATTTGCATATATGCTTTGCTCATATCTTTGTTGGTGCAACTCAACTTTGAGAAGCAATGGTAGAAAGCTATTAACAAAAATAAAGAAAATTTTCATTGTTGAGAAATAAATCATTTGATGAGTTGTAGGATATGTGTGCAAGCAAATAAATTGGGGCGAGAAACGATTACAACAATGAAAATGATCAAAAAATGGCAACAGAAAGTGATCAGTTGTCGAAATAATCCTAGCTAATTGTTTAATCTTAATTCAAATACATCCTTAAAACCTTTATTTGTAAATATGGTGGGCTAGGACCAAAAGTTTAATATCAATTGTTGTTGATTCTACATCACCATTTCCGCCCTAAGACATCATCACTAAATTGATCCTGTCGGAGAATTCCTAAAGCTTGCCTCATTCATTATTTTTGGAAATTTCTATTCCAAGGTTGAATTCCACATGATTTTCCCTAAATGATATAATTCCAAAGCCTTGGCTGAAGTCACCCTAGAGCATTTTCATGAGTCTTCCCACCAATTTTCTCTAACGAATTTTCCTCCGAGATAAAAATTTTTATATCTATTTAAGAACCCTTTGTTATAACATTGTTTGTACCACGAATTTTTAACCCTGGAGGAAATGCAATATCTTTTAATGCGTTTATTTCAGGGACTTATCATCTAGAGAATCCCAATAAATTCTCTTGTCTTCCAATGTTTTCTCCATGTATTCCCCTTCAACTTATACTCTCCATATCATCCTGGGAAATATAATCATAGAAATTATTTGCAAGATACTTCAGGAGTTTCTTCTGGGGAAGTCTCATAAGTTTCTCCTCAGGAAGTTTCTTCTAGGCTTATGTTAGAGCCATGTCGCTCCACATCATACCCCAACAACCTAATTAGTGCTTTCCATCAGTCCACCCCATATGGCTTCTTACCACTTGGCAATTTGTTGATTGTTTTTTTAATCTCATGTTTCGTTTGCTTTAGTTTAGATTCTATGCTTCATGAAATTCATTTTCATTCGATCGCTTGAAAATAATTTTCTGTATTGATTATGTAAACTTTTAAGTATTCTGTTACAAAACATCACTTTTTCAATGTGTCTCCCATGAGAAAACTTTGTAAGTTTTGTAAATTCTATCGCCATGGGGAACTCATGGAGTAAGACGACATATAAAATTTTCAAAGAATTTGATCAAAAGCTAAAACATAGAGCAATATACATTCAAGGATATTTTCATGTTATCTGAAAGTTCTGATGAATATTTTATCTTGAGCATGAAAACATTTCTTTTCTGGTAAGTAATTTTTTTCAGGCTTGTTTCTTTTCTTTTTCTATATTTAACAAAACTTATGATCTTCTCAAGGTAAATAATAACGAGAGTCTCCAAGGTAATTTCATATGCTTGTTCATCATTTTCCATACAAATATTCTTCTATTTTATGGATCCTAAATTCTTCATGGTCTCTTGTTTCAAAAAATATAATATCAATCTTACATAAGGTTCGATGTTATATGAAAAATCATAATATATACAAAAAAACATTTAGGGTGTCCAAAATATTACTTCTTATAAGTTATTTAGTATCTATCCATAATAACATGTTTTCCATTCATAATTATTACCTATTATTATTTCTTCTTGGTTTCTTTTATTGTACAAAATTCCTAAATTAAACTTGGTACTCTTGTCTTAATTTATAATATTTATGAATCTCTAGGATTTAGAAACCTATTCCATATTTATTGTTTTTATAGCTTATTTAACATGATTAAAATATTTCTCAACGTCTTTTCTTATCTCAAACAAGTAAATTCAGTTTATAATTTAATTTTTATGATGCAGGAGCATCTAGCTGACGGGTCATCATGACAGAAGGTCATTTGGTCTCTGAGAGGACTGAGGAGGAAATTTCAAGTGAACATTTTAATTTCGTTTCTTTTATTAATTTAATTTCTTAGAGAAACAGTATTTAGGAAGATAAATGTTGAATTAAACAAACTGTTGTAGTAATTATTTTCATTTATCATGTTAACTTTTACAGATCATAGCGTAGGGAAATAAATAGTTTTAGAACTGAAAATAAACTGTCAAAATGTAACTAACAGTAGTTAAGAGAAACTGTTTCTAGGAAATTATTCAAAAGGAGACAGAATGCATTGTAACAGGTTCGACTTTTCAGAAAGAGAAATAATAATAGAAATCTCTGAGCACAAAAGTTACATTTTAACATCCCACAGTTGTCTATCTACAGGTTGTTGAGTTGCTTGTTACAATAAAACAAATTCTCTTGTGTCTATTCTATAAAGCATACATATCGTTCCATTTGTATTAATTAAACAGGTCGACAAGTCAACAAAATCTTGCAAGTAAAGACACGGAAGAAACTACAGAGATGTGGCCGAATAGTCCCAGAATTATTAAATCAAAAGAGCGAAAGAAGTTCCTGGATAATACACAAGTTCCGAACCACAAGGACAGAGACCAATAACACAGGTATTCCTGAAGATGAAATCCTTTCTTTTTATTCACAAGAGTATTCATAAATCTCTATTAACATATATTACAGTCCATAAAAAAAACCATAATGCTGTACAAGTCAAATGAGAATGTAATAGAACACGGGTTGAGAAACCCTAACTGATAAAACTCTACAACGACAACCCAGAATTGTAACAATGCAAGTCTAAGGACTTAGCTACATTACGCCGGATGGAAAAAAGTCTCCATGCCCAAAAGACTAGCCTAACCATACTCTAGCCAGTGACAGAGACAAGAAAATAAAACAAGGTTAACAAGGAGCAACCCTACCTGGGTCTAGCCAGCACGCCGCATAGCCGAAGCCAAGACCTCTAGGATGAACCCACCTGCAACAAAATTACCAAAAAAACAAAGTGTGAGCATTGTGACAGGAAAAGAAGAATCGAGGAACAAAATAATGGAAATATAGGGTTCGAGCTTACTAGTGCAGAGACAGAGCACCAAGGTTGCAGTCACCCAAGGGTCCCTCTGCTCACAAAGGAGTGAATGAGTCAAACAACTGTGTAAAAGGAGAAGAACAATGAAGGCATAGAATGGTATCTTACCTTATGCCATTGTGGAATAAGCTGAAGCTGAAGGCCCTCGAGACCACCACCTATCCATGAAACAGAGCAACACAGCTAGTGAACTCTAAGAATGGTTGATCTAAAGGAACTAAGAAAGGAACAGTTGCAACAGTTGAGCGAAACAACCAATTGAGGCTATACACACAGAGAAATTCACAATCCTGATAGACAAGAGAGTTTCCATAACATAACAGAGTACATCAAGCACTGAGGCAGAAGAACCAGAGAAAACTAGCATCGAACAAATGTATCTTACCAAACAGTGAAGCTGAAGAGATCTCCAGGTCGAAACTGAACCAAAGCAACAGAAGCAACATAATCATATAGTGAACCTGCACCAGAAGGACCACATAGTAAAACCCTCGACCTCCAACAGAATGACGAGCAAATGACCGGGAGAATAGGGTTTGCGGATCATTTACCAAAGCGAGAGTGAGATTACCGAGGAGTGGACACATGTCCAACATCTAACGGTGCTGGTACGAGCCATAAATACTGGGAGCGAAAATATCTAGTGAATCATTGTAATCAACTGCCGAATAAACTAATCACACAGTTAATCAAACCTATAATCATTTCAATTAATTTATATCCATTCATTAAGGTTACTGAGTGTAACGAGGGGTTGGACCCATCAAGTGGTATCAGAGCAAGAAATTGGAAGTGCCAGGATAGACATGGAAGTTGGAAGACGAGGACGTGGGAGAGGTGTGCGCAGAGTAGCAGATGAAGGATTGAGAGAAGAAATAAGGATCCTTACTGCTCTTTTGGAGGCAGTTGAAGCAGGAAGGAGAAGGGATCTAGATGTAGGAGATGACAGAGAAGAAGAAGCCATAGTTACAACAGACAAATCAGATGAAGAAGGGCTAGAGATGAGGTTGTTGAGGTCGGTCTTGTTGGCCAACAGAAAGCCCAAACTGGAGATCCTAGATTACGATGGAAGCTTGTCCACAGAATTTTTGTTGGACTGGATTAGCAAATTGGAAAAGTATTTCAAATGTGAAGAGGTCAGTGAGGAATAGAGAGTTAAGTTTGCTGCAACAAAGCTGAAAGGACATGCAGCCCTGTGGTGGGACAATGTCCAAGCGAAGAGAAGAAGGATGAACAAGTTGCTAATAAAGAAATGGCCAAGGATGGTGGCCAAGCTGAAAGGCAGATTTCTGCCTAAGGATTACTAGATTGCACTGCATCGACAAGTGCAGAATTTGAGGCAAAAAGGGATGACAGTGAGAGAGTATACCAAAGAATTCTACCAGGTAAACTTAAGAGTTGGTTACACCGAGGACACCCCGTAGAAAGCAGCAAGATACGTAAATGGTTTGAGGCTGGTAATATTGGATGAAATCAACATTCTTTCCCCAAAAAATATAGAAGAAGCCTACCAGAGTGCTGTGAAGGCCAGGGAAAAGATTACTAGAAAAAAAAATGCTAGGAGAGGACGGGGAACTGGTAGAGGACGAGTACAGTCTTATGGTAGAGGGTGAACTGCCAGTAATAGTGAAGAGGGCAGCAGCTCCAAGGCTGTAGCAATAGTAGAAAAAGGAGACAACACTAGAGGTGGTAGGCCATATCAGCGAGGAAGAGGTAATGGCCGAGGTAGAGGAGCTAACTATCAGTGCTACAGATGCCACAAATGGGGGCACAGATCTTTTGAATGCCCTGAAGCAGAACAAGCTGGCCAAAGAAGAACTTTTCTTGCACAGGCTGAGGAAGCAGAGGCACTGCCCCAAGAAGCAGAAAATGTACCAGAAATAGGGGAAACCTTAGTTTTGAACAAATTGTTGTTGAAACCAACCAAAGAAATAGTTGAACAGACCCAAAGGAAAGCATTATTCTAGACAGTTTGCAAATCGCATAGGAAATTCTGCAATTTGATCATCGACAGTGGGAGTACAGATAATCTGGTTGCCACCAAGATGGTAGAGAAGTTGGGTTTGAAGTGGCTGAAGCACCCCACCCCTTACAAGGTGTCATGGCTGCAGAAAGGCCACCAGCTGTTGGTTGACAAATAGTGTGAAGTTGAGTTCCACATTGGCAGGTACAAAGACAAAGTTATTTGTGATATTATGCCAATTGACGTGTGTCACATACTGCTAGGAAGACCATGGTAGTATGATCGAAAGGTAGTACATGATGGGAAGACAAACTGCTACAAGTTTGTTAAAGATGGGATCAAGCACACTCTTGTGCCCATCAAAGAGGAGGAGACAGCAAAAACGAGCGGGACAAAAGCATTACTAATGGGTGGAAAACAGTTTTTGAAACAGATTAAAGAAAGTGAAGTGAACTATGTTGTTGTGAGGAGGGAAAAGACAGTGCTGTTGCACACAAAAATGTCTGATCTACTTGTATAAATTCAAAAAATGTTGCAGGAGTTCAGTGATATTGTAGTCGATGATTTGCTAGACAAGTTGCCTCCCAAAAGAAGCATCAGTCATCATATGGACTTTATACCTGGAGCAAGTCTACCAAATAAGGCAGCATATTGAATAAGCCCCAAAGATAATGAAGAGATCAGAAAACAGGTGCAAGAGTTGCTAGATAAAGGGCTAATAAGGGAGGGGTTGGGCACTTGTGCAGTACCAACAGTTCTCGCTCCCATGAAAAGAGGAGAATGGCGAATGTGCATGGATTTGAGGGCCATCAATAAAATCACCATTAGGTATAGATTTCCACTACCATGGATGGACAATATGATGGACTGCCTGAGCGTGGTAGCATACTTCACGAAGATTGATCGAAAGAGTGGCTATCATTAGATCTAGATCATGGAAGGAGATGAGTGGAAGACAACCTTCAAGAACAATGAAGGGTTGTATGAGTGGCTAGTCATGTCATTCGGTTTGAGTAACGTCCCTAGTACTTTTATGAGACTGATGAACAAAATTTTGAAAGAGTTCAGGAGAAAGTTTGTAATAGTGTATCTTGATGACATATTAATTTTCAGCAAGACTAAGGAGGAACACTTTTGACATGTCCGAAGTGTGCTGAAGAAATTGTAGTAGAATAAGTTGCTATAAATCTGAAAAATGAACTTTCCTTCAAAGAGAACTGGTTTATCTGGGTTTCGTAATTACAGAAAACGAGTTGAAGATGGACCTAGAAAAGATTGCAGCGATCATTAACTGGCCATCTCCAAAAAGCCTGTTTGAGGTACGTAGTTTTCATGGGCTGGCAAGTTTTTATTGCAAATTTATAAGGAATTTCAGTGAAATTTGCACGCCTATGTTGGACACTATTAAAAAGGCAGGTCATCCTTTTCGTTGGACTGAGGCAGCAGAGAAAATATTTAGCTCTTGGAGACACTATCTGCTGGGGAGTGAGTTTGTTTTGTTTTCTGATAATTCTGCACTGCAATATGTAATGCAATAGTGTAAACTGAACCACAAGCATGCCAAGTGGGTTGAATATTTGCAAAGTTTCACCTTTTTGTTGAAACACATTAGCAGGCAGGCCAACAAGGTGGCAGATGCGTTGAGCAGAAGAGCCTTGCTCTTACAGGAGAGTACGATACAAGCACTCGGCTTTGAGCATTTGAAAGACTTGTATCAAACCGATGCGGATTTCAAAGAGGCTTATGAAGCCTGTCAGAATCCCTTGCTGAGAAACAATAGTGCATGGTTGGACTACAATTTACAGGAGAAGCTATTTTTTAAAGGGGGATAGTTATGTATTCCCGATTGTTTGATGAGAGAAAATATTATTCAGGACAAGCACAGTGGAGGTCTAGCAGGACATTTTGGTATAGACAAAACTTTAGATCAGCTCAGACATTTTTATTACTGGAAAAGGATGCGTAGGGATGTGCAACGATATGTGAGTAGGTACAAATTTGGTGAACTGGCGAAGGGACACAGTCATAACACCGGAACTTACACACCACTGCTTGTTTCAATTAGACCATGGGACTCAGTGAGCATTGACTTTGTCTTGGGATTGCCTAGAATGCAGCGAGGTTACGACTTGGTGATGGTGGTGGTAGACAAGTTTTTGAAGATGCCACATTTCATCCCTTGTCGAAAAACCAGTGATGCCACTCACGTAGCTCACCTGTTTTTCACAAAGATTGTCAGATTACATGGCCTACCCCGATCTATTATTTCGGACAGGGACGTGAAATTCACAGGAAACTTTTGGCGCACCCTGTTTAAGAAGTTGGATACACAATTGAACTTCAACTCTCCATATCATCCGCAGACTGACGGGCAAACGGAAGTGGTGAACAGGAGTTTGGGGAACCTACTATGGAGCCTAACTGGAGAAAATTCACAGCTATGGGATTGTGCGCTTGCTCAAGAAGAATTCTCTTATAACGATTCACTGAACTGCAGCACCGGACACAGTCCATTTTAGATCCTGTATGGCATGCATCCTCGCGGAGTACATGAGTTATGAGATCTGCGAAAATTGGAAGAGAGAAGTTTTGATGGGGAAAATTTCACCAAAGCAATGACTGATCTACATGAGCAGGTGAAATCAAAGTTACAGGACAACAGTCAGAAATATAAACAACATGCAAATTTAAAGCGATGAGAACTATAGTTCAGTGTAGGGGATGAATTCCTTGCACACTTACGCAAAGAACGGTTTCTTAAGTGCGCGTATAACAAGCTGAAATTCAAGAAGATTGGTCCGTGTAAAATTCTATGAAATTCTCAGCTAACACTTATGAAATATAGCTGCCATCAGATATAGGCATATCGCCTATTTTTAACATGGCAGACTTGTTCCCATATATTTCCAACCCTGAAGATGACATTGTGTTATGGCCAGAATGGGACACCCAGTGTCACGCCCCTACACCTGTGGTAGTCTTCCAACCACTTGTAGCAAGGTGCGGCACCACCGAATGCTTTCTTTTCACCAATACTAACATTCGTGGACTACGCCTACTTTCACATTAACATACTTAGCTTGTGTTTCGCAACTAAGTAAAAAGCAATTATCCTTTATACTCAATGAAGCCCATACTCATTCATTATCATCATGCAATTATACCAAGAACAACAACAATTGCAACAAGTATAAAGGGGAGGGACAACTCCCTGTAATGTGAGTCTTCCCGACAATATATTAAGAATATCAGTTTTACAATGTACAAGTGTGCCTTTCCAAACCAAGTCTACACTTAGCCAAATATTACAACCGAGAGGCAACCCTGCCTTTTACAATACATGTGCACCCTTGCACAAAGAGAAGTGCTCACCCGAGCCACTTAATTCCTCTCCACCAAGTCCTGCACAATCTGCACATATACCAACTCCTCGGCACGCTTGCCACACCTCAAACCGGCACAAGATACTCCAAAACCGCACCTAGATAGTGCGCATGAGCTATGCGCAGCTCCTATCTCCCTTGCGCAGTTTTACCCCTTCTCCTATGCGTAGAGATGATGTGAGTTGTTGAATGTTTGAATGAGCTCTCAAGCTCTCACATATATACCCAAACTATCATGGGTTTTCCATGGGGTGTGCAGCCCCTTGGTCAACCCCCAAAGTTATCAACGCACGCCCACAAGCTTCATTTACAAGTCGGCTTCAAGTCTTCTTAACATCGCATATATGTGTAATGCGCTCCAACACTTAGTCGCATAAGTGTTTGCATATCGTCGCATATTTTGTCACATTTTCTCCACATGTTTTGTCACATTTCTTTCGCAGCTCGTCGCACGCCCGTGTTGCCGCGCCCTCCCGTCGTGCAGCCCTCGCCCACCCATCATGCAGGCCGCGCCCACTTGTGCGCCTGCGCCCGCCCGTGCGCCCGCACGCCCATCGACCGCACGTGCACCCGCGTGCCCGTCGACTTGCCCGGCTCCCAACTGCGCTTGTGCTTGGGTAGAACTCGAGGACCTTACATCCTCGTCCACCTGAAATCATTGTCGTCCTCAACAACATAGCATCCCGGTAGCCATCCACCAAGATCATCATCATCCATGATGTTGACTCCTCCACACAAAGCAAACATCCTTGCAACATATGTAGAGCCTCATCTCCATCATGCCTCGACTTAGTGACCAACTGCCACCAAGCTCACCATACCAAGGTATGCACCTCAACAGTATGCTCTCCATCAGATATCATCTCGATCCATGATCATCGACCCCTCTGCCACAATCTCCACTGCAACATCTCGTGTCGACCTCATCATGTGTCTCCATGTGAACCTCTGCCATGATACTCCAGCATGATGCCAACATATCTCTGCACACTTCCGGACCTCATGTCTGAACTAGTTGGGTAGCTAATCCAACCATCACGCTCATCTCATGAGAGTGAACATCCTCATGCCATCATCAGCTGTTCCTCAAACATCTGCCACATCCTTGACTCCTCAAGAATCCATCTCCATAATCCATGCTCAGGTCCATGGAACCTCCATCCATCCCATCTGCAACATGTCATGATGCTTGATGCCAAGCCATCCCTGCACCATCAATCATACCTGTTCAAACATGTTCAAGGACTCACTTCCATGAGCAGCTAACAATGAGCCCCATCTTCTTCATCCATCTAAGAAGATGTAGAGGGAGTAGAGCCTGAAGGCTCTCCCTCACTAATCAACTCGATCCATCTATCAGGATCCTCAATCTCCATCCTTTGTAGATAAGCAACCCGGTCTTCCTTCTGGACATCCAGCCTCACATATACCTCATCATCATCATCATCATCCTCCACCAACTCTAGCCTTCTTGTCAAATCCAAGATGCTATCTGAAAGTGTCTTGATGAACAATGACTGCTCCACAAGCTTTTTCTCACTCCTTATCCTCCATTTGCATCACTCCCAATTTACAATCAGGCCTTGTCACACCAATGGTTGGCACACCAATGGGTACATCTTCCCTTCCATCATAAATGTAGAGCTTCTTCAAATGTGGAACGATCATAGCATCAAATTGTTTCATGAACTCCATCCCCAATACAGCTTCATAGTCATCAATCCGCACTATAGTGAAGTCCACCTTCCCAGTCCATTCACCAAGTGTAGTGTCCACTCTTTCAGCTATACCAAGAATCTCAATAGGAGGAGAATTCACTGTCTTCATTTGTGCCTTTGCCGGTACAAATTTCAACCCAATTCTTCTCACAGTATCCTCGCCCATGAAGTTGTGAGAAGCCCCACTATCCACGATAGTGAGCACATCAGCACCTCCAACCTTCATTCGAGCATACTCCAACTTGTTCCTTTCAGGATCTCTTCTAGAGGCCACTTCCGTAGTAGCAGAAGCACCAAGTATCTGCATCATCCCCACAGAAGCATCTTCATTCTTTCCATCAGACTGTGCAATAGCAGCCACCTTCGGTTTAGAGGGACAATTCTTCACCATGTGTGGTCCTGCACATATCCAACACTTCAAAGGTTTCTTCGTCTTCGAACCATCATCCGATTTCGAAGCATCATCCTTCTTCTTTTCTTTCGGCTTGTCGGACTTCTTTTTCTCATCAGAAGTCTCATCATAATGATCCACCAACCTATCAACCGCAGCAAAAGCCTCCTCAAGTGTCCTAATCTTCTGCCTCTTCACCTCATTGCGTGCCCAAGGCTTCAACCCAATAATGAAGTTGAATACCTTGTCCCTTTCCACCATGTCGGGAAGTTCCAGAGCTGCACTTGCAAACTCTCGCTGGTATGCTTGTAGGCTTCCGGTTTGCTTGATGTACTTAATCTTCGTCCTTGCTTCCCACGTTTCATCCTGAGGACTGAAATGGGTCTGCAATGCCTTCTTCATGTCATCCCATGAAGTGATGTCATCCTCACTGCCATTGACAATCTGATCCACCCTCCTTCGCCACCACATCTTAGCATCCTTTGTCAAGAACTGAGCAGCCACCTTGACTTTTGTCTCACCATCAGGTAGACTCAACTGTTCCAAGTACTGCTCCATATCCCATAGAAAGTTGCCAAGAGTCTTTGCATTCCTTGTGCCATCATAAGATTCCGGTTCCTTGACCTTCACATGAGGCACTCCTCCACCTGAGTTATGCCTCACGGCCTTCTTCAACACCGTGATCTCATCCTTGGCTTCATCAAGAGATTTGTTTACCCTGTCAAGAGATCCCTTCAAGTTCACGATCTCTGCAAGACCCTGATCCCTTGCTTCTTCGACCTCTTTGACCCTTATCTCGAGTTGTGTACACATAAGATCAGTGTACTCATGCTCCGTTCGGAGCTCATCAAGTTCTTCCCTTAGCTTCGAGCTGGCCTCTCACTCCTTAGTGAGCAAGTCCTCCCTCGTATCCCAGGAATACTCCATGGCTTCCATCCTTTGCAGTATCCTTTCCATAAGTGATAAAGTCCCGGCTTCATGGCTAGACCCAACTTGAGACCTGGCTGCCATCTCTAACAACTTCTTATTCCTTTGTGATGTAGTCTCCACCATCCAATAGATTCACCGAACCGAAGCTCTGATACCACCTGTCACGCCCCTACACCTCCGGTAGTCTTCCAACTGCTTGTATCATGGTGTGGCACCATCGAACGCTTTCTTTTCACCAATACTAACATTCGTGGACTACGCCTATTTTCACATTAACATACTTAGCTTGTGTTTCGCAGCTAAGTAAAAAGAAATTATCCTTTATACTCAATGAAGCCCATACTCATTCATTATCATGCAATTATACCAAGAACAACAACAATTGCAACAAGTATAAAGGGGAGGGACAACTCCCTGTAATGTGAGTCTGCCCGACAATATATTAAGAATATCAGTTTTACAATGTACAAGTGTGCCTTGCCAAACCAAGTCTACACTTAGCCAAATATTACAACTGAGAGGCAACCCTGCCTTTTACAATACATGTGCACCCTTGCACAAAGAGAAGTGCTCACCCGAGCCACTTAATTCCTCTCCACCAAGTCCTCCATAATTTGCACATATACCAACTCCTCGGCACGCTTGCCGCACCTCAAACCAGCACAAGATACTCCAAAACCGCACTTAGATAGTGTGCATGAGCTATGCGTAGCTCCTATCTTCCTTGCGCAGTTTTACCCCTTGTCCTATGCGTAGAGATGATGTGAGTTGTTGAATGTTTGAATGAGCTCTCAAGCTCTCACATATATACCCAAACTATCATGGGTTTTCCATGGGGTGCGCAGCCCCTTGGCAGACCCCCAAAGTTATCAACGCACGCCCACAAGCTTCATTTACAAGTCGGCTTCAAGTCTTCTTAACATCGCATATATGTGTAATGCGCCCCAACACTTAGTCGCATAAGTGTTTGCATATCGTCGCATATTTTGTCACATTTTCTCCGCACGTTTTGTCACATTTCTTCCGTAGCTCGTCGCACGCCCGTGTCACCACGCCCGCCCGTTGTGCAGCCCTCACCCACCCGTCGTGCAGCCCGCGCCCACTTGTGCGCTCGCGCCCGCCCGTGGGCCTGCACGCCCGTCGACTACCCGTGCACCTGCGTGCTCGTCGACTCGCCCGACGCCCAACCGCGCCCGCGCTCGGGTAGAACTCGAGGACCTTACACCCAGGTTGAAGACGGTTCTTGGATGAGGCAGATGCCTTTGGCTCAACCCCATGAGATCGATAAGATTCTCGACACACAGGTGGCCAAGCAAACTTGCAGGAAAGAGTATTCGTGGTACCTTGTTAGGTGGAAGAACTATCCTATCGAGGACAGTTTGTGGCTCGATGTGGCACAGATACAGAAGGCAGGTTATTCTGTGGAGGAGCTCATAGAATGGAGCCATGACTTTTTATTACCCCGGGAGCCTAATGCAGGAGCATCTAGCTGATGGGTCATCATGACAGAAGGTCATTTGGTCTATGAGAGGATTGAGGAGGAAATTTCAAGTGAACATTTTAATTTTGTTTCTTTTATTAATTTAATTTCTTAGAGAAACAGTATTTAGGAAGATAAATGTTGAATTAAACGAAATATTATAGTAATTATTTTCATTTATCATGTTAACTTTTACAGATCATAGTGTAGGGAAATAAATAGTTTTAGAACTGAAAATAAACTGTCAAAATGTAACTAACAACAGTTAAGAGAAACTGTTTCCAGGAAATTATTCAAAAGTAGATAGAATGCATTGTAACAGGTTTGACTTTTCAAAAAGAGAGATAATAATAGAAATCTCTAAGCACACAAGTTATATTTTAACATCCCACAGTTGTCTATCTATAGGTTGTTGAGTTGCTTGTTACAGTAAAAGCAAATTCTCTTGTGTCTATTCTATAAAGCATACATATCGTTCCATTTGTATTAATTAAACAAACCGACAAGTCAACAAAATCTTGCAAGTAATGACATGGAAGAAACTATACAGACGTGCCCGAATAGTCTCGAAATTATTAAATCAAAACAGTGAAAGAAGTTCCTGGATAATACACAAGTTCCTAACTGCAAGGACAGAGACCAAGAGTATTCATAAATATCTATTAACATATATTACAGTCCATAAAAAAAAAACCATAACGCTTTACAAGTCAAATAAGAATGTAATAGAACATGGGTTGAGAAACCCTAACTGATAAAACTCTACAGTGACAACCTGGAATTGTAACAATGCAAGTCTAAGGACTTAGCTACATTATGCTAGACAGACAAAAGTTTCCATTCCCAAAAGACTAGCCTAACCATACTCTAGCCAGTGATAGAGACAAGAAAATAAAACAAGGTTAACAAGGAGTGACCCTACCCAGGTCTAGCCAGCATGCCGCATAGCCGAAACCAAGACCTCCAGGATGAACCCACCTACAATAAAATTACCAAAAAAAAAAGTGTGAGCATTACGTGACAGGAAAAGAAGAATCGAGGAACAAAATAATGGAAATATAGGGTTCGGGCTTACCAGTGTAGAGACAAAGCACCGAGGTTGCAGTCACCCAAGGGTCCCTCTGCTCACAAAGGAGCGAATGAGTTAGACAACTGCGTAAAAGGAGAAGAACAATGAAGGCATAGAATGGTAGCTTACCTTTTGCTGCTGTGGAAGAAGCTGAAGCTGAAGACCCCCGAGACCACCACCTATCCATGAAATAGAGCAACACAACCAGTGAACTCTGAGAACGATTGATTTAAAGGAACTAAGAAAGGAACAGTTGCCACAGTTCAGCAAAACAACCAACTGAGGCTATACACACAGAGAAATTCACAATCCTGACAGAAAAGCGAGTTTCCATAACATAACAGAGTATATCAAGCATTAAGGCAGAAGAACCAGAGAAAACTAGCACCGAACAAATCTATCTTACCAAACAGTGAAGCCGAACAGATCTCCAGGTTGAAACCGAACCAAAGCAACAGAAGCAGTATAATCATACAGTGAACCTACACCAGTAGGATCACACAGCAAAACCCTCGACCTCCAACAGAATGACGAGAAAATGACCAAGAGAATAGGGTTACGAATCATTTACTAAAACGGGAGTGAGATTATGAAGGAGTGGACACATGTCCAACATCTAACGGTGCTGGTATGAGCCATAAATACTGAGAGCAAAAATATCTAGTGAATCATTGTAATCAACCGCCGAATAAACTAATCACACAGTTAATCAAACTTGTAATCATTTCAATTAATTTATATCCATTCATTAAGGTTGTTGAGTGTAACGAGGGGCTAGACCCATCATTTTAGTTCCTCTAAATGAGTTGTAAAATGTCATCATCTTTTGTTTCTATGATGTTGAAGAATATTTTGTTGTGCTCATGATCTAACTCAATAATATTATTCATTTCCCCTTGATAGATTTAATATCCAATTTACCCTTCAAATTATATAGGATCACAATAATATTTAATGTTTCAATTTTCTCTTTTATATTTATTGAGTAATAGAAATGTCAGGTTTTATTGGTTTTCTAATTCTTTTTCTTATGTTTCTTTAGGTCCGATAGATGAATGTTTGGTCTCAGCGAACGTTAATCATCATCATCATTTTATGAAATAGGTTGAGATTTTGATGCTTATGTGTATGTATCACTCACACACGCATAAAAATTCATTTCTATTATTAAGTCCAAAAAGTGTCATCCAATTTTTGTTCATCTTGATAAATTATAAATTTTATTTATTTCAGTGATAATATAGCAACAATAATATTTATTTATTTAAAGTATAAGGAATAAATAAAAAAATAGTCAAATTAATTAGTTAAAAAATAAATATTTACATCATTAATATCATTTGATATTAATTTTTATTTTTCTAATTAATAGAAACTAATAAATAAATAAATAAATAATTCTAAACTTGGTAGGACTCTGATTTTCGTGTTTTTACATGTCTTTTATTCACACTGCTATGGGGAGGGTAGCAAAAGATTTGAACCCAAGACTTATGGTTCAGTGAGGCTTCATTTCATTGGCCATTTCCACTTGAACTACCCTAGGCAGACAAATAAATAAAATTTATTACTTATACATTTAATGAAATGAATATGATTTAATCCTTTTTTTAAATCATTTCCAACTTAGTATACACAAGTTCTATTTTAGTAAATATATTCAACAAACCTTACTACCACTTTATAACACTTTCATTTTACTACAATTTGAAATAATTCACTTTCAATGAAGTTAACAAATATTATAATTACTAAAATACCAAATTATATAATCATAATTTTAAATTTATATAAGTTACATAGTATTAATTTATCATATTAAAACATATTTAAATTGTTAAACAATATTCATTATATTTAAAATAAGTAAAATACACCATAAACTTAAAAAAAAAATACTTATACTTATTTAAATATAGGAGAGTAACATTATATATAAATATATATCTTCTACAATAATATAGAATAAAATATTAAAACGAAAAAAAATCAAATAAATAAGCGACAAATGAATATGTATTATAATATTAAAAGTCGTTCCTTCAAATAAAATTGTTTATACAAATGTTTAATTTTCTCTAAAATATATGAAAACCCAAGGGTGGAGGGGAGCTATTGGAATCTATAGGTTGAAATTATAAAATACAAAATAAAAAAATAAAAAAATAAAAAAAAACCTAAGATATTTATATATTACTATAGATTTATCATTGATTAGCGAGTTTAGAAAGGAATTAAACTTTTTTTAGGTGAAAATCCTTTTCACAGTGCAAAACTTAAAAGATTTGCATTTCCATATATATATATATATATATATATATATATATATTAACTTCTACAAATTTGGTTTATAATTGTACTTATGATGAATATACATAAATATAGATATATAATTTCACATCGTAAAACTATTTCTTATATTTCAAGATCAAATATAATATATTTAAATAGTTGGTATGATATTCTAGTAATTCCAAACACGGTTATGAAGGTTGAGATGTTTTCTCAACAAGATCCCAAACCAAATCTAGACTTAACACACTACATTAGTGGAACCATTATCTCCAACACTTCCTTTTAATGCTTCCAGTAAAAAAAACAATACAGGAAACATATATAATCCACTTTCAAGTCACAATTGTTTGGTATGGTCTTGATCAATGCTTATACCCACTCTAGCATCCGTTCGATTGCACTCTTTCTCCACTACATCTTCTCGCTTACCACTTGACCAAATTTGACCAAATTAAGATTTAACTACTTATAGCCATCATTGATGTATTTTTCATGATTGGAAATATTGAAAGATTTCATTTGGTGGAATTGCATACCTCACTGTATTTGTTAGATAAATTAGTCAAGTAACGGAATTGTTCTATGGACATGCTCCCATCTGTTATATGACATAATTGTTGGATTTACTAGTTATCTAGGATAGTTGCCTACATATTAAAATGTATTCAAATGTCAGTCATACAACTTCGTCACTTAAAAATTTGAAAAGCACTCAAAATAACATGTAGCTATTGTTCCTAGCTTTACATGACCTATGAGCTTTGTAATAGACAATAAACATAATTCAATCGAAATGTCTTCTCGTGGCACCATATATAGCAATAAATGCCAATTTTAATTATGTTACTCTATTCTATTGTTGTTTCGTCATCACGTAAAACTTTACAAAATAAAAATAAATATCCCTGAAAGGCTTCAAATTCTACATGCTTCCAATCTAGATTTCTTTTAATTTTTATAATTGCATTTTTTGCTTTATGTTTTAACCACATCACATCTCGAAAACTCTAATAACCATCACAATTACACACTATGATGACCAATTCTTTGTCCTTGTGAGAGTTTGAGGACAAACATTGTATAAGATAGAATGGGTGCTCAACTAACGAATGAGTGGCTTGCAATGTATCCATATTGACTACAATAAATCATGGTGCTAAGAAAAAAAAAATTTCCCATATGATTCTTGAAGAAATTCTCTCCTCTTAATCATTATCTTGGTCCAACATATATAATATATTTTCCTCCTCTTCAGAGTTACAAAGATTTGAATCGAATAAGTTACTAGGACCCCAAGCTCGTCAACACTGCATGCTAGCTAAAGATCACATTCATTGTGAACGGCTTTGTCAAGATCTAGAGAATGAAATGAATCCATGTAGAGATGGATATTTCACCTTAATTGATTTGTGCTCATACTCGGTGAATTAGGTAGCAATACGAACAATGTGACTTGCTTTCCATTCTCACTAGACCTAATTCACTCTTAACATTTTTGAATTCACTCACCAAAGAATTTATGTTGTCTTTTCCAACACTAATGGATAAAACATTCAACTTAAACTCCTCCTCATAATCCATTCCCACCTTTCTATTTTCACTGGTCCTACTTTTCTCTTGACATTTTTGAGTTCACTAACCAAATCATTTGTATCACCTTTGTTGGTAGTCATTGATAAAACCTTCAATTTCGATTCCCCTTCTCCACTCTATGTAAACCCTAAAACCATGATGATATGGGGCCTGCCATAATAGACTCATCTGAGATGGGCTCCAATACGAGGAAAGATAATAAAATTATACACACACAAACTCTTTCTTATAATTCAAGCATTAACATAATACATTTATATAGTTGGCAAGAGATCCCGCTAATTCCAAACATGCATATGGAGGTTGAGATATTCTCTCAAAAGAATTCTCAAATCAACTCTAAACTCAAGACATTGCATTAATATAAGCATAACCTTCAATACACTTGAATTATGTAGAAGACATAACACAAACATGCGATTCCAACAAATATTTTCTCGATACAAAATTAACCCTTAAAAGGGGGCTAAAATGTAAAATAGAGCTTCTATAAATGGGGCCAAAATGTAAAATAGAGATGCTATAAATGATAGAGCCATAAAAATTTAATTTTACAATTATAATTTTTTTTTCTACTTGAAATGAAAACATGGGAAACCCAAAGTACTTCCCCACATTTCGTGGATGGTAAATTGGCTAAAGTTTGATCCCATATTACTAGGTTTCTCTTGAGAAGAATCTAGGTGACTCCAACATGTCATGAGTAAAGCTAACAACAAGTCAAAGAACTTCACATCTCACTATAGACCACTTGAGCTAACTCTGGCGGCTAATTACTTCATAAAATATATACATGAATTTTTTAACCACATAAAGTATATAAATTATTAACATCAAAAGTATCTAATTAACATACACATTAATATACACTATTTATGTATTATAGTGTCGACAATAAAGTGTTTTTTTCTTAATTTATTTTTAAATTTACTTCAATATTATTTATTCTTACATATTGAAATATTTTACTTATTATATACAAGAATTTTTCACTAGACCAAATATTGCAGACTTGGATGAGGATGACCGATTGTTGTGATGGGTCTACTTGGTTGGACTTCATGGGAAACTTAGTAATGGACATCAAGTTGGAAACATGGAGCATGGCAGTCTTATGCAGGGACATTATGCAAGAGCACTTGTAGAGATGTCACTTATGGGCATCCAATGAGGAGTGCCAAGGCAGGGATGTTGTGCAGGTGGATTTGTTGATGTGACATGGAGATGTTTTACTTATGAGTCGATGGAGAGGTTGTGCACTTATGTACAACAAGGCCATGGACTTGGATGGAGTTGTGGGCAGACTATGGAGCATTCCTACTACATGGAAAGTTGAGGCATCTTGCAGAGACCTTTGGGCCGAGACTTGTATGCTCGCTAAGATGTTGATTGGAGATGACTCATGGAGCTCATGATGACATGAGGTTGTAACTTCCAGGGAGACTTCATATACGGTGGACTTGGAGGATCTGATGCATTAAGGAGCTAAGGTCAGAGACTTTGATGCAGGATGATTATATTTCCTCTCTTTCCTCTACATTTATTTTTTTGTATTCCTATAATTACTTTATTTTTTAAAAGTATAAATGAAATTTCGATGCTTCACATGGACATAGAAATATTTTGTTTGTAATCATGAGTGAGAGTGAAGTAATTTTATCATATCTTCTTCATATGTGGTTCACACATTGTTGAAATGTATATGTATATTTTTGAGTGGGACTTTGTTTTACAATACTTTTAATAAAACTAACGAAATATGTATGTTGATTTTTTTATATTTATTGTACAAATATTGTATTTAATTTAAAATAATATTTTATTTTTATTTTAAAAGGGGTATGTGTCAACTCTTTGTTGAGCAAATTACACATATCCCATATAAAATATTGTAGAATTTGATTCTTTGCTGAACACATTATGCATAATATTGTTTTTGTTTGTTTGTTTTTGTAATTATTTTATTTTCAAAAACATGGATATTGAGATATTTTATTTACACTTGACAGTGAGAATGAAATAAAATATTGATTATAAACTATATTTTTATAATATCTTTAATTAAAGCTAACAAAATATGTTTTTCATTTATTTTTAATTATAAATGTCATTATGTTTTAATTATTTTTATTTCGAAACAGATATTTATAACCTGTTAATTGAGCACAAACCAAATTACACATTTTTTTATATAAGATTCCAAAATATCTCCCAATATGCATTTACGTAAAAACATCATACTTGCTTGAGTTATATAAAATACTTACCCATGATCTATATTTGAATTGGCCTTGAGAAATTTATATATATTTTCCACTAAATAAATGGTTGAGAAACACCCCTTAAAAATATTATTAGTCTAATACAAAATCCATTAGACAATATAAATATTTTGCCGATTTTCAATTTCTTAAGTCTTCTCCTCTCCTTTGTGAAACGTGCCTATGTTTGGCACGTCTGTTCCTTTGCTTGACAAATCAGCCACCCATTGTGGCATTTCAAATTTCATGCAACCATTTTCCTGAAGTCCCAAATTTTACCATTGATGGCTACTGTAATTTAGGATTGACAATTCACCACCTATCCGATTACGAATATTTATGATCCAGCCACTCTGAAGCTGAATCAATGAATGGATGAGAAGGGTGTTTCAATAACGCACTAAGTTAGCGTTTGAGTCTAGGAATTTTTCTTATTGTGATGTTGTTTTGAAAAGGAAATTTTTTTATTGAGAAACGAATATACTATTTACATGACCCCTTTTACTCCATTGGCATCGTTGTTGGTGTACATGCACCTAGATTAGCTCCAGTTGTTAGTGTACATGCACCTAGATTAGCTCCAGTTGTTGGTGTACATGCACTTAGACTAGCTGTGTTGGTGTACATGCACCTAGATTAGCTCCAGTTAACTTATTGCTTGCATGTGGCACATGTACACATTAACATAAGATAAAGCACACTTAGCTTTAGTTAGCTTTAGTTATTGCATGTACAACTAAGCTTAACTTAGTTGCTTTTATGTATTTATTCTAAAACTAATATTGTAGAATCAATTTTTTTATTCTTTTCTCAATTCTTGCTCGCTTCCTTCCTTCTCTTGCAAGCTTGTTTATTGTTTTGCAGATCTAGATCTGTGTATCTCAAAAATCTTACATGGTATCAGAGCACAGGGATTTGTAATCAGTGCACAAGCAATTTTATTTGCAGGTTCAGAAGATTGAAGCAACAACAAAGAATGGAGTCTAAATTGGAGTTTCCACAATCGGCAATTCTCACTCCATATAATTATTTCGAATGGAAGCCAAAGATTCAACTTCATATTAGAAGTAGAGGCTTATTTCGAATAACCATGGAAACGAAAGTTGAACCAACATCGGCAATGGAGAAAACAAGATATTTCAATCGCATGGACGAGGCTTTCGACATTCTATGTTTATCTATTTCTCTGGAACTGCTATTTCATGTTGAATCATGTTCAACTCCAAATGAAGTATGGAAACAATTGGAAGGATTGTTTGGAAAACAGGATGAAATGCAAGGTCACATTCTCGAAAATGAGTTAAACTCATTAGATCCGAGAAAATTTGAGAACATTCAAGATTTTTTCACAAGGTATAAAGCCTTGTTGGTTCAACTGAAAGGATGCGGGATCGACAAATACAAGCAAGAAAATCAGTTGATTCTTTCCATTTTATCAAAACTTGGTCTAGAGTATGCAGTATTCGTCTCTACATTCCACACAGTCAGATCTGCAGCTGGTGCAGATTGGAAGATGCCCTCACTGGATTCTTTTATTCAGTCTTTGATGCATGAGCAAGATAAGCTCATCAAAATGGGCACACTTAAAAATTCCAAAGCGCATGCACTTACTGTGCATGCAAAAGGAAAGGCAAATTCCAAATACCATCAGAAAGGAAAAGGGAAGAAGGATCCTGATCCAAGAAAGGGAGGACATCCCAAACCCCCTGATGGATCATCTGGCTCAAAGGAAAGGAAAGGAATGAAAGGGCAATCAATGTGCAATTATTGCCACTGTGGTTTTCATCCTGAATCTGCATGCATGAAGAATACTATAGATCTTATGGCGCAGACACTCCAGCAACACAATCTTGGAGACCACATTCCTGAGAATGCTAAGAAGAAGTCTGGAGAAAAAGCACCAGATCCAAGAGGTAACGGGCATGCTTTGGTTGCTCTTCATTCTGCACCACAAGAATGGATCATCGATTCAAGAGCTTCACATCATATGGCTTCTTCAAAGGAATCCTTTTCTTCTCTACATGCATACTCAGGTCCTCCCATTCTCATGGGGGATAATTCTGCAGTTGCAGCAACTGGACAAGGAAGAGTGCAATTCGAAGATGGAAGTTTTGAAAATGTCTTGCATATTCCAAGGCTTTCTGTGAATCTTCTCTCAGTGTATCAGATGACACACACAGGCAGCGGAAGGAAAGTGGAATTTACCCTAGATTCCGTGAGCATTTATGACATGCAAACCAATTTGAAGATTTCATCTGGCAAGGTAAATGATCAATCTCGTCTGTATACATTTTCTGATTTTGTTCCTCAATCAGATTCTATTTTGCTACTTACGCATGCAAATGAAGAAAGTAGGATTTGGCACGAGAGATTTGGGCACTTGAATTTCAGATATATGCAACAGCTTAGTAAGAAAGGGATGGTCAAAGGATTGCCAACCATTGAATTTTCAGATGGTGTTTGTAATGGATGTGCTCTTGGAAAGCATCCACAAGAAAAATTCAAGAAGGGGCATGCATGGAGAGCCTCTTCACCTTCAGAACTTGTACACAGTGATCTCATGGGTCCATTTCCGGTGCTTTCAATGAGCAAAGAAAGATATGTGTTGTCATTTATAGATGATTACACGAGATTCACTTGGGTTTACTTCTTGAAACTCAAGTCTGAAGTTTTTCAACATCTAAAGATTTTCAAAGCTCATGTGGAAAATCAGTCTGGAAAATGCATCAAAATACTCCGCACAGATAATGGGACGGAATATGTCAACAAAGATATCAAGAATCTTTGTGATGAAGGAGGCATACAGTTGCAGCATACAGTTCCTTACACTCCACAGCAAAATGGCGTGGCTGAAAGGAAAAATCGATCTTTGAAGAGATGGCTAATTGCATGTTGCATGCAAGATCTCTTCCGTCGAAATTGTGGGTCGAAGCTATTAATTGTGCCTCATACATCCAGAACAGATCTCCTCATAAATCTGTTACTGGAAAAACACCTTTTGAGGCTTGGACTGGCATGCAACCTGAAGTTAGTCATTTCCGCATTTTTGGATCTCGAGCATGGGCCCGCATTCCTCCAGAGAAGAGAAAGGCTTTGGAGCCTCAAAGCAAAGCATGCATGTTTGTTAGATATTCTGATGAAGTCAAAGGGTACAGATTGCTTGATATCCACACTGAAGAGCTCTTTATTGAAAGGAGTGTAAAGTTTGACGAAGATATTTTGCATGCACCAGTAGATGAACTTGTTACCAAATTTTCATCACCACTCATTGATGAGTATGCAGATGAAACTTCAGACTAGAATTCTGATGAAGATGAGTCTTTTCCTGTGACCCCTGTTAGACCACCAGTTGTTGAACATCGAGATCATACTTCTGCATGTAGTTCGGAAGATTCTCGACCACCTTCAACACAAAAATGGCGCAGCATGAGTGATATCCTTGATGATCCTGCCTCTATCCCTCTGTTTGTGGAAGATCTGCAAGCACTCTTAGCTATGGAGCCATCCATGCCCATGCATGCTTATATGATGCATGGATCTGATCCACAAACTTATGCAGAAGCAAATGGGCATCCTGAATGGGAAGCCACCATGGATGAGGAATATAACTCTCTCATTGAGAACCAAACTTGGGATTTGGTTCCGCTACCTTCAAATCGCAAACTTGTGAGATGCAAGTGGGTTTACTGGACCAAGAAAGCATCAAATGGCCAAGTTAGTCAATATAAGGCACGATTGGTAGCAAAAGGTTTTCAGCAAGTACATGGTGTTGACTATGATGAGACTTTTGCTCCAGTGGAAAAAATGGATTCCATTCGGCTAGCTCTCTCCATTGCAGCAGCAAGAGGATGGGAGGTGCATCATATGGATGTGAAGAATGTCTTTCTTCATGGTGATCTCGAGGAGGAAATCTACATGGAGCATCCACCGGGATACATGCAGAATTCATCTCTGGTATGCAAACTAAAGAAGTCTCTCTATGGCCTCAAGCAGGCACCTAGAGCATGGTATGCAAAGATGGATTCTTATTTGTTATCTCAAAATTTTGTACGCTGCAAATCTGATTCCAATGTTTACTTTCTGAAGAAAATTGACTCCTTGTTGATCATAGTACTCTACGTAGATGATCTTTTGATAACGGGTAGTTCAGCTTCTGTCATTACTAACATCAAAACTGCATTGCATAAGCGGTTTTCTATGACAGACATGGGCTTGCTAAATTTCTTCCTTGGACTAGAGATCCATCAGCGTGCTTCTGGCATTACCATTTCTCAACCAAAATATGCTAGAGATCTTTTGGCACGATTTCACATGAGTGACTGCAAGCGAGCAGCCACACCTTTCTTATCAGGGATAAAGCTTGAGAATGGCAAAGACACACCATTGGTTGATTGCACATTGTATCGCCAGCTTGTGGGAAGTCTTCTTTATCTCACTCACTCCCGTCCTGATCTTTCCTATGTTATCGGAGCAGTTTCCAGATACATGCAGGAGCCACATGAGTTACATTGGAATGCTGCAAAGCACATCCTTCGATATGTCCAGGGGACAATCACCTATGGGATTCATTATGCAACCAATTGTTCTTTGAATCTCATCGGGTTCACAGATTCAGACTGGGCTAGCGACACCATTGATCGCAAGTCTACTTCCGGTTATGTACTTAGTTTGGGATCCAGCCCAATTTGTTGGTCAAGTAAGAAGCAGGCTGCCATTGCTTTATCATCAGCAGAGGCCGAGTATAGAGGAGCAGTCAATGCCACTATTCAGGCAATTTGGCTACAACATTTCCTATCTGAGCTTGGGATTAGTGTCCATCATCCAACTGTCATCTGGTGCGATAATCAAAGTACGCTAAAGTTTTGTAGAGATCCAGTGCAGCGGCAGCGTACCAAACACATCGAGATCCACATGCACTTCATTAGAGAACTCATTCATGATGGGATCATCGATCTTCAGTACTGTCCTAGTTCCGAGCAGATTGCTGACATCTTCACCAAGACTTTCACTGAGCAGAAGTTTCGATTCCTGCGAGATCGTCTCGGGGTGAAGGACACGACTGCCTAGCAGTTGTCTTTTCTCTACTTTTGCATTATATTTTGAGGGGGGGTTTTCTTCCCACTGGGTTTTCCCTCTTTCCTCCTTTTTATGCATTGTATATGGGTACCTAAAATGGCCGTGTTGCCGGGACTCATTCATTTTGCATCACACTCACCTAAGTTATGCTTAAGGGGGGGTGTTGGTGTACATGCACCTAGATTAGCTCCAGTTGTTGGTGTACATGCACCTAGATTAGCTCCAGTTGTTGGTGTACATGCACTTAGACTAGCTGTGTTGGTGTACATGCACCTAGATTAGCTCCAGTTAACTTATTGCTTGCATGTGGCACATGTACACATTAACATAAGATAAAGCACACTTAGCTTTAGTTATTGCATGTACAACTAAGCTTAACTTAGTTGCTTTTATGTATTTATTCTAAAACTAATATTGTAGAATCAATTTTTTATTCTTTTCTCAATTCTTTCTCGCTTCCTTCCTTCTCTTGCAAGCTTGTTTATTGTTTTGCAGATCTAGATCTGTGTATCTCAAAAATCTTACAATCATGATTGATTAGATCCATCGATCCTGGAGTATATTAAAGAATGCTGAGAATAGAAATGACATGGAAGTCATGGGAGATATCTAGATTGATTTTAATATCAGATAGCCAGGTTGATCTTAATATCATTCAAGACAAGAAAGAAGAATGATGTGTTGTTAATAACACAAAGGATAGTATTCGACAACAAGAAAGCATGCGAGAACGTTGCAGCCAAGATGTGTTGTTGGCATTAAGAGAGGAATAATTTCATTGCAACATGCATTAGAGAAGCAATATTATGTCGATCAATCGTTGGACTTCGATTATTAAATCTAGAATGAATATATATGTGTACATGCTAATATTTAACTGTATTTGTCTTATTATCGTGTTCCTTGATATTACTACCGGCATTTTACTAAAAGTCAGAGTGTTCTTTTCCAATCTTCGATATGGAAATGCTAGCCGTTGACATCAAATAAAAGGTATCAATATTTCTAGATTACTAAGTTAAAACTCAAAAGTACATTTTCTGCACTCAGGAAATATGGAAATGTTAGTTGTTGACAATAGAGAGAAATATGGAAATGTTAGTTGTACTAAAAATTTTCATTGTATGATATATATAATCATAAATTCTCATTTAAATGTTGTATTCTATCACTTTCACTTTTCATTGATATACTTATAATCACTCCGTAATTATATGTTAGTTATAAAAACACCTCAATTTTAGAGCTTCTATTGTTTTATATGTGTAAAATAAAGACAATAATATAGTGTATGAGTGTCTTCTTTCAGGTTAATGAGTACAAAAAGAGCTAAAGGATCACTAAATAAGTGTCTTGTACATGAGAACAAAATTTATTTACGAAATTAACATCAACTCCGATAAAGATTTAAACAATCACATACATTTATGTTCCAAGTTGGTGGAATAGACTTATCCAAATAATATGTAAAGCAACACTAGCAAATCAAACATTTATTGTGGTAGTTCTCTTTGTGGGTGTAAAAACTGCTTAGAATATGAATCCTATTGCACATGGTAAGAGATCAAAAGTGATTACAATGGAAATATAGGAGTTCAAATCAAATTGATGATATTGTAGTAGAGATAACCAACAATATGCATGTGTAGCTATGAAATTGTTCTTGCCACAACCCTCCATATTCTTCTTTTGGAAGTGATATGAGGACCCTCCATATAAATTTTGGTTAAATCACTTTTATTTTCCCTCATTTCGTTTATTTTACGAAATTTTCAATTTGTTTGAATTTTTTTTAATCATTACATAGCATGTCGTTTGTTCACAGCTTCCCAACAGCTCAAATTTTGTTGAATTTGAACGTATAGTTTAAAAATAAAGCTTACACAAAATTATGTTCAATTTCACTACCTAAGGTTAAAATTTGTAAATTTGTACTTTATTGATTTTTTTATCATTTCTAAATAAGATTAATTTTAATGTACTTAATTAAAATACTTATAATTAATTCAGCTAATTTGGTTTAATTAAATTAATTTGTAAATATTTTTAATTATCTGTAAAGTCTCTTTGATCATGACCAACGATGATGGTCAACCATGGATAATCATGGTCAACCATGGAAGATCATGGTCAACCATGTTTTATAAAATCAAACATCATCAATAATGGTTAAGTGGGTTGAATGTTGCATTGAGACAAAGATTGTCTTGATATGAAAATCAAACACGGTCAACCATACTCAAACTCCACATTGTGACAAGGATTGGCTTAATAAGAAAATCAACCATCGTCAACCATACTTATTTTAGTGTTTATAATATTTATCTTAGGATTTATATACCTTGGATTTATAATATTACTCCGTTGGGTTTAATATTTTTCCCTTGGGTTCCTAATCCCTTGGGGTTCTAGTATTAGTCCCTTGGTTTTATTATTCCCTTGGGCTTATAATACTAATCCCCCAGGTTTCCTATTCCCTCTAGTTTATAATATCAATCATGCTCAGTGATGTTCAATCATAGCCAACCATGGTCCACCATGGTCAACCATGGTTGAATGACACATTGTGACAGAGATTATCTCAATATGAAAATGAACCATTGTCCAACGTTGCATTGTGAGAATGATTGTTTTGATATGAAAATCAATCACGGTCAACCATGCTCCATCGTCACATTGTCACAAGGATTGCCTCAATATGGAATCAACCATGGTCAACCATGTTTATTTAAGGGTTTATATTTTTTATCCCTTGAGCTTATTACTCTAAGGTATTCCCTTAAGTTTATAGTCCCTTGGGTTTTTAGTATTAATCCATAGGGTTTATTATTCCCTTGGATTTATAATATCAATTGTAGTCAACCATGGCCCAACATGGCATTGTGATAAATAATGTCTCAATATGAGACTGAACTATGGTCAACCATGGTCCAATGTTGCATTGTGGGAAATATTCTCTCGATTTGAAAATAAATCGTTGTCAAGCATTGTCAACCGTGGTCCAATGTCACATTGTGACAATGGTTTTCACAATATGAAAATTGAGCATGGTCAAACATGGTTAGCGATGTTTATTTTAGTTCTTATAATATTTATCTAAGGGTTTATATACCTTGTGTTTGATGAGCCCTCGAAATGGGTAACTATATGGGCTCATTTTGCCTATTATTCTCATTTAATCCACAATTCTCCATAGTTTTATGCATTCTTTTGAATATATTTATGTTAGTTGTGTGAGTGGGAATAGTCACTTTACCACAAAGTCTAATACGTGCTTATTGCAGATTTTTGGACATTTTTGGACCAAGATCAGGGATTTATGAGCAGATTGGCAACCAAATACGAAGAAACAAGGCTGAGGATTTGTAGGAGGGGTGTCTCCTGCACTAAATGACCCCTTCCTCGAGTTCTCCACCATTAGCTCGGAGTTCAAAAGCCAACCAAAGATGATTTCAAGGAGCAGCCGAGCAGGTCTAATGAAGTGGCTGATTAACTAATGTTTTGGGCAGCCAAGCTCCTAAAATTAAGGGGGACTGTTGGGAGTCCTCATTTCCGTAAGTAGGAAGGCTTCAAGCCTTAGTACTTTAGTGATTTGCTAATCTATTTTCACACTTTAGTGCAGCCCTGTATCAACACATTATCGAGCTTCTTCTTGTAGACAGATTTTTGGGATTTAACTATTTTTTTTTATCAATGAGGATGAATCTAGCTTTGCACCAGCTCTAGGCTTTCTTAGGAGGATGTAGCTCTTAGGGTTGGGCCCAACCCAAGTGCCCAGTACCTCCTTTATGTACTTTTATGTGTTTTTCTTGGATTCATAGAATAATTTTTGTTATTTAGGTTAAAATCTTGCTTTATCACTTAGGTTGTTTTTGATGATTAAGATAGTTGTTCATGCTTCAGGTTGATTTGACAGTTTGGTAACAGAAAATATCCTCAAAAAGGCTACTGAGCAGTCCTTGATCTCATTTCTCCCTCCTTGGGATCATGAATTGAGACCAAGGTACACTTGCTGCCACAAAAACATTGTTTTTTCCTTCCAATGCAATTGCTAGTGTTAGATTTTGAATTGGAAAAGTTGATAACATTTGTGTTTTCATGTTCAGATATGATCTTGCTTAGTTTCCATAGCTATCTTGCATGATTTTCTATCTATAAACTTTTGTTCATCGTATTTCTAGTTTTTAAGGGCAGATTAGGTCAAAATAGATAGATCTTCGTTTTTTTAGTCTTTGTTTGCATCAGTTTTGGAAAGTAGTGTGCAGAGCACCTATAATAGATTCCTACCTAACCTTCCTCCATCATACAACTTGCTCCAATCCCTTAGTGAAGATTTCTTCCTCTCATTCGCCACATTTTCCAAACTTACCCTAATTTCTACATTTTCGTGTAAAATTGCTTTCTTCATCCTTGAACAAATCTAACCATCTTCATCACTTCTGAGCTTCATTTACCAGGTCCTATAGCTCTTAACATCCTTATCCATCCTTCATGTCCAATTCCCCACTGTTTTTCCACCATAAATCCTCTAAAAACCACTTTCGGCCTATTCCTATAGAACTTCATGTAAAATTTCCTGTAGATCCCCTGCAGCCTCCTGTAGAAGATAACGCAAGCGATTTTTCGAGATCTGAGCGTGGTGGAAATCTCCATAAGGGTGATAGGGACCCCCTAGGACCTCTCGACACCTTCCTAACCCCCTACAGACACCCATTGCATATCCTATCACCAATAAACCTCTGCACAGTAAAAAATAGTTAAAACACATGCATAATAATTCTGCATAAAATTGCTCAAAAATACAAACTGATGATTTTTCCATATTTCCCTTTAGAATTAGTTTAAACACATGTATTTTACCTCTACAATAGTCCATGACATCCATTTCAGTAGTTTTACATCTTTTTTCTTGCACAAGTAAGGTTGGTCGGTAAAACTAGGGTTTGTTAGGGTTTGCATTTCATTTCAGTCTTCATCTTCTTTCTGCAAGTAGACTAGCCTCTTTTGAGTTAGCTTTCATCCATCACAGTTAAGAGCTTCTTCTAAGAACTCATAGAAGTTGTCTTAAGCTCTTAGCGAACTTCTACCAGTTGATCAAGTGACAATTTGTAGTAAGAGCTAGTACTTGTGCATATAGCACCGTTGCTTCCAAGTTTGTTACGACCTACTGGGTTGATAAAAGTAAATTAGAGAGTCCTAGGAGTTGCAGCATCATTGTTGCAATACTGGAGCTCACCATATTTTTGGCATTGTTGCTGGGGAACCGTCAAAGTATTTTGTGATTACTGCTTTCTTCTACTTTATTTTGCAACATTCTACTAAGTAGTTTATTTCATTTCAATTCCGCAATTTCATTTCAGCAAGCACAGATTAGTTATTTCTTACTTTCATTTCAATTCTGCAATTTCATTTCAGCAAAATAGATTAGTCCTTTCCTGCTTTCATTTCAATTTTGCAATTTCATTTCAGCAAAATAGATTAGTCCTTTCCTGCTTTCATTTCAATTCTGCAATTTCATTTCAGCAAAATAGATTAGTCCTTTCCCGCTTTCATTTCAATTCTGCATTTTCATTTCAGTAAGATAGATTTTAGTTAGTTGCAATTTTCAGTTCAATTTATTTCATTTTTTGCAGGTACAAGAAAATAAAAAAACGACAAAAATCACCCAAAAAAGAGATTTCATTTCCTGCCTCGTAGGAACAGAGACAATTCAGAAAAATTCCTACCCAACACCCCCACTACATCACTGAGTCACCCTTCTCCCTTATTTGGTGGCAGTGATCTTGAAGAACCTATAGGTGAACCTCCTAAGATATATGAAGATCATATAACAGAAGAAGAGCAAGAAATCATTCCTCCTGAGACCATGGCTGAAAATAGAAATGGTAGAGGAAATGGGGAGAGAGTGGAAGATACCTTTCCCATCTGAGAGACCAATGGGGACACAAAAATGAAAAAAATCAGTCCCTCAGCCTTACCTCACTTCCATGGATTGACTACTGAATACCCTGATACCTTTTTGTTTGAGTTTCATGTCCTTTGTCGAACATATGGCTATGCAGAAGACAAGCAAAAGTTGAAACTCTTTCCTTCTACCCTCAAGGATGTAGCACTATGCTGGTTCATGGGGCTACCTGGAAACAGTATCACAACTTGGGCTCAAATGCAACAAGCCTTTAACAACAAATATCGGGACTACTGTAGGTTAAAGGATACGAAGGAAGAAATCTTTCGAATGACCATGGGAAGTGATGAATCTTTAGAAGACTATGAAGAGAGGTTTCAACTCAGTTATAAAAGGGTCAGGTGCACACTTGAGCCCGAATCTATGAAGTTGGTTCTGCTCAGAGGAGTCCCTAAGGACCTTCTAGATACCCTCCATTTGTTGGCTGGGGGAGACATCTACCAGCTACCTTATGATGACATAAAGACTGTGTTTAGAAACCATTCTAGGGTAGCCAAAAAGAGAGGTAGGGGAAGTCAACTCTCAGCCAGTACCACCTTATCTAGTTCATTCCTTAAAAATGAGTTTGCAAATCAGATAAAAGATTTCAAAAGCGAGATGAGACAGAACATTTCCATGCAAATGGATACCTTGCAAATCCAAAAGAAGCAAGAGGAAGCCGAGAGGGCTTTAGCCATTTTCTGTCCCAGGTGCACCAGAAACCATCCTAGGAACGAATGTCCATTCCATTCTGTAGAAGTGTGTTTTGTTTGTGAAGAAGACCATCCTACAAATCAGTGCCCTTCCTTGCCTGGATTTAAAGCTATATACCAAGGGGCCGAAGGAGCCATTGAACCACTCTACTTCATGAACCAAAAGAGGCCACATGGACCCAGACCTTACTAGCAGGGAATGCAAGCGACATCCTAGACTTATTACAACCCCAATCAAGCCACTTCCATGGCTTCTTGGGGTCCCCCTACTCATCCTTCCTAGTCCGCACCCCCTCCTTGGTCGTATCCTCCTCAATACCATACTCAACCAGCTGCTCACTCGTTTCATTCTCACACTCAGCCACAACCTGAGTGGAATGCACCTCATCAGGGGTCGAGGCCCCAATACAACTATCCTCCCGCTCTTTTGCCTCCACCACCTGCTCAACCACAACCATTGCATCCTGCTCCTCCATGAAAACCCTAGATACCTACTCAACAGAACTCGAACCCCAATAACAGACAGGCCCAATAGGTATATACTGGAGAAACATCATGCCCTACCTATGTTGTGGAGATTCAGGAGATCAACCTACGATCTGGGAAGGTCCTCCCGGATAGCCAACCTCATCCTAAGGAGGATGAGGAAGAGAAACAAGAAAGTGAACCCAAAGCCATTCCACCCTTTCCCAAGAGACTAACTGGAACCACGCAACCAAACCCAGAAGAAACTAAACTTCTAGGAGAACTTAAACAGTTATGTGTGAAAATACCACTTCTCCAGGCCATAAAAGATGAACCAATCCACAATAAGTTGATCAAAGAGAAGTGTTTCAGGCACCCAAGTAGGCGCAAGAGAGACGCCCCAACTATCAATGTCATAGGACAACTGTTTGACCTAATGTTGGGACAAATAATCTGTCCAAAATATCTAGACCTTGGGAGTCCTGTAGTTGATGTCCACATCAATGGCACCATAATCTCACACACTTTGATTGATCTAGGGGCTGCCATTAACGTAATGACGAGGGACACTATGCTCAAACTCATCCTTTAGAGTTCCCTAAGAAAGACCTCAACAGTACTGCAGTTGGTAGACCGCTCCACTGTGACTCCTAAAGGGATTGTCGAAGATGTCATGGTCTCCATTGATTCATGGGAGTACCCTGCTGACTTCTTGGTCCTTCAGCCAAAGGAAAAAATCACTAGGTATCCCCTCATCTTAGGAAGGCCTTGGTTAGCTACTGCAAATTCTTACATCAGTTATCGAGCTGGGAGCATGACCATCAAGAATGGGCATATGTCCAAACAACTAGTCCTATATCCTCCTGCCCAACCTTTGCTAGAACATGACTTACCCCTCTGGTTGGAGGAGGAAGATGAGGATGAAGTCTACTCTGCACCATTGTGCATAGTGGAAGCCCCTAGAGGAGGTCCTTAAACCGAGGATGATCTTATTGGGAATTTGATTCAAAATCCACCCCTAGTGTGTTGCGATTAGAAGAGTTTGTAAAAGAAACCCAAGGAAGTGCTTTAGTTGATCTCTGTGTGGCTGATCTGACCTCTCTCCGAGTTAATAATGTGGAATTTGGCCCTGAAAGAACCTTGAAGATCAAATCATCCCTATCCACCTCTTAGGAGAAAGAGTTGTGTAGCTTATTGAACAACCATTTGGATGCTTTTGCTTGGAACTATAAGGAGAAGAAAGGAATCCACCCTTCAGTCTGTATCCATCACATTTTACATTAAAGAGGATTGTAAACCATTCAATTTGCCTCAAAGGAGGACGAATCCAGCCCTTAAAGACATTGTCAAAGAAGAATTGCAAAAGTTGTTGGATGCAGGATTCATCTACCCCATCTATGACAGTGAGTGGGTTTCTCCTTTGGTGCTGGTGCCCAAGAAAAACAGGAAGTGGAGAATCTATGTAGATTATCGAGAACTTAACAAAGCCACCAAGAAGGACCATTTCCCTTTGCCTTTCATAGATCAAGTGTTAGATGGCCTGGCAGGGAAGAAGTTCTTTTCCTTCCTAGATGGGTTTAGCGGGTACAACTAGATCCAAATCAACCCAGAGGACCAAGATAAGACCACTTTCACCTGTCCATGGGGTACCTTTGCCTACCGGGTCCTTCCCTTTGGGTTATGCAACACTCTTGCCACTTTCCAGAGAGCAGTACTGAGTATATTTGCTGAGCTAGTTCATGATTCAGTGGAGATGTATATGGATGACTTTACCCCTTATGGTTCTAACTTCCAAGAAGCTCTGACTAACCTGAGGAATGTTTTAGCCAAGTGTATTGAGATGAACCTATCCCTTAGTCCTGATAAATGTGAATTCCTAATGACTGAAGGGACCGTGCTAGGTCATACAATCTCTCAGCAAGGTTTACAAGTGGATCCCAACAAGATTGCTATCATCCAAAGGGTCCCACCTCCTCAAGAAGTAAGAGATGTTTGGAGTTTTCTAGGCTTAGTAGGATATTATAGAAGATTCATTAAAGATTTCAATAAGCTAGCCTCTCCATTGTTTGTTCTTTTGGGAAAAGATGTTGAGTTCATATGGACTGACAACTGTCAAGAGGCTCTGGATGCCTTGAAAGGTAAGTTGATAACTGCCCCATTCTTGAGAGGTCCAAACTAGGCCCTACCTTTCCACATTCACAAAAATGCCTCGAATAAAGCCATAGGAGCAGTTTTAAGCAGGGGCTCCTGTCACGAGCTTGCTACTTGCTAAGTCTCTTCGTTTGGCTCTGCAACCAACTCCTGGTGAACCAGTGGTGAACCTACTGGGAACTTTCACGCTCTTGCGGCTTTCTCAATGGCTTCCTCGCCTTACACAGCCTTGGCGTCCCTTCGTTCCTTTGGCGAACTTCCTACGAACTTCGGACGAAGATACAGAAGCAACTACTACCTTAGCAGACAATTTTGATGCACAGACATAGTATTCAGATGAATTGGGTACTCATTTTATTCCAGAATGTATGCAAAGATTACAGAGAGGAGGATCTTTACAGAGATCGACTATCTTCGCGTTTATCGGACTTATGCCATTCTCAAGGAACCAGCAATACCGAAGGCTTCCTGGCGATAGATAGACTCTGCCTCAGATTCAGACCACACACATTTACAGACTGATAGATACTCTAAATGATTCAGCCACTTTAGGTTCTCACCAGTGCCGAGCACACTGATGCGCAGGCTTCCAAATCACCTAAGGACTTGAGTTCTTCTCGTGGTGCAAGAAGATCAGATGTGATGTCCGCAGATGCAGAGCAGGAGAGATACTCGACTCAGACACAAAACCCAGACTGACTCTCTATGAAACTCTAAATGCGAATGCCTTGGTAATGAGCCTTACCCTCATTATATAGGAAAGGAGGGGGGACAAACATCACTGTAGGACATCCGTGACTTGTCCTAAAAGTGGAAGGAATCATTACTTTCGGATAAGACTGAGACGACGTCCGCACAAAGATTCCAGTCCAATGGATGGAATAGTTGCTTTCGGGTAACGTCAAAGTAAATCATACTCATAGATTTCTATCTAAAATCAACATTATTTCTAGGCCCCATCAAGCATTGGGCTAACTAAACAAAGTGGATACTTTTTCATGAAAGTCCACGAGAAAAGAATATTTACACAGTGAATGCTTTGGAACAGCAAAGCTCACGAGAAACTGGCCACAATTAAGCCCTTGTGACTGGTACTTATTACAGTGATCAAAATACGGTTAAATCAGGGAATCTATCTCTTCTATATAGTAAGTCATCACAGGCTTTAGTATAAATCCTGCGGACTATCATTGGCTTCCCCAAGATAATTTGATGCTGTACTTTGGTTAAGACTAACCATTCTAGATGTTGCCTCATGTATTCTTGGAGTGAATAATTTAGTCTATGAAATGGATCCCACTCCTTAACTGTCATTTCTTTGACAGTTTTATATATGGTGTGAAAACATTCTCCAATTCCATGTTCAGGGCACCATTCACAGTATTTTCTTTCATATTCTTCATGGTATACTGGGTCCATAGCAGTTCTGCTTACCCCGTAATCACTCCACCATTCCCGAAACCACTGGCACTGTTGATTTCTCTGTGAGGCTGCTAGCGTACTAAACTTCAGCTTTGTATAGTGGGTTTCTTCTTTATCGTCAACATTTAGGAAATCCCACCATAATTTTTTATAACCTGCAAAATCATAAACAGTATCAGGAAAAATAATCTTGGGATCATTTCTGGGCCACCTGGCACATGGCTGGACAGGCCAATGCCCTTGCTCATTCCAAAGATCCCTGGTCCGATAAATACAAAAGTATTTTTCATAAATACCCGTACTGCGACCTCCATGGCACCAGATGCCAGCAATATCATGAAAGTTTTGTTCGAGGACTTGATGGGCAATTCCAGCATCTCTTTTGGCTTTGTCATATATCATGTCATGGATCCACTTACGACCCTTAGGGTACACTTTTCTCTCAGGTACAAAGTGCTGGATGTCAGTGTGGGGTTGTAAATTAGCATCTAGGACTTTTGTATTTCGCAGCTGCCATGTGGGTCTCCAATTGTTTTTGTACGTTTCCCAGTCTTGGTCATCTGGGATAGTCCTTAAGACTTCTTGTTTCTGCTGCTGGTCCCACTCAGTAATGATCATCATGACATGATCTTTTTCTTCTATGTATTCTCTGCTCAAGAAATCCTCTAATGTGTTCTACTTGAAAATCAAAATTTGCAAATAAAGCTTGCCATCTGGCAAACTTAGCTTCTCCGGCTTTCTTGATGTCCTTTGTCAGGACTTTCTGCAGGGCAGATGCATCAGTTCTCAGAAGGAAAGGTTTATTGATAAGATAAACCTCGAACTTGCTGATGCAGTTCCATGCTGCTTTTACTTCTTTTTCAATAGTGGAGTAGTTCAGCTCGGCTGGATTCCACACACCTGAAGCAAATTGTACTACTTGTTCTTTCTTTCCAACCTTTTGCTTAAGAATTCCACCCCATCCTATGTTGCTTGCATCAGATTCAACAATTTTGGGTGCAAGATCATCAGCAACATATAAAATAGGTAAAGATTTTACCTTGGCCTTGATGTTCTTGACTGCTGCCGTATGCACTGGACTCCATTCAGGAGGATTCTTCTTTAGCCTCTGATTTAGTATCTTTCTGTCACTGGCGCAGTCTTGATAGAAGTTGCTGACATAGTTTAAGCAGCCCAAAAACCTCTGAAGTTGGTTCTTTTCTGTGATTACATCCAGGAATTTATCCGCAAATTCTAATGCATGTTGTTGCAGAGAAATCTGGCCATTGCAGATTGTATGGCCTAGAAATTTGATAGTGGTTTGGAAAACCTCTATCTTCTTCTTGCTAAGCACAAGACCATTATGTTTAACCAAATTTTTGAATATACGGACATGCTTAAAATGGTCTTGAATGGTTCTTGAAAATATTAATACATCATCAATGTATACTATCAACCAATCAAAATATGGTCTGAAAATATTGTCCATTACCTTCTGAAACTTTGATGGAGCATTCTTCAACCCAAAAGGCATGACATTCCATTCATAATGTCCAGCTGGTATACTGAAGGCAGTCTTGAACTTGTCTTCTTCAGAGATGGCCACTTGCCAAAATCCTGCTTTTAGGTCAAATTTTGAGAAGACTTTAGCTCCTGCTATCCTCCTGATTAGATCACCTTTATGAGGGATTGGATAGGTATCATCAGCTAGGACTGTGTTCAGAGGTTTGTAATTTATGACCAATCTGGGGATACCTCTGATTTGTTCAGCTCTCTTATTTACATAGAACCCATAGCAGTTCCAGGGACTGTTGGATTCTCTAATCAATCTTCTGTTCAGGAGCTGTTGAATTTCATTTTGGCAAAGATCTCTGTATTCTTTGCTCATAGGGATGGCTCGACTCTTACAAGGTTTACCTGTGTATCCTTCCTTGTAAGGGAGCTCAACAGTGTGCTGCTTTCGATGCCAAAAAGCATTTGGCTCCTCTGAGCAGCAATCATCTTCAATTTCTTTCTTCAGATCTTCAATCTTTCTTCTGACCTGTGGCATTTTGAGTTGTTCTTCTACTTTCAGAGTAGATTTTAGATCTTTTAGATCTGACAACCGAGCTTCAGCTTTATCCAGATTTTGTACTGTCTGGACCATTGTAGAAATTCTGGGATGTGAAATATAAGGAAGCTCAATTTTCTTTCTAGGACCCTTTGATGTGGGGACAGAGATAAAATATCTGGCCTTCCCACCTTTGAGCCTGAGAGATCCATGTGGCTCTACTGCTGCTAGGAAAACATTTCCCAGTATACAATCTACTGGTATATCAGCAACTGCAAACTTTAGATAAACACAGTGTGTATCAAAGCATACTGAAGCTTCTGGTACTTCATATTGCAGTCTTTTATTTCCTAGACCAACAACTGTTCTTTCTGCAGCAGTCCAATATTTGGCTGGAATATTTTTCATGTTAAGGATATTAATGTCTGCTCCTGAATCAAGAAGAGCAGTCATCTTGAATATCTGTCCTCTGATGCAGATGTTAATTCTGACATGGTGTTGCTGATAAGAGATTGTGAGTAACCTCATGTCTTTAAATCCAAAGTTTGGATCTTTCACCCCTTCAGCAATCTGAATTTCTTGATTATCCCATGGTTGGCTTTCATCTCTAGCCACCTTTTTGCCTTTTTGGAGTTCTTCAATTTGAACTTTCATCTGAGAAATTTTTGTTTTAAGATAATGAATTTCTCTGTTTACTTCCCCCAAAGTCAGTGATCTCACTTGTCCAGGCTTTTGATGATGCTTCTGGAATGACTTGGTGTTTCTTTCATAAGATGCATCAATAAATAGGGGTTTCTTACCTGCTTCTTTTGAAGCTTTAGATTTGAGCTGATCTGTAAATGCTTCAATCAGGCGATTCTTCATGTCTCCATCCTCCATGGTTCTGATGTGTGATAAAATATTCAGCTCGTCTTCATCAGTTGCAGCCATGAGGACTTTTTCTTTCTGAGGCTTGGACCTCTCTGGTTCTTCTTCGCTGGAATTGCTGGAATATGCAGAATCAGATTCATATTGAGCATGACAAGCACATTCTTCTGAATCAGAACATAAACAATTTGAAGAATTGGAATCTGAACATTGCTCCATGTGAGCATGTAATTCTTCTGCTGAAGAAGTACTGAAAGAATCATAGGATGATTCTTCTAGCTGGTGTTGTTGTGCACGTTCTCTGATAACAAGATTTTTGCATTGCTCTGTTCTGTGTGACCGAGAACCACATTTCATGCATAGCATTGGTTCTCTTCCTTCTTGTTTTACTTGTTTAGCTTTTCTGGCAATCTCCTGAGATCATTTTCCTCTATTTAACTTTGACTCTTCTCCTTGGGGACATCTAGAGGAAGTGTGGCCATTCTGGCCGCATAACCAACAAGTAAGTTTGTTCCATTTGTCCTGCTTGGAAGTGTGCAGGTGTATGTCAGTGGGACGATAATAATGGGTTTTTGGAACATATTTATAATACCCCCTTTTTCTTTGTGCTGGTTTTGGAGTTCTCTTTTTGTCCTTTGGATAATTTCTTCTGTTTTTATAGAAAGTTTCTTTAAACTCTCTTTTGGCTCTCTTTTTGGCTTTTCTCTTTTTAACCAAAGGATCATTAGCTGTAAGTCCATACTTGTTGCAGATGGACTTTTTATCTGGAAATCTGGAGAGTTTCTCCAAAGACTTATTTACTTTTGAGCTTGTGCAAAGGCTGACCAAAGTCTTTGTAATGTGAGAATATATCTCACCCCAAGTGTAAGACTCAAAAGGAAGTTGAAATATTTCCTGCATTCTGATGTAGTCAACAAACCTTGATGGCAGGGCAGCAAGATAAACCTGTTTCCATAACAGATTCTTGGAGTCTTTGACTTCATAGATTCTCTGCATCCAGTCTCTATGAAAGTCATCATATTGGGACATCTTATGGCACTTTAAATTCATCAATATAACCTCATTTTTATCAGCAATTTCGGTTTCACTTCCACACCAATGTTCAAGAATCATTGATGTAAGTGCGCCAATCATATTGCTAATGACTGTGCCATCTGGATTATGGATTACATCTCCTTTCTCATCTTTAAGGACTTCAGCTTCCATTGTTTCAATGAGCTTAGGAGAGGATTCTGTCTCCCACCACCTGAGGAGTGTCCCTGTAAAACATTGGATAATAGTCCTGCAAGCATCTATTTCACTTTTACCCCTAAGACACATGAGTTTATATTCTGTGTACATTATGTCAATCATTTGCCTTATTTGACCAACACTCATGTTATCTATATTCCACTCTCTGTGGGAATCAGGGAAAAAGGTGTGTGCTTCAGGAAGTTTTCCTTTTCCTTCTATGTCGGGTGCAGGGTATTTATTGAACCTGTGCTCCAGAGGTTCATATATGGGAAAGATCTGTGTATCTAAATCTTTTTGTTCTTTCCCTTTATCTACTTCTTCATCCTTAAATAAGGATGCAATGGTGATTTTATGTGTAGCCTCAGTATCGGAAGATGACATGGCTACTTCTTTAGGAAATAATGCAGGAAACCTGTCTACAGATTTCACAGGATCCTGAATTCTTATGCTTCTTTTTACAAGGAAGGAATTTGGAACTGGTTTCTCATTCTTGGGTAGATTCATCCTTTCAACTTTGTCTGTCAAACCAGCTATTGACTGCTTAGTTGCATCAAAATGATCAACTAGTTTTTCTTCTATTCCTTCTATCTTGGTTAAAGAATCTCTAGCATAAGAACAAATAATACTGGAATCAAACTGTACATTGTTAAGACACTTATTTACATCATTTATTGATACTTGGACTGTATCAAATTGTTCCTTGACTTCTGTAGATTTTGCAACATTCATCTCTAAGCCTTTTATTGCAGTATTTGTCCAGTTAAGCTGTTCACTAGCTTTTTGAATTCTTCCATCAATGCCTAAAGCATTGTCATCCTTCTGGACTAAAGGAATGGCTTTGGCTGCATTCTGATTTTCTCCTAAGACAATCCCTTTATAAGGAGGAAAAGTCATAGGGGTTTCAACTGTAGACCCATCTAATGCAGTCCAGGCATGCTTATTGGCTGAGGTACTGGAGGATCCAGTCAGAACATGTAATGGACAAACATTATCTTTCCAGGAGTAGAAAGATATCCAAGTGTTATTAGTGTCCATATAATGTTTCCAGGCCTCTGACAATTCTTTCTTTTCATGGGGAGTATAGTTCTGATCAAATTCATCAGCTTGAGGATTGGTGTAAAGATCCCAATTTAGCATGGCTTTCATCCATGCTGCACTGATTTCTGTCTTCAAACATCCATCCATGAGGGAATAGAATTTGTGCATTTCCATTACTGCAGGATTTTTGCAGTCAGAAGGAACAGAGCGAAATCTGCACTCTGGAATCAGGCCATTTGCCTGTTCAAGGTATCCCAAACCATATCTGGGCTTAGCTGGTCTCATTTGGCACATCATTTCTGTCATCCTTGGATCTTCGTCTTCTAGTGTGACGATTTCATGCATCATGAGCACATGATCTGGATCTTGCTCATGAGGAAAAGGTATGTCAGTACATTTAGGATTTGGACAAGGATTGATAGATGTAGATGGAGGAGCAACACCAGATCTAGGATTATGGTTTGAATGGATATTAGACTCAGCTAAGGTAAGCAGATTTACCAGCTCTTGACATTCTGGGCATTTTATTTCCAGAGAAGAATAATTTACAAGTTGGGCTATATCAATCAAAGAAGTATGTTTACAAAAAGACGAAGTAGAACAAGTAGTATCTACTGTACAAGGGTCTCTGTAATATTTGGATGACTTACAGGCGGCTTCAATTCTTCTACGGTCAATAGTGGATCTGCGAGGGAAAGAAATAACAGCAGAGTTTGGGTTTTCTGTGATATTTGCAGAGGTAATATTTCTTGGCAATAATGGCTTAGGATTATTGACAACCCAGTGTTCTGGAAAAGTAAGATGTTCCCATTTAATAGTCAGATGCTCAATCTTTTGGTTTTTGGCATCAGTGAGAATGACTGTACTGGATTTTGATTCACGGCTGGGTGCATGGCGGATGGCTGGCCAAAGAGTATTGGTATGTCGGAAACAAGCTTTGACCTGGATACCTAAGTTATTTCTCTTTTTCTTCATATCGAAACCAGTAGTCTGTATTTGAAGCTGAAGGATTTCGTTTATGGTTTCGTCAAAAGTATACACAGAGAAATTTGGGAAACAGTCAAAGTAGACTGGTCCGTCAGACAAAGGTGCAACAATCCCGCCAATCAAGGAATCTGTGTACTTATTGTGCGTGAGATCTCTCACAGTGGCTAGCACAAAAGTTTGTAATCCTTTATGGATCAAAGGATTGATTCCTACCCGAATGCATCCTAAGTGCAAATAGTTTGTTTTCAACCTCTTTGCTTCGGCCTGTAATTCTTTAGGATTCAACAGAGCAATAGTCTGGATACAGTCGGCATTTTCCTGTATCTGACTAACAGATTCTTTAATACTTATTCTAGTTGAGGCTCTTAGATGAAACATAGATAAATCACTATAGACTTGTGAAGGGTCTATGGCAGGCAGTGCCCATCTAGCAGAAGGTTGTGATTCTTCATACTCAAGTTCAGCGGAATTTAGTACACGACTAGAACTTGACTCAAACATATCCCTCAAAGGGTTTTCTTCTGCTTTAGACTCTCTCTCTTCAATTTCTCGGAAAGAAACAGACTTTCTGAAAGATTCCATTCTGGATATGAGTAAAAATATTTGAATACCGACCTTATGAACCAGACGTTACTGGCTTTGATACCAATTTTAAGCTTATTCAGGTAACCATGCACTACAGTATATTATGCAGTAGCCAACACCTAGCCAGAGGCATGCCGAATGGGTAGAGTATCTTCAAGGTTTCCATTTTTTTTTGAAGCATATAAATGGCCAATCAAACAAAGTTGCAGATGCATTAAGTAGGAGGAATGTATTATTTCAATAGAGTCAAATCTAGGTCTTAGGTTTTGATTTTCTTAAAGAATTGTATGAAATAGATCTAGATTTTAAAGAGGCATTTGAAGCTTGTAAAAATCTTGTTTTGATGGATAGGAGTAAATGGTTGGATTACTTCTTACAAGATGAACTATTGTTTAAGGAAAATGAGTTCTGCATAACAAATTGTTCAATGAGGGAGAATTTAATCAAAGAAAAACATAGTGGAGGACTTGCATGACATTTTGGCATAGAGAAGAATTTTGAACAGTTGAACAAATTTTATTTCTAGCCAAAAATGAGATCTTATGTGGAAAAGTATGTGAGAACTTGTAAAACCTGTCAATATGCAAAGGGAAGGAGCCAAAACACAAGTTTGTATTTTCCATTACCAATTCCAGATAGGCCTTAAGATATGGTAAGTATGGATTTTGTTTTGGGCTTACCAAAGACTCAAAGTGGTAATGATTCAATTTTTGTTGTAGTGGATAGATTTTCAAAAATGGAACTTTATTCCATGTTATAAGACTAGTGATGGTTCTCGCATTGCTAATTTGTTTTTTAAGGAGGTTGTAAGATTGCATGGGCTGCCTACGAGTATTGTCTCAGACAAGGATTCCAAATTTGTTGGACGTTTCTAGAGGACACTATGGAAGAAGCTGGGAACTAAACTAAGCTTCATCTCTGCCTATCATCCACAAACTGGTGGACAGACTGAAGTTCTGAACATGAGTTTGGGAAATATTTTAGGGAGCCTTACTGTAAAACATCCAAAGCAATGGGATCAAGTGTTGGCACAAGCTGAATATGCATATAATGACTCACCTAAGAGGAGTACAGGATAGAGTCCATTCCATATTGTTTATGGAATGCATCCAAGAGGAATATCTGAGTTAAGAAGCTTGGGAAAAGAAGAGATGAGAAGTGCAAAGGGTGAAGATTTTGCTTCAAAAATGCAAGAAATACATGAACACTTGAAACTATAGCTACAAGATAGCAACATCAAGTACAGAACCAGAGAAGACATGAGGAGAAGAGAGGTGAATTTTGAAGTTGAAGATCTGGTTTTAGCACATCTTAGAAAGGAGAGGTTTCCAAAGACGGAGTTTAACAAATTGAAGTTCAAGAAAATTGGACCGTGCAGAGTGTTGAGGAAATTTTCTGCAAATGCCTATGAGATTGAGTTACCCCCTGATGTGGGAATATCACCAATTTTTAATGTTGCAGACCTGTACAAGTATGAAGGTGAAAAATAGTTACCCACAACAAAGAGTTTGCAGCTAGAAATAATTCTGGACAAAAAGGTTTTTAAGAAAACAAGGGGACAAGAGTACTTCCAGTATTTGGTAAAATGGAAGGATATGCCAACTGCTGAAGCTACTTTGTTTACAAAAGACATGCTACAGAAACTAGGCAGTTCTGTAGATGAACTCATGGATAGGAGCCCATGAAGAATTTTGTCCTCAAGAGTCTGATGCAGGAGCATGAGACTTGGAGGGAAAATTTTCAAACTTATTCCAAAAATCCAAAAAAATCTACAGGCAACGGAGTGGGGTCCTTTAATAAGTAGTTTCCATGTTTTTCTAGTTAAGATAGTGATAGAATTAAGAATAAAACCATTCTGTAATAATCGCTGATGGATAAGCGATAATAAGTTTTTATGCATGATTGCTTTAAATCACTCTATGTAAAAGGCATGCTTTTGTATGGATAAGAACCAAGAGGGATTATCTATTAATTATAAATTAAATAACGACACACAGAAGAGAACTCATGCCCGGAAGCATTATCATTGACAAAAACTCTTTCTGTGCATCTGATTGATGGTTCTTTATTAAACTATTATTTTTATGCGTATATCAGTTCTGGTTCTATTATTCCTTGCATTTCATTAATGGTGATTCAATATTTGTTTCCCAACTAACACTTAAGCTTAGTCCTCTTGGGTTGTTTTTCATACATCGGCAAATCTATTTCCTCTTACACGCATTTTTGAGCTTCCAAGTGGAAACTTTGTTTTACACAGAGAATTCATGAAATTATTTAGCCACAGCAGAGTTTGGACTTAAAATTTTATAAGCTCTGGTTCATTCCCGTATCGGGTCCAAACCAAGATTGCATCGCATAATCACAAGTGCACTAGAAAGGGCTTTTGGAGCTGCCAAAGTCCAAAATCTTGACAGCCTAGACCTGAAACATTATAAAGGAGACTGTAAAGGTTATCGGGTCCGCGATTGTGATTACATCGCAAGATCAGAGTGAGAGGCACTGGTATTGGGATCATTGAAGTCGTTGATAGCGATTTCCGATAGCCCATGTACTATCGCATAGGGGTTATTGGAGTGTTATTGCTCAATTTCATGTGGAAGTGCCGACAACGATTATAGTCGTTGATAGTGTTAATTGCATTAGATACATTTCTTGAAATTAAAGTGCCGATAGTGTAATTATTTTGAATTAACACTATAGTTGTATTAAGGCACAGATTATGTATTTCCATTCCTTTGGGAATGAAGGCCTGCAATTGTGTATTCTGTGTTTTAAAAGGCATTTTCCTCTGTTTACAAGAACGATAGTTTATTTCTATAATTCCTATGGAATTATAGGCCGAGAAAGGGGAAAACAGGCCTATTGCATTAAAGCGCCGATAAAAAATGCTGGAGTGTATCATAGGAAAACTCCTAAAGTTGTCAATAGATGACCGATACACCTCTTGAAGAAGAAAGAGGAATTCAGCCAGAAATTGAAGAAATTATATCAGGCTTTGGCTGTTTTTCCATATCGACTGCACCCAGGCCACCACAATGAGACTTACAAGAACTTCCTTAAATGAATGAACACTTCTTCAAATTTAGCAATAATTTCTCCTATTGCAGCCTTTGTAAGACATAATTTAAATGCCTCATATGCTCCTCCTTAGACATGTTGTAAACTAATATATCGTCCAGATACACTATTACAAATTCACCAATAAAATCTTTAAAAACTTCATTCATGAGTCTCATAAACGTACTCGGTACATTTGACAACCCAAAAGGCATTACTCTCCGCTCATACAATCCATCATTTGTCTTAAAAGTGGTTTTACACTCATCCCCTTCTCTTATCCTTATCTGATGATACCCACTTTTAAGATCTAGTTTTGAAAAATACTTTGCTCCACTCAAGCAATCCATTAAATCTTCAATTCTAGGCAAAGGAAATTTGTACCTAATTGTAATTTTATTGATGGCTCTTGAATTTGTACACATTCTCCAGCCTCCATCTTTCTTTGGACTCAAGCTTTCTCTGATCAATCCTTTGTCAAGAAATTCTTGCACCTACTTCTTAACCTCTTCATTTTATGTAGGAGTCATTCTATAAGCTACTTTGTTAGGTAGAATTGCTCCAGGAATCAAATCTATATGATGGCTAATTCTTCTAATGGGTGGCAAGTCATTTGGAAAATCATCAATAATAATATCACAATATTTCTCCAACATTTCTTGAATTTCAATGGGTAATTCAGAAATTTTAGTAGAAGTCATTATTACCTTGGGCTTGCAAATTACAGCAAAATTTACCTCATTTTCTTCAATCTGCTACAAGTATTCCTTTCCTCCTAATAACAGAGTTTTTGGATCAGTCTGCTTTCCTCGTACATCTTCTTCTTGCAGAGGTAGCAACGTATGATTGACACCATCCTTTTCAAACATGTAGGTGTTTATTTTTCCATCATTCATGGCTTCCCTGTCATATTGTCAATGTCTTCCAAGCAATATGTGACACACATCTATTGGCATCACATCACATACAATTTTATCTTTGTACTTTCCCACCTGAAATTCCACTTCACACTGTTCATTCACTAACAGTTGATGTACCTTTTGTAACCATGACACCTTATAAGGTGTTGGATGTTTCATTGTCTTCAGCTTCAATTTCTCCACCACTTCTGTAGAGACCAAATTATCAGTGCTGCCACTATCAATGATCATCTAACAACATTTCTCTTGAACTTTACACAATGTCCTGAAAAAAGTCTTTCTTTGTGATGGTTCAACTCTCTCCTTTGATGGCTTGAGCAAAACTTTATTAACTACCAAAGATTCTCCTCTCTCTAGTACATTTTCTTCTTCTATCATTGTTGTTGTTTCTTTCCCCTTGCTTGGACAACAATAGCATTCCTCTGATTTGTTTCTGCTTTTTCTAGGCACTCAAAGGCTCTGTGTCCCAGTTTGTTACATTTGTAACATCTTATTCCTCTTCCTCTTCCTCTGCCTCCATTTCCTATAGAAAAACTCCTTCTACCTCTTGCATCACCTCCTATGGGTGCATGCTCGATTGAGCTACTGCTAGCTCCATCTTTAGGTGTTGTAGATCTTCCTCTACCACCTTGACTTCCCCCTCCTCAGAAAGTACCTCTCCCTCTGGTATACTTCTTCCTCATGAGTTTTTCTTCAGCTTTTAATGCTATCTGATAAGCTTCCTCCACTGTTTTAGGAGACAGTAGACTTATCTCATCTTGAATGTCCATTCTAAGACCATTCACATATCTAACCACCTTCTCATCTGTATCCTGCGCTTCTCCATCTCTTATGCTTACCTTGTAGAATTCCTCTGTGTATTCTTTCACTGTCAAAGACCTCTGTCTAAGATTATGCATCGACTTGAACAAGGTTTTCTGATAATTTCTTGGTAGAAACTTACCTCTTAGCTTTGCTACCATCCTACTCCAATTCTTGATAGATTGCTTACCAAGTCTCTTTCTTTCTGCCTGAACACCATGCCCTTTTAACTTGGTGATAGCAAACATGACTTTCTTCTCATCATTTGTTTCTTCATAGTCGAAGAATTTCTCCATGCCATTAATCCAGTCTATCAATTCTCTTGGATTCAGTCCTCCTTCATATATTGGAACCTTGATCTTTGGCCTAGCTGTGGATCTCAACATTGACTGGAGGAATCTCATCTCAGGGGTAGCTGCTATAGCTTCCTCCTCTACAGCTTCAACCTTAGGTTCACTAACATCTCCATCATCTATATTTCTGCCTATTGTTAATGCATCTAGTCTAGCTTTCATCTGTTGTACTGCTTCCATTACTTCAGCGTTTATAATGGGTTGTCCTCTTCCACCACTTCCTCATCCTCTTCCAACTCTGAAAGCCATAGCAACTTTCCTTCTCTTGGTTTCGAGATTCAATTCAACATTAGTTGGTTTCTCTGATAGCACTAATGGTGGTGTAGGTGTAGTCGATATGGACAAACGACTGAAACCTAATATAATTTCTTCAATTTCTAGTTGAATTCCTCTTTCTTCTTCAACAGGTGTATCAGTCATCTATTGACAGCTTCATGAGTTTTCCTCTCATGCACTCTAGCCTTTAGTGTTGACACTTTAATGTAATAGGCCTGTTTTCCCCTTTCTCGGCCTATAATTCCATAGGAATTATAGAAATAAACTATTGTTCTTGTAAACAGAGGAAAATGCATTGAAAAACGTAAAATACATAGTCGCAAGCCTTTCTTCCCAAAGCAACAGAAATACACAATTGGCGCCTTAATACCACTATAGTGTTAATTCGAAAGAATTACACTATCAGCACTTTAATTTCAAGAAATGTATTTAATGCAATTAACACTATTGGCGGTTATAATCGTTGTCACCAATTCCACATGGAATGGAGCAATAACGCTCGAATAGCCCTGATGCGATACTACGTGGGCCATTGGAAATTGCTATTGGAAACTTCAATGATCGCAATACCAGCTCCTCTCTCTCCGATATTGCGATGCGATCACAATCACGGACCCGATAACCTTTCCACTCTCCTTTATAATGTTTTGGGTCTGGGCTGTTGAGATTTCGGGCTCCGGCAACTCCAAAATCCCTTTCTAGTCCACTTGCAACTATGCGATGCGATCTTGGATTGCACCCAATATGGGAATGAACCAGAGCTTATAAAATTTTAAGTCCGAACTCTACTGCAGCTAAGGGATTTCACGAATTCTCTGTGTAAAATAGAGTTTCCGCTTGGAAGCTCAACAATGCGTGTAAGAGGAAATAGATGTGCCGATGTATGGAAAACAACCCACTAGGCCTATGCTTAAGTGTTAGTTGGGAAAAAAATATTGAATCACCATTAATGAAACACAGGGAATAATAGAACTGGAACCCATATATGCATAAAAATAACAGTTTAACAAAGAACCATCAATCAGATGCATAGAAAGAGTTTTTGTCAATGATAATGCTTCCGGGCACAAGTTCTCTTCCGCGTCCCATTATTTCATTTATAATTAATATATAAGCCCTAACATCGGCAAACTGATTTTTCCCTTCCCTGCATACGGTCGATCTGCCAAATGCTCAAGTGAAACACAAGTATCAACAATACTTACATCATCATCATGAGGCTCCTCCATGTGAGTATCCTCATCCATCCATGTCTACAAATTGCACGATCCTGGTCCAACTTGATCAATCTCAAGTTCATCCTCCATCGTTGTCATGTCTGCAACATCCTCAATCATCACGGCTTCCTCTTCCTTGTTAGCACAATCTGCAACTTCATCTTCCTCCATTGTCCAACCAAGTTGAAGAAGTTCGTCTTGAACATTCTTTTCCAAGACTTCAAGTTCCTTTCGAATCCAGGGATTCTCTTCTTTCATCCGCTTCAACCTGTATAAGGTAAGCAAGAGCTTCCCTTCGAATTCTTCCAAACCTACCATGCCTTGTTGTTCAGCTTGGCCCAAGCACAAAGCTTCACCCCTGCTAAACCTGTTTCACCATTCACCTGAATCACCCTGATATTCCACCTGTCACCTGCAAAACTTGAGCTCCCTGCCAAGTCTTCGGTCTTTGTAGAATCAGCTCCTTGATTCAGCATACCAGCTCTGATACCACCTGTCACGCCCCTACACTTGCGGTAGTCTTTCAACAACTTATATCGAGGTGCGGCACTACCAATCATTTTCTTTTCACCAATACTTACGATTGTAGACTACGCCTAGCATTCCATACTTAGTCTTATTTTCGTTACCAAGTATTATTAATGTGTTCCTTTATACAAGTGAAAGCCCATAACAATCACATAAACAACATTATACAATAGAAATGCACAACAGTATAAAGGGAGGGGAAACTCCCTGCAATATGAGTCTGCCTGAATATCAATATATTATAAATTTTCCACTTTTACAAAGTACAGACTAAGTCCTTGGGAAACCCCAAATTTATACTTAGCCAATTTTCACAACTTCAACAAACTCGGTTGCTCAGCTCGTCGGTGCCTCCACACGGTCGCCGCATGACTCTCCAATCCTTCGTTCACCTCTTCGCATGATCGTGTTGTTTGCCCAACTCGGGTGCGCCTCCAAGTCGTCACACACGGGTGCCTCTACCTTAGACACACCACTGTTCACAACCTCAACACTTCACCAAGTCTCTGTGCACACTTGCACGCCGGGCGGGTGCTCACCCGAGTCGCCAAGACACCCGCGCCAAGTCGTCGCACAAAACCGTTGGGCGCCACACACCCGTGCACGCCCTCACCCAACCACCGGGCGCTCCTGCCCGCACCTTCACCCAATATCGAGTAACCGAGTCCTTCACCATGCGACCAAGCCCAAGAATGGGCGCATCACTATTTTTGCGCCTCCTCCTTAGATCTGCGCACAAGACTGCGCCTTTACTCCCTTTAGCGAAGATGTATGAGCGTTGAGTTGTTGGTGGAATGAGCTCCACGCTCATCCAACTTATATCCATCATAAGGGGAGGTCGTGGCTTGCCCAGCCAACCTCTCCCACGCCCTTGCTCCATCGCAAAAGCCCCCACATAACAAGTCGGCCTCCATACATGTTTTCACATGCTCCCCGCCATATAAACACAGCTCGCTTCCTTCCACATATGCGCATAAGTATTATCGCATACTACAGGAAGTTCGCACATCACAGCGAACCGCAGTTCGTTTAGCCTACCCGCGTGCTCATTCAGCCTTCACATGCAAGTGCATGTCAACCGAACTGTAGGTCGTTACACCTATCATCCTGCGACAATGCTTTGAGAATCCTACCCTAAAATCCACGCGTGATCCTCAAATCCATGGATATGTAGCGCTACGATTTATAAAGAACTAAATTTGTGTTTTACATTCACGGTTTTTTCTCTGGGACACAGAAATACTCACGTTTAGTTTATTATCTTTATTTCCCGAAATGTTCCGAAAGCTATCCGGAAAAAATGATTTCTGCTTCCGGTGCCATGTGGAGTGCTTAAGATTTTTCCATGAGGACTTGCTTCAATAATATATTGAATTAAGAAAATTATGCATTGCAACTACCACATTTGCTATAAAATCCATATTCTGCAACCTCAAACATGAAACTACTTTATTTTTCCCTTTTTGTTCCTTCTTTCCCTTCTCTTTCATTCAATCTCATATTCATTTTGAATAAGGGACAAGCAACTCCCTTATTTTTACTTTTCAGTTCTTTCTTTTCCTTCTTTTTTATTCAATTGCATATTCATTTCTAATTAGGGACGAACATCGCATTTGCTTGGACATGGGAAGGGTTGTAGCAATTCTTTTCATATTTACGATTAGTTCTGCAACCAACATGCCCATCCTAATCAGTTGGTGTGACTCTCCTCCTACTGCAAGATCTCCTAGCAGTAGCCCTCCAGGTGGGCGATCGGGCAGACCTCATAGCGTCCAGGGCACTGGCAGTAGCCCTCCAGGTGGGTGATCGGGTAGACTTCATAGTGTCCAGGGCACTGGCAGTAGCCCCCCAGGTAGAGGAAGCTCATCATGTCCTTTGGATGCATTGAAAGTTGGAGTGTGTGTTGATTTGTTGGGAGGGTTGGTGCACTTAGGCATTGGCAACCCTATTGTCAACCAATGCTGCCCACTCATACAAGGCATTGCAGAGCTGGAGGCAGTGTTGTGCTTATGTACAACTATCCACCTCAAGCTACTCGACATCAATGTCATCCTACCATTGGCTCTAGTGGTTTTTGTTCAATGTTGTCAAACTAGGAGGTAACTCCTCAAAACAAATCATGATATTCATTCAAGTTGGTCATTATTATATACATGAGGGATAGACTGTTCATTTCATCTCTTGGTGACTCTTCATCTTTTCTATTATTTATTTACATTAATTACAGTTGTTCACCCAATCCCTATGATTAGGTGTTGACATTCCCCCGCTTAATCTGAAGGGATGTTGGTGATACCAAGCATCATTCTAAATCTTTCAAGCTTTTCTCTTCCAAGCGCTTTGGTGAAGATGTCTGCAACTTGCACATTAGTGGAACAATGGTGGAGATTGATTGTTTTGGCCTCAACACGATGTTGAATTAGATGCTATTTAGTCTTGATGTATACTCGATCATGGAACTTTGGGTTCTTGGCCAAATTTATTGCCAAGGTATTGTCAATCATGAGTGTAGTCGATTGTACTTGTTCTACCTGCAAATCTTCAAGAATTTTCCTAAGCCACACAATTTCTTTTGTTGCCTCAGCTACTACCACATATTGTGCCTTTGTTGTGGAATCTGCGGCAACTGATTGTTTGTGTGATCTCTAGGAGACAACTCCTGATCCAAGACTCATAGCATAACCTGAAGTAGATACCCCAGTTTCTTTGTCTCCATCGAAGTCTGAATCAGAGTATCCAATCAAGTTGAAGTCGCCCACCTGTGTATACTTGATTCCAAAGACTTGAGATCCATTCAAGTACTTTAGAACTCTTTTTGCAACAGACCAATGTCCCTCACAAGGCTTTTGCATAAACCTGGAGAGGATTCCAACAGCAAACGAAATGTCTAGTCTGGTAGTAGTTAGGTAGTTGAAACTTCCTACAAGCTGTCTATACTTTGTTGCATCCTTAAATTCTTTTCCTTCAATGAATGTGAGCTTCAAGTTTTGTTCCATTGCAGTAGTAAGAGGATTGCATTATGTCATGCCAAACCTATTCAATAGATCTCCAATGTACTTCTTTTGAGAAGGAATATGGACTTCGGATGTTGAGTTACTTCAGTATGAAGATAGTAATGAACCTAGCCCAAATCAGTCATTTCAAAACCTTTCCTCAATTCCTTCTTTATGGATGCAATGTAGCTTTCATTGTCCCCTGTCATCGAAAGATCATCTAAATATACCACAAAATATACAACAGTTTTGCCAACCTTCTTGATAAACAAATTTGCATAATCAAGATCATAATGTTTGAAATTGAGTTTCAGAAGATGTTCAGTTAGTTTTTCATCCCAGGCTCGCGGTGCTTGTTTGAGGCCATACAAGGATTTCACAAGTTTTCATACTTTATGTTCATGTCCTTTCACAGGAAATCCTTCAATCTGGGACATAAAAACATTCTATTTTAGATCTCCATTCCAGAAAGCAGTTTTTATATCCATTTGATGGAATTTCCAACTGTTCTGAGCTGCTAGGGCAAAGAGTGTCCGGATGGTAGCCCATCTTTTTTTTGGGGCAAAAGTCTCCTCATAATCAACCCCTCTCTTATGTGCAACACCTTTTTCCACAAGCCTGGCTTTGTGCTTGTCAAGTGAGCCATTAGCTTTATACTTGTTCTTGTAGACCCACTTGCAGCCAATTCGTTTGGTTCACAATGCAGGATCAACTAGCTTCCAAGTGCCATTCTTTATCAGAGCATCATACTCCTTTTACATTGCTTCTTTCCATTCCTCATGAGAATCAGATTCTTTGAAGGAAGTTGGTTCAAAGTTTGTAGACAAATTCAATTCACAATCATAAGAAATATCCATACCAATAGGTGAATCAGAGTCATCTACATCGCCTCCATTTTGAGGGTTTGAATTTCTAGTTCCTGTCTTTCCAACCTCATCAGGATCAACACTTTCAAGTGTCTTTGTCAGCCACTTTGGGGGACCTTCCTCTAGTTCTCCACCATTAGCTTGGAGTTCAATAGCCCACCAAAGATGATTTCAAGGGGCAGCCGAGCAGGTCTAGTGAAGTGGCTGAATAACTAAAGTTTTGGGAAGCCAAGCTCCTAAAATTAAGGAGGACTGTTGGGAGTCCTCATTTGCATAAGTAGAAAGGATTCAAGCCTTAGTAGTTTAGTCATTTGTTAGTCTATTTTCGCACTTTAGTGCAACCCTGTATTAGCACATTTTCGAGCTTCTTCTTGTAGACAGTTTTTTGAGATGTAACTATTATTTTTAATCAATGAAGATGAATCTTTCTTTGCACCAGCTCTAAGCTTTCTTAGGAGGATGTAGCTCTTGGGGTTGGGCCTGTCCCAAGTACCCAGTACCTCCTTTGTGTACTTTTATGTGTTTTTATTGCATTCATAGAATAATTTCTGTTATTTAGGTTAAAATCTTGCTTTATCACTTTGGTTGTTTTTTATGATTAAGATAGTTGTTCATGCTTCAAGTTGATTCGACAGTTTGGTAACAAGAAAAATCGACAAAAAGGCTACCGAGCAGTCCTTGATCTCATTTCTCCCTCCTTGGGATCATGAATTGAGACCAAGGTACACTTGCTGCCACAAAAACACTGTTTTTGCCTTCCAATGCAATTGCTAGTGTTAGATTTTGAATTGGAAAAGTTGATATCAGTTGTGTTTTCATGTTCAGATCTGATCTTGCTTAGTTTCCATAGCTCTCTTGCATGATTTTCTATCTATAAGCTTATGTTCATCGTATTTCTGGTTTTTAAGGGCAGATTAGGTCAAAATAGATAGATCTCTGTTTTTTAGTCTTTGTTTGGATCAGTTTTGGAAAGTAGTGTGCAGAGCACCTGTAATACATTCCTACCTACCCTTCCTCCATCATACAACCTACTCCAATCCCTCACTCAAGATTTCTTCCCCTCATCCGACACACTTTCCCAACTTGCCCTAATTTCTACATTTTTGTGCAACATTGCTCTCTTCATCCTTGAACAAATCCAGCCATCTTCATCACTTCTCATCTTCATTTACCAAGTCCTACACCTCTTAACATCCTTATCCATCCTTTCTTTCCTTTTCGCCACCATTTTTCCACCATCAATCCTCTAAAAACCACTTTCAGCTTGTTCCTGTAGAACTGCCTGTAGAATTTCCTGTAGATCCCCTGCAGCCTCCTGTAGAAGATAATGGGAGCTTTTTTTTGAGATCTGTGTGCAGTGGAAATCACCAAAAGGGTGCTAGGGACCCTTTAGGTCCTCTCCACACCTTCTTAACCCCCTACAAACACCCACTCCATTTCCTGTCACCAATAAACCTCTGCACAATCAAAATAGTTAAAACACATGCATAATAATTCTGCATAAAATTGCTCAAAAATACAAAAAGATGGTTTTTCCACATTTCCCTTCAGAATTAGCTTAAACACATGTATTTTACCTCTGCAATAGTCCATGGCATCCATTTCAGTAGTTTTACATCTCTTTTCTTGCACAAGTAGGGTTAGTCGGTAAAACTAGGGTTTGTTAGGGTTTACATTTCCTTTCAGCTTTCATCTTCTTTCTGCAAGTAGACTAGCCTCTTTTGAGTTAGCTTTCATCCATCACAATTAAAAGCTTCTTCTAAGAACTCATAGAAGTTGGCTTAAGCTCCTAGCGAACTTGTGCCAGCTGATCAAGTGATAGCCTATAGTAAGAGCTAGTACTTGTGCATATAGCACCGTCGCTTCCAAGTTTGTTACGAACTACTGGGTTGATAAAATTAAAGTAGGGAGCCCCAGGAGTTGCAGCATCATTGCTACAATACTGGAGCTCACCAGTGTTTATAATATTTATCTTAGGGTTTATATACCTTGGGTTTATTTCTATCCCTTGGGTTTATTATTCCCTTCGGTTCATAATATCAATTGCTTGGGTCTATTAATCTAAGGGTTCATAGTCATAGGGTTTATTATTCCCTTGGGATTATAATATCAATCATGGTCAACCATGGTAAATCACTTGTGTTTATTAATCTAAGGGTTCATATTCATAAGGTTTAATATTATTCCTTTAGGTTTATAATCCCTTGGATTTTTAGTATCAATACCAATGGTTTATTATTCCCCTGGGCTTTAGGATATCAATCATGGTCAACCATGGTCAACTGTGTTTTATAAAATCAATCGTGGTCAACTATGTTTTATAAAATCAATCGTGGTCAACCATGGTGCAATGTTGGATTGTGAAAATGATTATCTCAATGTGAAAATTAACCATGGTCAACCATTTCTATTTTAATATTTATAATATTTATTTTAGGGTTTATATACCTTTGTTTTATAATATTAGTCCCTTGGGTTTAATATTATTACCTTGGATTAATAAACCCAAGGGATTTTAGTATTAATCCCTTGGGTTTATTTTTCCCTTGGTTCTACATCACTTTCTGACAAAGATTTTCTTGACATGAATAACCATGGTTAAGGATGGTCAACCATGTTTATTTTAGTGTTTGGAATATTTATCTTAGGGTTTACATACCTCGGGTTTATAAGATTATTACTTTGGGTTTATATTATTCCCTTGGATTTTTATCCTTGTCGAGTTGTGACAAAGATTGTATCAATATCAAAATCAATCATTGTCTCAACCATGGTCCAATGTCGCATTATGCAAAAGATTACTTCAGTATGATAATCAGGGACAACGATGGTTAATTCTAGTCAACCATGTTTTATAAAATCAAACATGTTCATCCATGGTCAATCCTAGTCAACCATGGTTGAATGTAACATTGTGACAAAGGTTTTTTTGATATGAAAATCAACCATGGTTAAGTATGGTCAACCATGGTCCAACGTCGCATTGTCACAAATATTATCTCAATATGAGAATCAACCATGGTCAACCACAGTCCTATGTCACATTGTGACAAAGATTCTCCTGATTTGAAAATAAGTCATGGTTAAGCATGGTCAACGATGGTCCAATGTCACATTGTCACGAGACAATCTCAACCAAATATTTATATTTTTCTATAAACAATACTAAAAATTATTTAATATAAATAATTAATTAATTTTTATTTGTTTTTTAATGTTGTATTTTTTAATAATAAATTGTTAGTTTTTTTTTGGTTGATAAGTGGGTGAATCCTGAAAATCATGCTTACCTTGTGGCTGAGAGGCCATGACTCAGGGGCATCTAAGCCGTCAAAGTCACCCGGGGATCGCACCTGGCCTAAGCCACACCAGCAGAAACCATGCTGGATTTTTGGTATCGGCAAGACTAGAACTAGTGACCTTTGCTTGCAGAGCGCCTTAATAGCACGCTTCTTCACTCGATGTTCTAAATCTCTTTGATAATAATAAATTGTTATTATTATTGTTAATAATCAATAGTATTAATTAATTTATATTTATATTTATATTTATATTTAATTGAATATATTTGTTTTAAAATATTATTATTATTATATATTGATGAATAGCTTTTGTCATAGATACAAATGAAGCCTTTGGCATGTATCAACAAGATTTAGTAAAATAATTATTTTTATTACTAAATAATTATTATTATTATGATTAATACTATTAATACTATTATACTTTTTATTAATATTACTACAGTTTTAAATTAATATTATTATAAATTATTTAAATTAATAATAATAATATTTTTATTTTTATTAATATATATTTAATAATGGTAATATAAATAAAGGCTTCAACTATATCAACCACATTAATATTTTTATTGTGGTTGCGCTAGTTATAATTATTAGTAGCATTGCATATGGTTTATATTACTCAAAGACTCATCAGAATAAGGTTGGCTTGTGCTTGTTAGTTACTGTGACTTATAATTATATGTATATATATATATATATATATATATATATATATATATATATATATATATATATATATATATATATATATATATATATATATAAGCTTGTTAGTTACTGTGACTTACAATTATATATATATATATATATATATATCTGTGTGTGCCTTTATATGTTAGTGACATTTGATGACATCTACCCCATATTACTCTATTACGAAATATTTGAATTTCTTTTACTTTTAATTACTTTCTCTCTTTAAATATTGAAATATTTTATTGTGGTTAACATACTTATATGTATTTTCTTTGCTCCAATTCTAGAAGTGAAATGTGCGAGTTTTATCCTTCAATTCTACCCATGGGTGTTGTTAATTAGGCTATATCTAGCCCAGGAAAGCATAATTTTTTGAACCATGGGTGTGGCGGCGAGGTGTCCTAGTGATTTGTACCCTTTGGGTTTTGTTACAATCTTGAGAGAAACCCTCAGGTAATTTTCATCAATGTAGACCCAGGTGAGTGGTGGCTAGGTTAGAAGTTAGTTTTTATTACATGGGATTTTGTTAGGGTCGAGATTTTTGACATTCTAGATGTGGGTATTAGCCTCAAAGCTTATTGGAGTGGATCAGACACCAGTGTCATATTTGGGCTCCCTAGCAGTGGATTGTTGCACTTGTGGAGATGATTTGGAAATTTGGTTGAACTCAAAGTGGTTTGAGATCGTGTGGCCAACTAGTGGGATGTGGCGGTGAGGTAGGAGGAACAAATAATGATGGGAATGTTGGTGCAATCCCTGACGGGGAATTGGCTCAAGGAATGGGTCCCTTATCTAGGCCATGCCAACCATCCTCTATGCACAAAGTCTTTGGACCTTTAGATGTGAAATATCATGGCAATGTTGGAAGGAATAATACAACAGTGACATGATGAACATAACGAAGTCACCACATTTATAAACAGTCTTCAACAAAACCATGGGGATATCGTCAACCACTTGGCATCCATGAGAAGGAGTCAAAGACACACCAATGACTGCCTAGATTAGATGGAGTGGCATCTATCTCACATGGAATTTCATGTACATGGGGATTGTTGACTTTTGGATGCACCAGGTGTAGGTCATGTGTCATATTTCCTCATGTTCATGGATTGATGTTGGTTGCCTTCTCATTCTCTCTATGTTTTGGGCCTTACGGGATTTTTTTTTCTCCCTACTATGTAAAACTTGGTAATTTGTCCTTATATTTTGAATTGATATCCTAGCCAACAAATCTGATCAGAGTGAGGTTGGGAGAGCAAGGGCTTACATGTTTATCCACTATAAAATTTTGATGAACTAATAGAAATATTTTGACAAACAAGAAAAAAAACATACATATATGTATGTTTATATTTTCCTTAAAATTGGTACTAAAATAAATAAATTAAGAAGGATATTCTAATATACATTTTTCTATATTATTTTAATTAAATTACATTCTAAAAGTACTCATAAAATTATGTTACTTCACGGGGATATAGAAATATTTTATTTTTAATTGAGAATACAAGTAAAAATAAATTTAACTTAGCTCCTTTATACTAGGTTGGTATATCAATAATTAAAATATGTATATTCATTTTTTCTTAATGTGACTTTATTATATAATAGTTAATTAAAGGTAATAAAATATATATACTTATTTTTTTACTTTTATTATAGTTAACATTTTTTAGTACTCGGCTAGAGGAAGAGGAGAGTAGAAGAGCGGAAGAGCGGAAAACCAAAACGAAGGGTTTCTACATGGGATTTTCACCATGGACAGGGGCAGGGGAGGGAGCTCCACTCCCTCGTTCCGAGAGGTCGTGGTTAACAAAAGCAAGGCCCCTCCAGAATCAAACAGAGGCAAAAAAATGGAAGGAGGAAAAAATAGGGAATAGGAAATAAAAAATAACAAGGAGAAGGAGAATGTTGGCACAAAAGACAAAGAGGAAAATGACAAAAAACAGGGAACAAAAGACAAGAAACAAAAGGGACCATGCAAGCCTAAAGCTAAAGTCACGCCCAGAGTTATCTTAAATAACCCTGAGTTGCAGGCCCATACGGAGCACATGCAGACTTGTGCAATCATATCCAAATTCATGGGACTATGGCCCACCGAAAAGGCTTTACAAACATGGATCAGATACCACTGGAAGCCTAAAGGAAGCATTGATCTTCATCTAGGAACCAAGGGCTTTTTCACTGTGGTGTTTGCAAACATTGAGGACAAAGACAGAGTGTTTGAAGGCGGGCCCTACTTCTATCCAGCAACAGGGCTCTACATGCGGCCGTTGATGATGAACTTCGTGCCAGAGCGGGAAACCTTTACCTCAATGTCGGCTTGGGTAAGACTCTATTCGCTACCTCTGGATTATTGGCAAATAGAATCACAAACAGCCATAGGAAATAAATTAGGGAGGTTTGTTAAAACTTCTGAAGCAATAAGAAGGGGAAAATATACCTCCTTTGCTTGGATTTGTGTAGAAATGGACCTATTTGGAGCTCTTCCGGATGAAGTCATACTAGAGGTTTATGATGAGGAATGGTTGCAGACGGATGACTACGAGCACATTCCATTTAGATGAACACGGGCACCTTATGAGAAATTGTCCTCTCAGTAAGGCAGAGAACAAAAGCAAACCTAACACAATGAAAGAAACAGATGGCTTTCACAAAGTAATTCACAAAGGTAAAAATGGAAAAAAGGGGCCAAAATAGCACCAAAGTGGAGACCAAAAAGTGAGGCAAAATCAGTTCCAGGTTCTTGAAGAGGAGGAAGATGCAGCAGTTGAAAATCAAGTTGGGAAGGATGAAGATGATAAATAGGAAAATGAAGAAGAACAAGTTCAGGAGCAGGTAAGGGAAAAATGGAAAGAGATAATGATGAGTGAACTAGAGACGGATATGGATCAGGAGATGACCTAGAGCAAGATGGAAATGGAAGACAATGAGCTACAAGAGATTCTTGATAGAGAAAACCTAGATCTAGAAGGGTTCTTGAGTAAGGGTACAACTAATGGAGTAAAATCTCTACCACAAGAAGAATGCAATCGAACAAAGAAGCTATTCTTATGGAAAACTCAGACAAAGGGCTTGGGAGAAGATCACAACATCGAAAGACAAGGTAAGCAGGGAGTGAAAGTGGTAAAATCAACTCCAGTACTAGCTCCAAGAAACCCGGGGAAAAAAGTTGTAGAAAAAGGCAAAACGAGCTATTAATGGAATGTGGGAAGCTCATGATAGACTCAGGTAAGATGAAAGACCTAAACAGCTACTCCTTTACCAATCTGTAATTATGATGTTTACAACTTGGAACATCAGAGGTCTAGGAGGTAAAAGAAAATAGAGAATGTTAAACAATAGAATGAAACAGGTAGCTCCAGATATAATTTTTGTCCAAGAAACGAAAAGCTTCGTCTAAAAGATAAGACAAATCCATAGTAAGTGGCTCAACAAATATGAGTTTATAGAAGTCAAAGTAGAAAATACGGCAGGGGGTATCCTCATCTTATGGAATCCCCAAAAAATAGGTATTATTGATGCGGAAGCAACGAAGAATTATTTATCAGTTGTCATTCAGCCTGTAGGAGATAGGGAGACTTATCTTGTAACGAATGTTTACGGCCCACAAAGGTTAGATGACAAAATCAAGTTTATTGAGTCCTTAGTGGACCTTCGAAACAGATTTGCAGGGATACCATGGGTTATAGGAGGAGATTTCAATATGATTAGATCTCTCTCAGAGAAAAAAGGGGGCACAAGAGCACTAAACAAAGATTCCTTAGCTTTCCAAAGTTCTTTTAAAAACATGAAGTTGGTGGACATTGAGACAAATAATTGTCTTTGCACTTGGAACAATAAAAGAGGAGGGGATTCCTAGGTAGCTTCAAAGCTCGACAGATTCATGATCTTGGAAGAGCTCATGCTTCTAGACAAGGAAATTACAGTAGATATCCTTCCTTTTGGAGGCTCAGATCACTGGCCAATTCAAATGGAGATCAAGTGCATTGGTACCCCAAGAAGCAAACCATTTAGGTTTTAAAATATTTGGCTTTCACACCCGGATTTCATCGGCAACATTGAAAAATGGTGGGCTGAAGACCTACAAATCCAAGGATCATCCATGTACCTGTTACACAAGAGATTAAAACACATCAAGAAGAAGCTAAAGGAATGGAACCAGAAGGAATTTGGCAATATTTTCACAAGTAAAAAAAATTGTAGAAACCAAAATCCTAGAGCTCAACGGAGCTCTAATCAAGAATGGCTTTGATAAAGACAAAAATGAACAAGTAGAGAAATATCACCAAGAATGGGAAATGTTGTGTAATCAAGAAGAAATTTTATGGAAACAAAAATTTAGGGTTCTCTGGCTAAAAGAAGGAGAACCAAATACTAAATTTTTGCACAAATCTACCATTGCAAACAGAAATCACAAAAAAATCTCTTCGATTAAGAATGATAATGGCTAGATTCTCCAATCCCATGAGGAGATAGATGCAGTGTTAGTAAAGCATTTTCAAGGCATTTCCAAGGAAAACTTTTCAGGAAGAGAACCTTTCATTAAGAACTTAATAGAACATATTCCTAAACTGGTATCCAGAGAGGACAATTGTAATCTCAACAGACCTGTAACTGAAAAGGAGATCAGTGAGGTCCTCAAGGAAATGCAAAATGGCAAGGCACCAGGTCCGGAAAGATTTAATGTGGATTTCGTCAAAGGCTGTTGGCATATTGTTAAAAGGGATATTGTTGAGATTGTCAAAGACTCTAGGCGGAACAAGACCATTTTGAAAGATCTCAATACCTCCTTCATTGCGCTTATTCCAAAATAGGATAATGCTCAAGCACCCGAGAGCTATAGGCCCATTGCCTTATGCAATGTGGTCTACAAAATAATTTCCAAGGTTGTGGCTAATAGACTTAAACCACTGCTGCCCACGCTCATCTTCGGGGAACGAACATGGTATGTAGAAGGAAGACAAATTCTGGACAACATAATTCAAGCTCACGAGGTGGTGCACTCATTAAATTGCAACAAGAGAGCAGGCATGATCATGCAACTGGACATAGCGAAAGCATACGACAAAGTAAACTGGATTTACATCAAAAAAGTGCTCACAACATCTAGTTTTGATCATAATTGGGTTAGATGGGTCATGGCCCTTATGACTTCTTCCAGCTTTTCAATTTTAGTGAATGGCTCTCCTTCTAAACGTTTTCTCCCTTCCAGGGGTCTTAGACAGGGAGATCTGCTTTCGCCTTCTCTCTTCATCCTCATGATGCAAGGGCTGGGGCGGTCCATCAAGCATGTAAGAGTAATGGGAAAAATTCAGGGACTCCAACTTTCGGAGAATGGGCATGTTCTAATTCATCAACAGTTTGTAGATGATACCATGCTATCGGGAATTCCCACAGTTAAAGAAGCACTTGCTTACAAACAAATTTTAAATGACTTCGCGAAGGCCATGGGTATGGAAGTAAACTGTTCCAAATCAAAAGTCCTTTTCTTTAACACTCATATTTCCATACAGAGAAATGTCTCCAGAATTTTAGGCTTTCAAAGAGAATACCTTCCCTCTAAGTATTTAGGAGTTCCTCTTACAGCTAAACCCTGTCACAAGAGTATATGGGATCCTCCAGTAACTAAAATGCAAGACAGGGTCAGGAAATGGACAAACAGAACTCTAAATTTAGCTGGTAGATTGGTTCTTACTAGAGCAGTTCTCCAAGTGATCCCAATCTTTATGCTAGCATCCCTCCCAGCTCCAATAGGAGTCTTACAACAATCTCAGAATATTCAACGAGATTTTCTCTGGGGCAAAGAGGAAACAAGGAAAAAATGGGCCTTAGTCTCATGGGAAAAGATCTGCAAACCCAAGAACCAAGGAGGCATGGGTTTGGACGATCCTGAGCTTCTTAACAAGGCCTTTGGATCCAAGCTCTGGTGGAGGTGGGTTAAGGATCCCAAAGCTCAATGGGCAATCATCTGGAAGGAAAAATATGCTAATGACTGGTCGGCTTCTGAAATCATTCATATGACAGGAACTAGGAAAGGCTGACCCATAAGGAACAAGGCCTGGGAGAATAGAGAAGTGGTTCAAAAAAATAGTTTATGGGAAATCAGAGAGGGAGATCTGGCACTTTTCTGGCAGGAAAAATGGCAACAAGAACCGAGTCTATTGAAGGAAGAATTTCTAAGCCTCAAGCATGAGACTGACAATCAAGGTTTAGTAAAAGTGAAAGACTTTTGGGAGAATCCACATAATGCTGGTAAATGGAGAATTTGAAAAAAAAATTGAGGGCAGAGAGGATAGGACCCACAATAGTCAAGTAGAGTCCCTTAAAAGAATGTTGGATCAGAGAATAATCTTAGTAGCAGAAGGGCAGGACCAACTAAGATGGGGTAACAACAAAGAGGGCAACTTTAACATTAAGGAAGCTAAAGGTTTTCTCCTTGATCAGGAACCCCAAGCTCCAACTAAAACTTGGCAGAAGCTTTGGAGACATAAAGGTTGGATGAAAATCAAACTCTTCATGTGGTTAGTTCACCACAAGAAGATATTAACCTGGGACAACCTTAAAAAGAGGGGCATGCTAGGACCCTCCAGATGTCATCTCTATGAGATCCATGAGGAGAATATTGAGCATCTTCTCAACAGCTGTATCTACACCGACAAGATTTGGGATTTTTTTACCAATATTTTCAAGCAGTCTGAAAGAGACAAAGAAAGTATTGCTAACACTCTCATAAACTAGAGGAACAATTTTTCTACTAATGAAATTCTTAATTCAACCTAGGATCTCTTGCCGAGTTTCATTATATGGAATGTGTGGAAATAAAGGAACAAAAGAATATTCAAAGAGGTAAAGACTGCCCCTCTTAGCCTAGTGAGGCTGATAGCAAAATAGCTTAAAGAGAGAGTGGGCACCACAGTTAGGAATCTCCCTAAAAATCCTCCCTCAGTTGAAGAGTTGAGAATCCTCCTGCTGTTAGACTTGCAGGGGCCTTTTCCTCAAGATCTAGACAGAGAAGAAAGTATGAGCAATAAGGGGGAGGAATACTGGCATCTTCCCCCTGAAGGTTTTCTAAAGTTCAACATTGATGGAGCTTCCAAAGGAAACCCGAGGGTGGCTGTCTTTGTGGGAGTTTTAAGGGATGATTCAGGAAGCATAATCTCCCTCTTCCATGGACACTTAGAAAAAGCCACTAACAATTTGGATTAACTAATCTCCTTGGAACAATGCTTAGAATTTTTGCTTCAGAACAACTCTCAAAATGTCATAATAGAAGTGGATTCAGAGTTGGTCATAAACACTGCCAAGAGAATCAATAATGGTATAGGGCCAAAAAAGGTCACTAAACACTGGAGGTTAACCCAGGTTCTACACAGGATCCAAGAACATCTACGGGAACTTCACACTCTCAGATTTATTCATGTGAGGAAAAAAGCCAACAAATTAGTGGACATTCTTACAAATCAAGGTTTCAGCTGTAAGGATACAACAATTTTAAGGAAGTGGAGCACTATGGAACAGAGCAATTTGAAAAAACTCTATCATAACCAGGCGGAGGAGGACAAAGTAGAGTTTAGAAGCAAAAGAACAGAATCAAACCAGTAATGGACCACGGTCAGAGGGCTTCTTTAGGTTGGATAGATAAGTTCACAATGAGAGGTATAACAAGGTATGCGGCAAAGTCGACCACGATCAGGATTATGCTCTGCGACCGTCGTCAGAGTTTCCTGACCGTTGATTTTTTTCGCATCACCCACTTTTTTCCATTTGTTACAGTTAAAACCGTCTTGGGAGTGGGTTCATTACGTCGCACCACTTTTAAGTCAAAAGCAGTTTTTTAATTTTGGCAGCAATGCCACTAAGAGAGTGACATGTGGAGATGGGACCGTTCATAATACAACTTTCTCCCCTACCTAAAGGTCGATTACTTTGGACGTGGCATATTTGGCTCAGCCATCTGATGGAGCAAGGAAAATCAACGCTCAAGATCGAACGTGCTGTTTGGTGGAGTCCTCTTCGCATGCTATTTTCCAGATTTCTTAGTGGGTGAGTTTTGACCCTTGACCGTTAGATCCATTTTAGTTAGCAACGGCGAAGATGAGTCGAGTAGGTTGGAGGCGGGGCCCATTAAAGGATGTGCATCTTGCCTCAAGGTTTTTTGTTCAAAGCCATTGGATAGAGCCTGTTGGTTCTTCCCTGTTGATTCGGATGAGAGTTTCGCTTCTCGGCAAGTTTGGCGCGGGCCCCTCCTTGTGGTTTGGTTTCTTTGGGGCTTGGTTCTCTGCAGGTTCGATGGAGCCTTTTTCATTGGCTCTGGTCCACTCACTTCCTAGTGTTATAGACATTTTTGTGCCTTACAACTATAAGCATGAAATGTCCATAATCCAAGGGATCCAAAGTCCCTAAACATGTTGTTCCTACTCCTAGAGGAACAAGGCTAACAAACCACAGCAATTCACAGAAGTTCTCCACCAGAAACTGCTCAAAAACAAGTCAATTTAGGATCAATTCAGAGGCTCCACTAGCTGCCTACGTTGAAATGCAGAGGTTACACTGGCTAGTTGCATTGCAACGTAGGTAGAAGCACTACCAGGGTGCGCTGAGCGGGAAATGACAAATGGCAGAGTCTTTTGTGCGAGGTGTAAAGACTGTGGAAGCTTCCAGAATCTTCCTCCATGACACTTGCCTTGCTGAGTTCGACTAAGTGATGAGTAAGAGGCTCTTAGTCTCCAAGTGGAAGTAAGAACTGACAGAGAGAGAGGACACTAGTCAGATCTCAAGCTGACTCATCTTCTCTCCAAACATCTATATATAGATCTCTCCTCCATGAGATCTAGAGGCTGGAATTTTGTTATTGCAAAGAATTGTTGTTGGTTTGAGATTGGAATCATTGGGTGCTTAATGCTTTGAAGGGAGGTGAAGATAGGAATTTCATTCGCTGGGAAGGAGATGCAGGATTGGAACTCTCTTGGTTGTATCTCCTCCTGAACCTTGTTATTTCATCAATAAAGCTATCTTGGTTTCTCCTATATACTGATGTGTCTTTGATGTATGATTGCATTAGTATGTTTAGTTTATTTCTAATCCTGAACTAGTTATGAATATGAATCTATGTCTTTGTGTAGTGTTCCCTTCTTGTGATGTTGCAGGAACCTGTTGAAGCTGGGCGAGCGAGAAGGCAAGTAGCTGGGAACTCCCAAAGAGAAGAGAAAACCGGATCGAGGGACAAACGGAAGACACCGGTTAGTCCATCCATCTCTCTTCATTCTTATTTCATAAAGGAAGAATACTAGAATAGCTATCTTTGTTTGTTGCTAAGGCACTGTCACACCTTAGGTGGATAGGATCGTCCTGCATAGGCATTTTTCCCCACAACAAATTGGCGACTCCACTGGGGAGATCTGTTTAGTCATTTTATTTGTGTTTCTATCATTGTTTGTTTCATAGACTCAACAACAGCAATTGAACTGCATCTGCTATTCTCAGGTGCAAAGTAGACAACTGCTGCTTTGATCCAATCACTGGATTTGTCTATGATCTGAACAATGGACTCACAAATGATTTGATGATCCTTTGTGATAGATCTTAGTCCTCCTTCAAAGCATCACTTTGATTGTACCTTGCTTGTCGCTTTGATTTGGCCTGAAACTGTAGATTAAATAGCAAATTGTGACCCAGAACCCAGTGAGGAACTCTCGTTTCTCCTTCAGCGCAGGCTCTGTGAAGAGACTCTGCATTTCAACGCAGTTCCCGTGAAGGCTACCTGCGTTGAAATTCAGTTTCCCTGTTATACAGGTGCGCTGATCCAGTTAGGCCTTGTACAGCTGGGGTTCTCTTCTCTATTTTGCCTTGTTTTGATCTCTGATTTTTACAGCCTGTAACCAGCATAGGTACCTGTCTGAGAGCCCCTTTTCTCTGCTTAAATTCCGCCTCCTTTTGTACAAAATACTGTGAGTGTTTTTATGTGTTTGTGGCATCATTTACCGTTTCCCTTTGCAAGAGTGAAATAGTCATCCTGTAGCCCTTGATTCAGATCTGTTGATTGTGATCTTAGGAGAGAGTTCATTAGCTGTTTACAGTTGGTTATACATTCGTTTTTGCTTTTGGTTTGAGTTTGTCTCTTTTGAGTGTCAAAACAAGTATTCATTTCGAAAATCGTTAAGTGTTGTAATCTCTTCTACCCTTTCTGATTTCGAAAAAGTAAACTTGTTTGTATTTGTCATTTAAAAGCAAATTCAAAGTTGTGCAAAAAGCTTTCTTTTTAGGCATCAATATTAAGAAAGAGGAAAAACAAACACTTGCATTGTGCATTTGCATCTTGATAGTTTGCATGATTGATTTAGGGAAAGTGCATTTAGAGTGTGCTGATTGCTCTCTGAGAAAAGATGGTGTCTTTCTTTTCCCTTTGTAGCTAGGATTTTCATTATTGAAAAAGAGATAAAATTTGCTTATCATCTTTTAGATTGCATTTAGGAAGTTGTCTATACATCTCGTGGTGAACCTCAAAAGGCAAACTTCTAAGAAAGATCAACATAAAATAAACTGAATGAACTTAATAACGCTTTGTAACATAACGCACAACATAGAGGTCTAGGCTAGAGACGTGTTCCGGCGTCGTAAAACCTGGTATCTGTTGGCCTCGCTGATGGTTGGGTGATTCCTCCTGAGGGACCAAAAGTGCCAGTACGGATTGTGCTCCCATGTACCGTTGCGTATATATTGGGAGACCCCTATAGGCTTAAAACCTTTATCGTTAGGAAGCCGTGTCGACCGCCCTACTGATCGCAATGCACCGAACACAGCATTCGGGAAGATTGACTGTCGTACCGTAAAACGTATTCTGCAGTTTTGTGATTGGTTTGGCACACCCTCTACCTAGATCTCCAGAGCAGTTCCTTTTGGCCTTTTTCAAACTCTATAACGGAAAAAGTCCATCCGAGCATTTGTCACTTCGGGCTCGTTAAAACATCGAAGGCGACTAGAGTCATCTTTTGTTTTTTCTCGACTCTTTAAAATTGAAAAAACAAGTTGTGTCTAAAGCGTCATTAAAATTTATTTTAAGAGAATAATAAATCACCCTTATTCCCGCGTTGATCTTTCAGTTGAGAAAATGGAGCCCTCCAACCAAGGAATTCCCCTTGGTGGAAGTCCTAGTCCCTTCTCCTCTTGGGGAGATGTTGGAGCGCCCCATATGGCCACATTGTCGCTTCCAGGACTGACAATCGGCTTGCCTGTCTGGCTCTTCTCAACTAATGTTGTTCAAAACACCACTACTCCTGAACAATCGAATCAGCAGTTAGACCAGTCTAAAGCTGCCCACCAGCCTTCCACTTCCTCTAATTCTTCCTCTCCTCCTTCCTCTTCGCTTGATGGAGCTGGCAAAGCCAAAAGCCAAGCTCCTAAGGAGAAGAAGGAAAAGAAGAAGAAAGAGAAGAAGAAGAAGGAGCCAAAAGCGACTGGGGGCAAACGAATGGCATCTAACGAAAATCCACACACTGCACTGACCAGGCCTAAATCTCCATGTGTCATATGCAAGGGAGACCACTTTCACAGAGATTGTCCTTGTATCCCTCGGATACTAAGGGACTGGTCTCCCCGCTTGCACAATTCGGTGGCGTCAACCTCTGATAGCCATGTTGACAACACACCGTCAACTAGTGAAAGTGAAGCCACAGGACAGAGAGGGAAAGCTAGATTTCCCTGCAAACTGTGTGAAGGCGACCATGCCATCCACCGTTGTCCCTTCTTAGATGAGGCTAAAAGAGTTTTGGAAGATCGCCCAGTTTTACCAGTGCGACTTCCTCCTGGATATCAAAAACTCCTGCCAAGTCCTTCACCAGTTGAGAACCCGGTTGGCCCACCCAGGTGGTCAGCCGAAGCACCTATCATTGAGGATGAACCATCTGAATCCATACCTGATGAAAGTCAAAAGGTTGAGGCGGCAGTTGACCCGGTCTTGCCTTCAGAGGTTCTATCTTCGAATGATATCATCACAGAAGAGAATAAAGACGACACCGTCCAAATTCTCTTCATCAACACAGACTCCGACGAACACGGGGGCAATTTGCCCATTCCTTTATCGCAGGAAGGAACTTCGTCAGAGTCATACCCGACCGTATATTCGGTCCCACCACCAAGCAACCTAGTTGTATCCTTTGATTGGAACCAACTAGGCAGACCCCGGTTACCAGCAAACATACCATTCAGAATTATCATTCAAATATACAGAATGGTAATGGCTGGCACCATCATTGATGAGGGGGCATCTGTGAGTATCCTTTCCTCTATTGCTTGGAAAGTGCTTGGTTCGCCAGCGCTTCTGCCTGAAATGAGAAATCTGACAGGCTTCGATAAAGGAACCAGTCAACCTTTAGGGATCCTCCCCAATGTGCCAATAACGTTGAAAGGGAAGACCGTTCAAATGAACGTGATGGTCGTTCAAGGACCCTTGGATTACAACCTACTCCTTGAACGAGACTATATATATTGCATGGGAGCCATCGTCTCCTCACTCTTTAGAGTAATGTGTTTTCCGCGTGAAGGAAGAGTGGTCAAGCTCGTGGACCAACTTTCATTTCCCGGATCACGCATCGCAAATAGTCATATACCATCCCTAAATGGTCTCTTCATGCAAGAAATGTCTCAACCTACGGTCCGTCCTCCCGATGAGTGCGAGTGATTCGGAAGGATATGACTGGAACCCAGGGGGCATGCGTCCTGGTCTGCTTTGGCAGGAAAACTTTGGGTATAGGGTAGGTTTCCACGTGAGAATATGACTAGTCTGTACCCCATACGTGGTTGGAAGAGGGGTTATTCTAGAATATGATTCTCTTTTCAAAGCTACGTGTTTGGCGCCTCACCTTTGTCTATCTCGGTAGACACCGCCGAAGAAGTGTTTTATTGAAAGAATAACAGAACAATCTTTGGGTAGCCTGAAAGAGGTAGGCCTCTCCCGATAGAACGAATGTTTTGTCTGCAAATTGAGGGGTAACCTTGAAATCATATTTTATACCTGGGGGCATGCAAACCTTTTGGAGTGCAAGCAAGGGGCAGCTATTTATTTTTTTTAAATTTTTAGGTCCTCCCTTTAAACCCGTAGGTCTAACCCTTTAAACTCGTAGGATTAGTCATTTCCGAACTTGCATAAAGAAAGGATCCGGAGCAAAGCTTTGTAAGATCTAAGCTCCATAAAAAATAGCATCTTCAATGAGACATTCTTATCATGTGACTGGGTTAATCGAGCAGTTTTAGCACACAGTTCATGCTCGTTAAAAAATAAACGCAAGATCCGAGCAGTTTTAGCGCATAGTTCATGCTCGTTAAAAAATAAACATAAGATCGAGCAAATGTTTCCACCCGCGTTTAAGCTCGTCAAAAAATGAACTATTCCGGTAAATTACAACCGTGAATGTAATATCATCAGCCATTAAAGCCTTGGTCGTGTTTACCCATCACCTCCACTTTTCCATTGGCCGATCATTCACCTCCATATGATTGTTTACCCATTTTGAGGAACAGCTGCGAAGAGTGATTTCACTAGCCATCCTTGTGACACTGCCATGATTTGGAAATCCCAATCCTTCCCTGGAATCAGCTGCTACCCCTTTTTATCACTCGTTCCTCAAAATTCGAGTCTTCTTTAAGCTCTTTTCATCTGACTCGTAAAATATGAAAAGATTGCCGAGTTTTGGCCTTCCAGCTCGTTAAAGTGAACGGAAGAGCTATCCCTCCTCTAGATTTTAATCTTTTTGGACCTGAGGGATTATTGCACAAAACGATCAAGCACTTGTTTTATTCGGCTCGTTAAAGAGATCGAAAAATCATCCCTTCTCTATTGTTTTATACTTTTTTGGACTAAAGGGATTAGATGACGAAAAAGGACTTTTGGAGTTATCTTTATGTACCTTTTCAGACTCTCTAAAAATGAAAAGGACCGAGTTATCCTTGTCGTTAGACTCGTTAAAATGCATTAAATAGCGACAAACTTGTCTTTAGACGAGAACGAGTTTCACTATCGCTAGGCTCGTTAAAACATAGCGATGGGCTTGCCCGAAGGGCAAGTTATAGAACAAGAATATGTTATCCTCCTCAAGCTTGACAAAAATAAAGAGGTACTGGTCAGCAATGACTGGGGAAAAATTGGGAGAAACTCAAGAAAACTTTGATGGTAGCAAGTCGCTCTTGAACATGACACTTTTCCTCCGTACCACAATCGGGTTGGGTTGTTTCATTCACCGGTCACATCACCATGGTCTCGCCATACCATCCATATTTGGGGTAATGCTACCGATCCATCGCATAAGTGTCGCCATATGTTCAAGAGAAGTCGTTCAGAGAAGTCACCTGTGTCCCATCCACTACCATACATTATACTCTTTCATGACCGCCACCTTGAATCATATGTCATCAGATCGTTTTCACCTCCATCAAAATCATTAGCTCCGTTCCGTGTCATTGATGTGGGATTCATTAAGGCCCTCCTTTGACGGATCACTTCTTGTCGACATCAGCTCATTATCCAAGAAGTTGATCTAGGAACACCCCCTTCAGTACTTTGAAGCTTGCATGCCTCAATGGCAAGTTTCTCACTTCCGGCGACAGGTATACATCAATGACCTTCGACCGAAAGGTTTTGCATGGTGTTCGACGCCAAGTCCTCTATTCACACCACGTGAATTGTACTGCAGTACCTTGAGGGTCATCTTCATTATCGGTGATTCCTCTCGCGCTTGTTAACAGTTTACATCATTGACTGGTAATCAAGCGATGTCTTTCCATGTTCGACTTCAGAGCATCTCTCACATGGATCGACTTGTACTTAGAGTGAAGATTGGACGAGATTGAAGACCCCGGATCTAGTTTCATCCATCCGGGCTGCGATATATATTCAGAAAATAAAGACATGGAAATGTACAGCTTTGCACCACAGATAATCATCCTACCAAAAGGATGATGGCTCTTTCAGAATCATCAGTCTATCGTCAGACGATTGTCTGTTATATGTACATGAAAATGAATTTATAAAGCTGAGCATGGGAATGCCCGCCTCGGCTAGATCATGAAAAAAGTATGAAAATAATGTATTGTATTGTATTGTATTACAGGTCTCCTCCCAGCAATGAAGGAACTTCGAATCCTCCTAATAAAGCATTTCACCCGATAAACGGCCTCATACTTTAGGGGGCAACTGTTATAGACATTTTTGTGCCTTACAACTATAAGCATTAAATGTCCATAATCCAAGGGATCCAAAGTCCCTAAACATGTTGTTCCTACCCCTAGAGGAATAAGGCTAACAAACCACAGCAATTCACAGAAGTTCTCCACCAGAAACTGCTCAAAAACAAGTCAATTCAGGATCAATTTAGAGGCTCCACTAGCTGCCTGCGTTGAAATGCAGAGGTTACACTGGCTAGTTGCATTGCAACGCAGGTAGAAGCACTACCAGGGTGCGCTGAGCGGGAAATGACAAATGGCAGAGTCTTTTGTGCGAGGTGTAAAGACTGTGGAAGCTTCCAGAATCTTCCTCCATGACACTTGCCTTGTTGAGTTCAACTAAGTGATGAGTAAGAGGCTCTTAGTCTCCAAGTGGAAGTAAGAACTGACAAAGAGAGAGGACACTAGTCAGATCTCAAGCTGACTCATCTTCTCTCCAAACATCTATATATAGATCTCTCCTCCATGAGATCTAGAGGCTGGAATTTTGTTATTACAAAGAATTGCTGTTGGTTTGAGATTGGAATCATTGGGTGCTTAATGCTTTGAAGGGAGGTGAAGATAGGAATTTCATTCGCTGGGAAGGAGATGCTGGATTGGAACTCTCTTGGTTGTATCTCCTCCTGAACCTTGTTATTTCATCAATAAATCTATCTTGGTTTCTCCTATATACTGATGTGTCTTTGATGTATGATTGCATTAGTATGTTTAGTTTATTTCTAATCCTGAACTAGTTATGAATATGAATCTATGTCTTTGTGTAGTGTTCCCTTCTTGTGATCTTGCAGGAACCTGTTGAAGCTAGGCGAGCGAGAAGGCAAGTAGCTGGGAACTCCCAAAGAGAAGAGAAAACCGGATCGAGGGACAAACGGAAGACACTGGTTAGTCCATCCATCTCTCTTCATTCTTATTTCATAAAGGAAGAATACTAGAATAGCTATCTTTGTTTGTTGCTAAGGCACTGTCACACCTTAGGTGGATAGGATCGTCCTGCATAGGCATTTTTCCCCACAACACCTAGTTTCATTTTGGTTTTATTCCTGTTCAGCTTGGAGGTTTTGATAGGTAAGGTTTTTGGGTCGAGTCCTTTCCCTTGGCCAGTTCTTAGTTCTTTTGGGAGCCAGTTCTCCTTCGCCACTTTTCTGAGTGGCGTTTTGTAAATTGTGTATTTTATTAATGTTAAAGAAGGTCCTACTCTTGATTTTTTATTTATAATTTAGGTATGGAGTAAGTGGGAAGTAAGTTTTATTTAAATTTTGAAGGGAATAATTATTCCTGAACATCCCAATAGAATCTGTTTGCAAACATATTCAGGGAAATGTGCATCATTTTTTTAGAATTTTCGTTGCAACAATTATGCATATGTGCTTTGTTCATATATTTGTTGGTGAAAATCAACTTTGAGAAGCAATGGTAGAAAACTAATAACAAAAATAAAGAATTTTTTCATTGCTAAGAAACAAATAATTTGATGAGTTGTAGGATATGTGTACAAGCAAATAATCTAGGGCGAGAAAAGATTACAACAATGAAAATGATGGAAAAATGGCAGCAAAAGGTGATCAATTTTTGAAATAATCCTAGCTAATTGTTTGATCTTAATTCAAATACATCCTTAAAACCTTTATTTATAAATATAGTGGGCTAGGACCAAAATTTAATATCAATTGTTGTTGATTCTACATCACTATTTCTACCCTAAGACATCATCACTGAATTGATCCTTTGGGAGAATTCTGAAAGATTGCCTCATTCATTATTTTTGGAAATTTATATTCCAAGTTTGAATTCCACGTGATTTTCCCTAAATGATATAATTCCAAAGCCTTGGCTGAAGTCACCCTGGAGAATTTTCATGAGTCTTCCCACCAATTTTCTCTAAGGAATTTTCCTCTGAGATAAAATGTTTTATATCTATTGAAGAATCCATTGTTATAACATTGCTTGTACCACGAATATTTAACCCTGGAGGAAATGCAATATATTTTTATGAGTTTATTTCAGGGACTTATCATCTAGAGAATCCCAATAAATTCTCTTGTCTTCCAGTGTTTTCTCCATGTAGTCCCCATTAACTTATACTCTCGATATCATCCTGGGAAATATAATCATAGAAATTATTTGTGAGATACTTCATGAGTTTGTTCTAAGGAAGTCTCATAAGTTTCTCCTTAGGAAGTTTCTTCTAGGTTGTTGTTGGAGCCATGTCGCTCCACATCATACCCCAACAACCTAATTAGTGCTTTCCATCGGTCCACCCCATATGGTTTCATACCACTTGGCAATTTGTTGACTGTTTTTTTTAATCTCATGTTTCGTTTTCTTTAGTTTATATTATATGCTACATGAAATTCATTTTCAGTTGATCGTTGGAAAATGATTTTCTTTTTTGATTATGTAAACTTTTAAGTATTCTGTTGCAAAACTTCACTTTTTCACTGTGTCTCGGATGAGCTAACTTTGTAAGTTTCATAAACTCTATTGCCATGGGGAACTCATGGAGTAATATGACATAAAAAATTTGACAAGAAGTTGATCAAAAGCTGAAACACAGAGCGATATACATTCAAGGATATTTTCATGTTATCTGAATGTTCTAATGAATATTTAATCTTAAACATTAAAGCATTTCTTTTCTGGTAAGTAATTTTTTTCATAGGCTTGTTTCTTTCCTTTTTCTATATTTAACAAAACTTATGATCTTGGGAATATGTAAATCTCACTATGGATGTGATTTCTTGACATTTTGTAACATTGATCGTAAGAATAGAGTGCTCATGTAAGGACGAAAATTTGGAAAACTCAAGGTAAATAATAATGAGAGTCTCCAAGGTAATTTCATATGCTTGTTCATCATTTTCCATACAAATATTCTTCTATTTTAGGGATCCTAAATTCTTCATGGTCCCTTGTTTCAAAAACTATAATATCAATCTTACATAAGGTTCGATGTTATATGGAAAATCATAATATCTACACAATAACATTTAGGGTGTCAAAAATATTACTTCTTATAAGTTATTTAATATCTATCCATAATAACATGTTTTTCATTCCTAATTATTACATATTATTCTTTCTTCTTGGTTTCTTTTACCGTACAAAATTCCTAAATTAAACTTGGTACTCTTGTCTTAATTTATAATATTTATGAATATGTAGTATCTAGAAACATATTCCATATTTATTGTTTTTATAGCTTATTTAACATGATTAAAATATTTCTCAACATATTTTCCTATCTCAAACAAGTAAATTCAGTTTATGATTTACTTTTTAGTTCCTTTAAATGAGTCATAGGATTTCATCATCTTTTGTTTCTATGATGTTGAAGAATAGTTTGTTGTGCTCATGATCTAACTCAATAAGATTATTCATTTCTCCTTGATAGATTTGATATCCAATTTACCCTTCAAATTATATAGGATCACAATAATATTTAATGTTTCATTTTTCTCTTTTATATTTATTAAGTAATAGAAATGTTAGGTTTTATTGGTTTTCTAATTATTTTTCTTATGTTGTTTATAAGTAAATCATATGCTAAGGAATATTTCATGAAATAGGTTGAGATTTTGATGATTATGTGTATGTATCGCTCACACACGCATAAAAATTCATTTCTTTGACTAAGTCCAAAAAGTGTTATCCAAATTTTGTTCATCTTAATAAATTATAAATTTTGTTTATTTCAGTGATAATATAGTAACAATAATATCTATTTATTTAAAGTATAAGAACTAAATAATCAAATTAATTAGTTAAAAAATAAATATTTATATCATTATTATCATTTGATATTAATTTTTATTTTAGTTTAATCAATATAAAATAATAAATAAATAAGTAATTGTAAGCTTGGTAGGACTCTGATTTTCGTGTTTTTACATGTCCTTTATTCACACCGCTAGGGGGAGGGTAGAAAAAGATTTGAAACCAAGACTTATGGTATGGTGAGACTTCATTTCCGTGGCCATTGTCACTTGAACTACCCTAGGCGGACAAATGAATAAAATTTATTACTTATACATTTCAATGTAGTAAAAATGACTTAATCCATTTTTAAATCATTTCCAACTTAATATTTAAAAATTCCATTTTAGTAAATATACTCAACAAACCTTACTACCACTTTATAACACTTTAATTTCACTACAATTTGTTTATACAAATGTTTAATTTTGTCTAAAATATATGAAAACCCAAGGGTGGAGAGGGGCTATTGGAATCGATAGGTTGAAACTATAAAAAAAACCATGATACTTATATAGCACTATAGATTTATCATTGATTTAGTGAGTTTAGAAAGGAATTAAATTTTTTTAGGTGCAAATCCCTTCCACGGTGAAAAAATTAAAAGATTTGCATTTCCACAGACTATATATATATTTCCATGTCCACAAATTTGGTTTATAATTGTACTTATGATGAATATACATAAATATAGATATATAATTTTACACCGTAAAACTATTTCTTATATTTCAAGATCAGATATTATATATTTAAATAGTTGGTATGAGATTCTAGTAATTCCAAACAGGGTTATGGAGGTTGAGATGTTCTCTCAACAATATCCTCCCAATGCAAATCTAGACTTAACACACTACATTAGTGGAACCATTATCTACAACACTTCCTTTTAATGCTTCTATTAAAAAAAAGAATATAGGAAACATATATAATCCACATTCAAGTCACAATTGTTTGGTATGGTCTCGATCAATGCTTATTCCCACTCTAGAATACGTTCGATTTCACTCTTTCTCCACTACATCTTCTCGCTTACCACTTGACCAAATTTGACCAAATTAAGATTTAACTACTTATAGCCATCATTGATGTATTTTTCATGATTAGAAATATTGAAATCCTTCATTTGGTGGAATTGCACATCTCACTGTATTTGTTAGATAAATTAGTCAAGTGACATAATTGTTCTATGGACATGCTCCCATCTGTTATATGACATAATTGTTGGATTTACTAGTTATCTAGGATAGTTCTCTACATATTAAAATGTATTAAAATGTCAAGCATACAACTTCATCACTTAGAAATTTGAAAAGCACTCAAAATAACATGTAGCTAACATTCCTAGCTTTACACGACTAGTGAGCTTTGTAATAAAACATAAACATAATTCAATCAAAATGTGTTCTCGTGGCACCATATATAGCATGAAACGCCAATTTTAATTATGTTACTATATTCTATTGTTGTTCCGACATCACGTAAATCTTTACAAAATAAAAATAAATATCCCTGAAAATCTTCAAATTCTACATACTTCCAATCTAGATTTCTTTTAATTTTTATAACTACATTTTTTGCTTTATGTTTGTACCACATCACATCTCCGAAACTCTAATAACCATCACAATTACACACTAAGATGACGAATTCTCTATCCTTGTGAGAGTTTGAGGACAAACATTGTATAAGTTAGAATGGGTGCTCAACTAATGAATGAGTGGCTTGCAATGTATCCATAATGACTAAAGCATGGTGCTAAGAAACAAAATTTTTCCCTGTGGGTACTTAGATTAGTCTTAACTAGAGAAAAAAAAAATAGTTTTAATATAAATAATAGTAATTTTAATATTAATAATAATATTAATAAACATATTAAACTTTAATTATTGGTTTTATTTATAAAATTAATTTGTATATAAATAATGGAATTTGATGTCTTTTGTATATATCAACTGTAATCATGTTAATTTAATTAAAATTTACAAAATTTAATCTATATTTTAAAATCATGAGACTTCACTAACTTAATTGAAAATCATTTATTGATACGAGTGACTCAATTCAAAATCATTTCTTCATCGTGTAAATTGTTTAGTCAATACCACACTATGTAAGATTAATTGCAAGATAAATTACAGAGTTATATATATATCATCTTATCTTAGGATCAAAAAATGCGCATAACAAAGAGACTTGACCTCTGAAGTGGTCGATAGTTAGTTCTTACGCTAATTTAATATATGCATACGTGAAGTACTTATATATTATATTTGGTGATGTTTTAGTTTCAACCACAGGTTAAAAAAAGTGCACTCTGTTGAAATTCATTAAATGATGAGATGAATAAAAAATGAACAAGAATATAGCGAAGGAATTACCAACTACTGGATAGGTCTATTGGGTACAATGAGTAGTAGTGTGTACAAAGGCGAAAGCCTTTAACACCGCGAGGATGCCTGTGAATTAAATAAGCTGAGCTTGGGTGGAGAAATTGTGCAACCCAGGCGGCGTTATAGAGGGTGTGGTGTCAGATTAGTAACGGATGAAAACATATCTATACTTCGTAAGGAAATTGTAATAAATGATGTAGAGAGGTTTCGCAAGGGAATTGTAAAAAATGATGTAGAGAGTTTTAGGATATCAATATAATAATAATAAGAAAAAGGGAAATTATGATTATACGATGGTCAAGAATTCATGTATATATTTTTGATTGTATGATATACATAATCATAAATTCTCATTTAAAAACTGTATTCTATCACATTCACTTTTCATTAATATACTCGTACTCACTCCGTAATTATATCTTAGTTATAAAAACATCTAAATTTTAGCAAATGCAACCAAATTTGATTAAAAATTAGATATCTTTTTTATATTCTAAAATTTTTCAATGTATGATATACATAATCATAAATTCTCATTTAAAAACTGTATTCTATCCCTTTCACTTTTCATTAATATACTCATACTCAGTCTCCGTAATTATATGTTAGTTATAAAAACACCAAAATTTTAGGAAATGCAAACAACTTCGATTAAAAATTTGATACCTTTTTTATATTCTAAAAATTTTCATTGTATGATATACATAATTATTAATTATCATTTAAAAACTGCATTCTATCACTTTCACTTTTCGTTAATATACTCATACTCACTTTGCAATTATATGTTAGTTATAAAAACACCTAAATTCTAGGAAATGTAACTAACTTGGATTAAAAATTAGATATCTTTTTTTTATTTTTTTTTTGTTTTTTGTTAAACTAACAGTCGTGCTTTCGTTTTCATTAAATTGGAAAAATATTTACATAGAATACAACCACCCACTTGGGTTCATGGACTTAGTCAAAACTACTTTCTAAAAACCAAGGGTCTTGAGTTAAGCATAATAACTCCTAACCCTAACCAGAAAACATCTCCACCCTTAAAAGCTAACACCACCAAAACGGATGGGAGACAAAGCCTTTGATTTCCACCATCAGAACTCCTTGCCTTATCCAACGGCGGAGGAGGACGTCGCTGTGCCAAGACTTCCACCCATTAACAGTTTGGACCCACCAACATGCGCGGAGGTTCCTGACCATAGATCCTCCCGACTTGATCCAATGGTAGAGAAAAATATCGCAATGCATAGAAGTCCGCTTGTTAACCTTATGGACCCACTGGCATGCACGATGAATCTTAGTCGTTGATCCATCGTGCTTGATTCGACGGCCGAGGATCATATCGCACAGATCCAAAGTGCTACTAGTTAACGTGCGATGAGGGCGGAAAACTAAACCACTCTTCGGCCACGTGTAGGACGATGAGTGGGATCGCTCCCATAACTTAAAAACCGCTTTCCACCCAAGAGGCCCCTGATACACTGAAAACCATTCTGCGGGCAGATTAGCAACCTGGTGCGGAGAATCAGGAATATTTCGGCCACCGCTTGAGCCCAAATTCTGGCCGCTCATGCCTTCTCCTTTGCACCCGATACTTAGCTCATGTGAAGTAAAACCCCAACCCTCCGGCCAACTACCCGAGCAGCAGAAACTGCCGAGAAATCCATGAAAGAACAAAAATAGGAAAAACTTGTAACTCATAACTTAAACCAAATTAACTGGATAGAGCCGCCATGGTATTGTTATGATACACCTTCATGTCATTGTCAGCTTGGCAGGCACACTGTTCCTTGAGACCATCCTAAGGCAACCCTTGCCAACCCATCACTACCTTGTTGTTGGTACACTTCACTCCTTGATTAGCTAGTAGATCAACCTGATTGTTGGCCTTCCTGCGCACATGATTAAAACTTACCGTGCGTAGGCCTCTAAGGTGGAGCTGAATCCTTTGGAAGACCTGGATTAGCCTCCAGTGTTTTGAAACCTTCTCTGGCTCTGAGCCCCAACCTATTCTTTTAACTGTGTTGATGATTAACTCAGAGTCAGCTTCAATAATCACATTTTGCCGATTATCCTGCACCAGGAGTTCTAAGCACTGCTCCATAGCCATGGATTCTGCCATGTTGTTTGTGGCTCTACCCAAATGACCATGGAAAATGGAAAGAATATTTCCAGTATCATCCCTTAGCACCCCTCCAAAGCCCGTTGTACCCAGGTTGCCTTTTGAGGCCCCATCTATGTTATATTTCAGAAAGCCCATAGGGGGAGGATGCCAGAAGTCCTGCTCAGTATCCATTAACTTAACCGTTCTACTCAGGCCCTGCGGAACAAGCCCCTGCATGCCCAACTGTCTTAGAATCCTCATATCAACATCTGTAGGTGGATTCTTAGGGGGATTTCACACAATGGTACCCATCGTTTCCTTGAGTTGAGCCAAGGTCTGCTCAAAAAGACATTGGAAGGGTCTTTTTTCATTTTGGAAAATTCTCTTGTTCCTTTCTTTCCAGACATTCCAAATAATGAAGCTGGGCGTAAGAGCCCAAGCTGAGCTAAGAGTTTCATTATCTGATAAATTTTGCCTCCAATTGGTAATGGTGTTGAAGATACTCCCTTTATCCCTGTCAGTTTTTTGGAAGATGTTGTCAAAAGAATCCCACAAATTAGAGGTGAAGAAACAATTACTGAGGAGGTGTTCCATGGTTTCCTCATGGGCCTCACAGAGCTGGCATCTGGAAGCCTCCAGAACACCCCTTTTCCTTATTTTATCCCATGTCAAGATTTTTTTATGATAAACTAGCCACATGAATTGTTTAATCTTCATCCAGACTTGATGTCTCCACAGATTCTACCAAATTCTATCTAGAGCAAGAGAATCCATCTCAAGGAGTATGCATTTTTCCTCCTTAAGATTAAAGGTTCCCTCATTGTTGTTGCCCCACATTAACTAGTCATGCCCCTTGTCATCAAAATCTTCCTTTGTTCCAACATCTGCATGAGAGCCTCAGCTTTAGCTTTTAAGGGGCTATCTTCCCTGTAAACCATTTTCCTCCAATTTCTCCATTTGCCTGCATTATTGGTTTGGTCCCAAAAATCTTTTACCTTTGATAACCCTATGATGTTTGTCTCTCTCTTGAGGTCCACCAATTCCTCTTTTAGCAGTATTGGTTCTTGTTGCCACTTATCTTCCCAAAATAGTGCCAAATCCCCTTCTCTGATTTCCCAGAAGCTATTCTTTTGTACTAAGCCTCTATTCTCCCAGGCCTTATTCCAGATGCATGAGCCCTTTATATTTCCAAACATCCTTATATGCTCGTTAATTTTCCAAGAGCCAGCATACTTTTCTGTCCAAATATTGGCCCACTGAGCCTTTTGTTCTTTGACCCATCTCCACCATAATTTAGCCCCTAAAGCCCTACTTAGAACTTCTGGATCATCCAAACCTAGACCTCCATTATATTTGGGATCGCAAATATTTTCCCAAGCAACCAAGGCCCATTCCCTTTTTTTCTCCCCCTTACCCCAGAGGAAGTCACATTGAATTGTTCTGAATTGTTGTAAGACTCCTTTTGGTGCTGGGAGTGCTGATAGCATGAAAACTGGTATAGATTCAAGAACAACCTTTGTAAGCACCAGCCTACTAGCCAAGTTTAAGGATTTGATGGTCTAATTTTTTATTTTATCCTGCATCTTATTAATCACCGGTTCCCATATGCTCTTATGTAGAGGTTTAGCAGTTAGAGGGACTCCCAAGTATTTTGAAGGTAGAGAATCCCTTTGAAAGCCTAGAATCCTAGAGATATTCTTTTGAGTAGCAATATTGGTATTAAAGAAAAAGATCTTAGATTTGGAAAGATTAACCTCCATACTTGTGGCCATGGAAAAATCACTTAGAAGTTGTTTGTATGCCAAAGCTTCTTTGACTATAGGGATTCCCTGCAACATGGTATCATCCACAAATTGTTGATGAGTCAAGGTCTGTCCATTCTCAGAAAGTTGAAGACCCTTGATTTTGCCTTCTTCTTTTGCTTGCTTAATCGATCTACCAAGTCCTTCCATCATGAGTATAAAGAGAAAGGGAGAGAGTGGATCTCCCTGCCTGAGACCTCTTGTGGGAGTAAAAATCTCGAAGGGAGAACCATTTACCATAATTGAAAAGCTGGAGGAAGTCACCAAAGCCATGACCCATCTAACCCAATTATGATCAAACCCAAAAGCAATGAGAACCTTCCTCATATAGCTCCAGTTCAACTTATCAAAGGCTTTGGCTAGGTCCAGCTGCATAATCATTCCAGCTTTTTTGTTGCTAGTCAGTGAGTGCACCACCTCCTATGCTTGAAAGATGTTGTTGAGAATTTGTCTGCCTTCCACATAACCAGATTGTTCCCCATACACAGCCATGGGGGGAAGAGGTTTGAGTCTATTGGCCACCACCTTAGATATGATCTTGTAAACCACATTGCAGAATGCTATGGGTCTAAACTTATCCCGAGTTAGGGCGTTGTCCTTTTTAGGGATCAGAGAGATGAAGGAGGTGTTCAGTGCCTTCATAATAGTTCTATTCCTCCTAGAATCTTCTACTACGTTCAAAATATCCTGTTTAACAATATTCAATCAAGCTTTAAAGTAATCCACATTAAAACCATCAGGGCCCAGCACTTTACCATTCTGCATTTCCTTGAGGACTTCACTGATTTCCTCCTCATTTATTGGCCTATTAAGGTTGAAATTATCCTCTCTGGACACTAGTCTTGGTATATTTCTTGTTAGATCCTTGATGAAAGGTTCTCTGTTTGGAATGTTTTCTTTAACAATCCCACGAAAGTGCTAAACTAAGACAACATCTATTTCTTCGTGGGTGTTGAGTAGTTGACCTCCCTTATCCTTCATCGAAGAGATTCTATTGTGAGCTCTATTTGCCAAGGTTGATCTATGGAAAAATATGGTGTTTCATTCTCCTTTTAGCGATTTCACTCTAGATTTTTGTCTCCAAAATATCTCTTCTTTTTTACATAGGTTCTCCCAATCTTGCTGGAGTATGGTGGCTCTGTCATTGCTGACTTTATCAAAGCCATCTTTGATAAGGGATTGGTTGAGAATCTGTAATTTGTTTTCTATAGCTTTTTTTCCTTCAAAAATATTGCCAAATTCATTCTTGTTCCAATCTTTTAGCCTGAGCTTGATATGTTTTAGTATTTTGTGAAGGAGAAACATACTTGTACCCTAAATATATAAATCTTCAGACCACCAACTTGAAATATTGCTGATGAAATCTGGATGGGTGAGCCAGATATTCTCAAATCTAAAAGGTCTATTCCTAGGAGTACCAATGCCTCTAATCTCCAGCTGAATTGGCTAGTAATTAGATCCTCCATAGGGAAGAATCCTTGCTTCCATTCCTTTTTCATTGAGAACAAGGTCCTCAGAGATGATAAATCTGTCTAACTTTGAGGCAACAAGGGACTCTCCGCCTCTTCTATTGTTCCAAGTAAAGAGACCATTACTTGAAACAATGTCAACCAGCTTCATAGTATCCATAAAAGAATGAAAAGCTAAGGAATCTTTGTTTAGAGTTCTGGTGCCCCCTTTTTTCTCCGATAGTGATTTGATCATGTTGAAGTCCCCACCCATAATCCATGGTATCTCTATATATCTTTCTTTGAGATCTATAAGAGATTCTAGAAATCTGAGTTTGTCATCCATTCTCTGAGGGCCATAAACATTCGTAACTAGATAGGTCTCTCATTCCCCCATAGGTTGAATAACCACTGATAAGTAATTTCTAGAAGCCTCAACATCTATTATACCAATCTTTAGGGGATTCCAAAGAGTAAGAATGCCACCTGCTGTGTTTTCTACCTTGACTTCTAGAAACTCAAATCGATTGAGCCATTTTCTATAAAGTTCTTTTATTCTCTAAATGGAACATTTAGTTTCCTGGATAAAAATAATATCTGGAGCTTCTTGTTTCATTCTGTTACTAAGTAATCTTTGTTTCCTTTTACTACCTAGACCCCTGATGTTCCAAGAAGTGAACTTCATCATTAAAGATTTGTGAAAGAGTAACTGGTTAGGTCTTTCATCTTACCTGAATCTATCATTAGCTTTCCACATTCCATCAGCAGCTCATTCTACTTTTTTCTGCCTCTTTTCTTTCCTGGGCCTCTAGGTGCTAATCCTGGGGTGTTTTTTAAAGATTTCACCCCTTCGTTACCCTGTTTTGCCATATTACCTTGCCTATCCCCCCCTTTAGCCTGGGTTTTCCATAGGTACAACTGTTGTACTCTAGAGAACTCTTCTTGAGGTAACGAGTCTAACCCTCCCGTGGTTCCCTGTTTCAAGAACCCTTCCAAATCTAGGTGCTCTCTATCCAGAATCTCCTGCAGCTCATGGTCCTCCATTTCCATCTCGCTCTGGGTCATTTCCTGGTCCATATCCTGTTCTACGTCGCTCATCATAGCCTCCTTCTATGTGTTATTACTCTTTGTTTGTTCTTTGTCTTCCTCTGTCTCCTTCTCCTCTAGACCTCCCTCCATTCCCTAATCTACTTTTGTCATCTCCTCTTCTTCTTCGAGAACTTCGAACCTGTTCGGCTTAACTTGAGGCCCTTGTTCTTGATGTTGCTTAAGTCCCCTTTTGCATCCTTTTCCTCTATGGCTCACTTTTTGAAATCTTTATGTATCTTTCATTGTGTAAGCTTTGCTCTTATTCTCTATTTTACTGAGAGGGCAATCCCTGAAAAGGTTTCCATGCTAATGGCATATGTGACAGCTAAAGGGAATATGTTCATAATCTACTGTTTGTACCCATTCCTCATAAAAAACTTGTAATATCACGTCATCCGGTAGAGCTCCAGAGAGATCCATTTCCACACAGATTCGTGCAAAGGAAGTGTATTTTTATTTTCTAGTGGCTTCAGAAGCTTTGACATAACATCCTAATTATTACCTACGGTTGTTAACAATTCTGCTTGCCAGTGATCACGAGGAAGGGAGTAAAGTCTTACCCAAATCGGAACTGATGTGAAAGTCTCCCGCTCCGGGACAAAATTCATCATCCACAGCGTCACGTAGAGGCCAACAGCTCTGTAGAAGTAGGGCCCTCCTTCAAACACTCTATATTTATCCTCAATATTTGTGAAGACCACAGTAAAGAATCCTTATGACCCAAGATGTAGGTCGATGCTCGCTTTTGGTTTCTAGTGGTATTTAATCCATGTCTGTAATTCTTTTTTAGTGGGCCATACTCCCATGAATTTACAAATGATAGCATAAGTCCTCATGTGGTCCCTATGTGCCTGCAGAGCAAGATCATTCAGAACTACTCTGGGAGTGACCTCAGATTTGGGTTTACAAGGTCCCTTCTATGCCTTGGTTTTTGCTCTTTTTTCCTTGTCTTTTTCCCCCCTTTCTTTTGTGCATTTATTTTCCCAATCTTTGAATCCTTCTTGCTCTTCTTCTCTACTATATTTTCCTTCTTCAGCAAGACCTCTGACCTCTTCCATTGGCTTCTTGCCTCGGCTAGCAACAGCCTGCTTGTAGGAGGCAGTGGAGCTCCCTCCTCCCTACCCTTCCATGGAGTTCAATGCCTACAACAAACTTTAAACCCTAGTTGTTCATTGCACTCCTACCGAGACACTTTCTCCATCCAATATCTTTTTTATATTCTAAAAACAACTATATTTTATGAAATGCAAGCAACTTCGATTTCATATATAATATTTTCTGGAAAATTATATATTGTCTTATATTCTAAAAGATGTGATGCAATTTATTTAGAAATGAGATATAGCTTTATATTTTAAAGCATATGATACAACACATGCATCCTTTTTGTACGAAATACTCAAATTCAGGGCAACAGGATTATGCATCCTTTTTGTACGAATTACTCCAACTCAGAGGAATGGGATTATCCTAATCACATTGCAATTAACCATGGTCTCAGAAAAAGAAATGAGTGCATCAGATTATAATTATAATTTGTAGGTTAAACATTGTGCAAAATCTGCGATAAATTATTATTCTCAATGCTGTGCTACACTGCTCTGCTCATCTCTCATAAAACCAAGGAAGAAAATCATTGGTCCTCTTTCTTAAGGATATACGATTGACCATTAAAGGTAATAGAATGTTTATATGAAACAAATACTGTAGTGAGTGATGACATGGCATGCCATTCTCCTTCCTAATTGAGAGGTGGGCATGTGAATCTGGGAGGAGGGACAAGGCCACATTGAACAAAAATATCCAGAGCCAGTGGTAGGATGACATTGACGTTGAGTAGCTTGAGGCGGATTATAATGCCCCGTAGCTATGAATGAGTTTTGGTGAGGGCGCACGACGAAGGAGCACGGGCGAGCCAAGTAAAATGAATAACCGTGTGAAAAATTGGCCAAGTGTTGTTTGGACGGTCAGTTTATAAGGTAAGGTGGTCCCAGGTGGGCGCACCCAATCAATGAGCTAACATGAAGGAAGTTAGAAAGATAGGCCAAATGGGTGGTCGGCTGGGTGAGCCGATGTGGTGAAACCATGGCGGAGGAAGCATACAAGTATGGCGATGGTGGAAGGGATTTTTAATCATACGAATGACGAAAAATTCTAGTAAGTAAACAAGCCAAGTGGAAAGTGCAAGTTTGGTGGTTTGAATTCCTAGGCAGAGGTGCAGGTGGACACGGGGCCGAAGCACTCAAGCCATAGGTCGAAGGTGTGCCACAATGGTGTATAGAATTGGAGGGCATCGTTGAATGAGCCGACTGAATGTGCGTTCAGAGTGCAGGTCAGGTAGCACGGGTGGGTGTACATGGTGGAGTTCGACAGACAACGATTTCAGTTGAATGGGTGTTTGGTTGGATGGTTGAGATGGTTGGTGGGTGCAAGCGCACGATGGTAGGGCAAGTTGGGCAAGGCAAGCTCAGGTGCGAGCGCACGGTAGTTGGACAAACACCGAGTGGGTTGAACAATGAATGGTGAATCGTTGAAGGTGTTGGGCGTGCGAAGGTGTGCCGACAGGGAACTCGTGCGGGCGAGCTCGGCATGACGACATGGTCGATGAGTGAACGTGATTGGATGGTGAACTGAGTGAGCGCGCCCGGGTGCAGTGAAACATGAACAAGGTGAACGTGTGATTGGCAGGCGAGTTGACGAGACGAGCTCAGGCACGGGTAAACGATGAAGATTTTGGGCAGTCGTGGTGGGTGCGCCCAAATGAAGGTCGAGTTGTGCGAAGAAGGCGTTGGTGAATGGTGGGCCGTGCACATGTGAATGACAATGGGCAGCATGATGAAATGACGAATGGGTGACTTTGCACGGTGGCTAGGAAAGGCTACACGATAGGTGTAGGAAGGTGAATTTGTATAAGTGTAACGGTGAAGCTTGGGGTTTCCTTAGTTGTAAGTTTATATGTGAATTCTGAATATTAACATTATTGATATGGGTAGACGCATATTACAGGGAGTTGCCACTCCCATGATATTGCACTGTGCACTTGAATGTTAATGGTGTTAACATGTTAATGTTATGATGAAAGTTTTCGCTGTGTTAATGAAAGATATGCTTAGCTATTGAAAAATAAACTAAGTATAGAAAGTAGGTGTAGTCCGCGATTGTTAGTATTGTTAAAAAGAAAAGGTTCGGTGGTGCTACACCTCCTATAATATGATTGAAAGTGTATCGCTAGTGTAGGGGTGTGACGGTTGGTATCAGAGCCTCCAGATCTTGTGGGCTTTGATGATTCAAACGTGTAGATCTGTGACGTGAAACTGATCCCACTACACTAATGTGACAGTTGGTATCAGAGGTACGGATTCCATGGGCTTTGGTGATTCAGGTTGAAGGAATCTGAAGGGTGATTCAGATTTACAATTTATGGTCTACACAAGATCACAAAGAAAGTAGATAGCAGAGATGGTGGAAGAACCTCAGATTATGACAGGTGAATCTAGCCATAATGCAGGAGAAGCTTTTCTGAATAGGGTATTGGAACAAATGGAGGAATTGGGTTCTCACATAACTTCAATGAAGGCCGAGCATGAAGGTTGTGTGAAAGTAAAGGAAGAACTTGAAGATCTCAAAGTTCGATACGAGTATATGGAATGGGAGTATACACAAATGCAAGAAGAAGTCAAGAATATTGGTGAAGCAAGAGATCAAGGTTTGGTTGAAATCTTGAAATTGTCGCAAGCTCTTGACGAAGCTCTAGATGAGATCGCAGTTTTGAAGAAGGCAGTGAGACACAACTTAGGTGGAGGTGTGACTCATGTCAAAGTCAAAGAGTCAGATTCTTATGATGGAACGAGGAGTGTGAAAACTCTTGGCAACTTTCTATGGGATATGGAACTGTACTTGGAGTGCTTGGGATTATCCGATGAGGAAAACAAAGTGAAGGTAGTTGCTCAATTCTTGACGAAGGATGCTAAGATATGGTGGCGAAGAAGGATGGACGAAATTGCCAATGGCAATGCTAGAGACATAGATTTGTGAGTTGAAATGAAGAAGGCTTTACAAACCCACTTTAGTCCACGAGATGAAACATGGGATGTAAGGATGAAGATAAAGTATATAAAGCAAACGGGAAGTATGCAGGCATACCAGTGAGAGTTTGCAAGTGCAGTTCTGGAAATTTCAGACATGGCGGAAAGGGACAAGGTGTTCAACTTTATCATAGGTCTGAAATCTTGGGCACGGAATGAAGTGAAGAGGCAAAAAATTAAGACACCTGAGGAGGCTTTTGCTGCTGTGAATCTTTTGGTGGAACACTATGATGAGGGCTCCGAGGAGAAGAAGAAGAAGTATGACAAACTGAAAGAGAACACTACGAAACAGGAGACTTTGAGATCGAATGACAAGTCAAAGATGAAGAAACCGTTGAAGTGTTAGATATGTGACAAACCATACATGGTGAAGAATTGTCCTTCAATACCAAAAGTGGCTTCCTTGGCACAGTCCAATGTGAGGAAAGAAGAAACTTCCGTAGGAGTTATGTAGATATTGGGATTTGCAGTGGCTATGGACGCTGTCTCTAGGAGAGACCTAGAAAGAAACAAATTGGAGTATGTTGATATGAAAGCTGGGAGTGTTGATGTGCTTAATATGGTGGATAGTGGAACAACTCACAACTTTATGAGTGACAATATTGCGAGAAGGATTAGGCTGAAATTTGTACCGGTGCAGGAACAAATGAAGACAGTGAATTCTCCTCCAGACTTTGTGATTGGTGTAGTTGAAAAGGTGGATGTGACACTTGGTCAAAGGACAAGGAAAGTCAATTTCACTGTGGTGCAAATAGATGACTATGAAGCTATACTGAGTATAGAATTCATCAAGGAATTCGATGCAATGATTGTTCCCCATATGAGGAAATTGTACATTTACGATGGACGAGAGGATGTACCCATTGGTGTACCGACTGTGGGAGTAACTAAGCCCGAGCATAAGCTGACAACAACAAGTATGGAGAATGGAAAGAAAGATGAAGAGATCTGTAAGAGGTTGTCTGTTGTAGAGGCAAAGCTTATGGAGCAGTCAGATAACATCTTGGATCTATCTAAGAGGCTGGAAGCAGTGGAGGATGACAATGAAGAAGAGTATGTGAGGCCGAATGTTCAGATGGAGGATCGGGAGGCATACTTGAAGAGAATGGAAGTGGAGGATCCGAATAGGTGGATTGAGTTGATAAGTGAGGGAGAGCCTTCAGGCTCTTCTCCCTCATCATTATCCTAAACTATCATGGAGCATGAGGCTTATTGTTAGCTGCTCATGGCAGTGAGTCTCCAAACACTTTGAGCGGGCACCTAGGGGTGAGATGACACAGGTTCATAGGTAGCATGCAGTGGACAGTCATGACAATGTGGGGCATGAGTTTTTGTGGAGGTGAGGCATGGTTGGATTAACTACCCAAAAAATGACCTACATGAGGGGTACTAGTACATGATTCCTTGTAGAATAGTGGCATATCTATGGCATGGAGTAGGTTAAGGAGTGGGCATCTGGATTACCCATATACACAGTTGTGTGGATGATATCTTAGTGACAGATTGTTGTTGGGATCGAAGATTGTCGAGGGCGATAATGACTTTGAGTGGGGTAGGATGTAATGCCCCGGAGCTGTGGACAAGTTTTGGTGAGGGCGCACGATGGAGGAGCATGGGTGAGCCAAGTGAAACAAATAGTCGTGTGGAGAAAACATGAGGTTGCATGTAAAATTGGCTAGTGTTGGATGGACGGTCGGTTTATAAGGTAAGGTGGTCTCGTGTGGGGGTGCCCAATCAATGAGCAAATGTGCAGAAAGTTAGAAATATAGGCCGAATGGGTGGTCAGCTGGGCAAGCCAACGTGGTGAAACCATGGTGGAGGAAGCATATAAGTATGGCAATGGTGGAGAGGATTTTTAATCATTCGAACAACGAACAGTTTGAGCAAGAAAACAAGCCAAGTGGAAAGTGCAAGTTTGGTGATTTGAATTCATAGGTGGAGGTGCAGGGCGACATGGGGCTAAAGCAACCGAGCCGCAGGTCGAAGGTGTGCCGTGGTGGTGTATAGAACTGGATGGCACAGTGGAACGAGTCGCCTAAACGATCGTTCAGGGCGCAGGTTGGGCAGCACGGGCAGGCGCACATGGTGGAGTTCGACGGGTAGTGATTTCGGTTGAAAGAGATCTTGGTTGGATGGTAGAGATGGTCGGTGGGTGCGAGCGCATAATGGTAGGGCGAGACAAGCAAGGCAAGCTCGGGTGCGAGTGCACAACATTTTGAGAAATGTTGGGTGGGCTGAATGGTGAATGATGAACCGACTAAGGCATTGGGCGTGCGAAGGTGTGCTGACGGGTGAGTCATGCAGGCGCGCCCGGCACGACGACACGGTCGACGGGTGAATGCGGTTGGAGGGCAAACCGGGTGATCACGCCTGGGTGCAGTGAAATGTGAATAAGGTGAACGTGTAGCTGGCAGGCGAGTCAGTAAGACAATCTTGGGCACGGCTAAACAGTGAAGAGTTTGGGCGGTCGCAGTGGGCACGCCTAAACGAAGGTCGAGTTGTGTGACGAAGGCGTTGGTGAACGGTGGGCTGTGCATGGGTGAACGACGATGGGAATGATCCAGGTGGATATTGCTGGCCACCTGCAAAGTCCACCTGGACCCCCACCATTGTTTCTCTCAACATTTTCAGTTTCCTTAACTGTAGCACAACTTACTATTTTTAACAGTTTTTCGGGTCCTGAACTTCTGGAGCCGTTTTGAGGCCCTAAACGACATTTTTTGGGAAATCTGGTGCCAAAATGGGTCCATGGACCAACGTTGCCCTTCCCAAATTGGTATTTCTTGGATAGATCTTTCTAACGAGTTATTTTATGCGTCAAACGGAGATCGTATGCCAAAGTTACGACCCCAGGAAGTTGATGTACCAATTTACCCAAACGAGGTCCACAGTTTGGCATTTCATCCTCTAGGGGTAGGTTTTGGAATGTTAAGGGTTTTCCATTGCTTCTCAACAATAAATAGGCCTTTGAGCCTCATTGTAACACAGTTCAGAGACATATAGCCACCACACCTCTTCTCAAAGATAAGCTACAATCGTCGTAGCTAGTTTATTTCCATTACTATTTGTAAGCATATTTCAATATTTACGTTAATGAAATGAAGTATTATTTCTGTTGCATATATGTGTTTATGGTTATCTCTGTAATTTGTTGCATTCCTGTTTAAGTCCATATCAGTGATATCAGAGCGGTCTACTTTTTCTCTATTTTTCTTTGCATGTCCCCAATCTGGTCGGGATATAAGGAGTTAGGGCTTGAACTGGTCAAACCTTTGCAAGACGAGCGTCACAAATCCAACGACCTCCCATGGCAAATGAGAAGAAAGACGAGGGGGCAGGAGATCCTATCAAAATCTTTCTTGAAGAAGCCCTCGAGCGACAACAGAACGCGATGATGGACAGCTTTGCCGAGATCCTTCAGCGACTACCCAGAAGCGACACATCGGCTTCCAGCAGCTACTCTGGAAACGCCACGCCATTTAAGGTACAAGTTAATTTTTAAATCCCCATATTTGAGGGTCAAATAGCTGCAGATGCCGTAGATAAATGGTTAAATCTGCTAGAGGGTTATTTTTCTATTCATGAATTTTCGAGTCGGGAAAAGATTGTTTTTGCTCTTCTCAAAGTAGCTCCCCACGTCAAGGACAGGTGGGAAACCTACTGCAAGTAGAAGGATGAAAATACCGGCTCACTATTTTCAGCCGCACTCACCTAGAATTCATTCCGGGATGACGTCAAGGAGCAGTACTACCCTGTCGGAAGCTATGAGGATGAATACATAAAGTGGACCACGCTGCGGCAGGGAAGGGACCAAGACGTGTCGGAGTTCACAAATCTTTTCCATACCCTTCACACAAAGTTGGGTATCAAGGATTCAGAACAACATTTGATACTCAAATACCATGGCTGCCTACACAAGTACATCCAAGAAGAAATAGAATTCCTAAACATCTCCTCGCTCGGCACAACATAGTGATATGCTGTCAAGGTCGAGAAGAAGTTTAAACAAAAGAAGCGACACTATGGATCTGTGAATCCAAAGCAAGGGAAAGGTGCCCCTAAACCATAGAACAAAGGACAAAGCCAAGGTGGGGCAGCTCAAGACAACCCACCAAAGCTACAGGCAAAGAATAGTGCCATGAAGCTGAAAAAGGACACGGGAAAATGGTGTGAGTTCCATAAGAGCTCTACTCACAACACAAGTGAGTGTCGGGCCAAGCAGTCACTGGTGGCTAAGCTAAAGGCTTCAAAATCAGATGCATGTTTCGACTCTAAGTCAGAACCCGACAAGGGGAATGACAAAGGGAAGCAAATCATTGATGCGGATCCCAACGCCACTGTTACTACCGCCAAGATCCAGGAAAAAGAACCTGAAGATCCAGAGGAGGAGGAGCATCTCTTCCACTCCTAGATGTGGGTAAAGGGCTCCCCACTACAGTTCATTGTCGATAGCGGGAGCCAAGAAAACCTCATTTCGGTAGAGGTCGTGAAGCATTGGGCTTACCAACCACAGCACATCCATAACTATACACCATCAGGTGGCTTCACCAAGGACGGGATCTTCGTGTGAGCCAACATTGTCACCTTCCATAAAACATCAAGCCCTTCACAGATGAGGTATTGTGTGACATTGCTACCCTTGAAGTTTGTGATGTATTATTAGGACAACCATACTTGTGGAAGCGACATGCTGTGTATGAATCAAGGCCCCGTTATGTTATTATTACATTGGGAAATAAGTTGTACAGGATACCAGAGGTAGCACCGCCTACGGCCATCTCTTTGATTACTGCAAAACAATGCAGTAAACTCACTTCCAAAACTGTGAAATTTGTTTTCCTGATGATACGTCCTCAAGGAAATAAGAAGACGGTGGCCACGGCCTCCAGACAGGGCCCCTTCGCAAGAAAACTATAGATGGACAAGGTCGTGGAGGAGTACGAGGACATCTTCACCTCCCCCGCAGGGGTTCCTTTGCACTGTCAAGTCAAGCACTCCATCGATCTGACCCCAAGTGCGCCGCTACCCAATGGACCAATTTATTGGCACTCCATTCTGGAGAACGATGAAATCAAGAGGTAGATTCAGGAGCTACTGCAGAAGGGTCACATCCATCCGAGTTCATCGCCTTGTGGGAGCCCAATCATGTTGGTACAGAAGAAGGATGGGACTTAGAGACTCTGTATTGACTATCGGGCGCTGAACAAGATCACTGTCCGTAATAGGTACCCGATCCCATGGATTGATGAACTCCTGGACCAAATAAAGGGGGGAAAATATTTCAAGAAGATCGATCTGAAGTTAGGATATCACCAGGTACCAATCGAACCCTCTGATGTGTGGAAGACTACCTTCAAAGTCAAGGAGGGCCTTTTCGAATGGTTGATTATGCCTTTCGAATTGACGAATGCTCTTGCAACCTTCATGAGGCTAATGGATGACATATTGTGGCCATTCACAAACTCATTTGTAGTGGTATACTTGGATGACATTCTGATCTTGAGCCAGAGTTAGGAAGAGCACCTCCACCACATCCGACAGCTTCTACAAACACTGCGGCAACACAAGCTAGAGCCAATTTGGAGAAATGCACTTTTGACATGACCCAGGTTCACTATCTGGGATACATTATTGATGAATAGGGGGTGCATGTGGATCCATCCAAGATCCAAGTCATTCGGGATTGGCCATCTCCAACCACTCTAACAAGGCTCCGCAACTTTCTAGGTGTTGCCAACTTCTACCGCAGGTTCGTGTTCGGGTTTTCTCATATCACTTGGCCCTTGAGTCAAGTCACCAAGGGAGGAGAAAAAGCAAAATTCTTTTGGTCTTAATTTCAACAGAAGGCATTCATAGAGTTGAAAGATCGCCTTTGCATGGCACGAGTGCTCGCATTACTAGATTTACAACAACCATTTGAGGTCGAGACAGATGCCTCTGACTATGCTATTGGGGTAGTCCTTACTCAACACGAGCATCCAGTGGCATATCACACTTAAACACTTTCAGACACAGTCCGGAACTATCCACTTATGATAAAGAGATGTATTCCATTGTGCAGGCCTGCCGAAAATTGAAGCATTACATTTTGGGGAAGGAAATGGTCATCCGCACAAACTCAAGGGAAATTGCAAAATGATCGCCATCAGAAGTGGTCTACATACCTGCAACAGTTCCATTTGAATATCAAGTATAAGAAGGGCAACACCAATAATGTTGCAGATTGCCTCAGTCGACCACTGATCATGGCGTTAACCACCGTGCTCAACTCTTATGGGCATGAGACTTCTGATTGGCCACTTCTCTACAAAAGCGACCCAGAATTCGGCCACACATACCAGACACTCTTGGAGGGTCAGCATGTTCCAGATTTTCACCTCCAGGATCATGCGCTGTTATGCCACCTAAGTCACCTTTGTGTTCCTTCATGCAAGCGTGCCAAGATGATTTGGGAAGCACACTATAGTCGGGTAGCTGGGCATTTCAGGGTCAAGAAAATGGTGGCAATACTGCAAAAGTATTTCTATTGGCTGAATCTTTGACAGGATGTCGGGAAGTACATCAGATCATGTACTACATGTGCCATTTCAAAACCAACCATTAAGAAGCAAGGCCTCTATACCTTGCTGCCTACCCCTAGTTGACCTTGGGAATCCATCTCCATGGATTACATGTCAACCCTTCCTTCCACTAAGCATGGAAATGACTATGTTCTTGTGGTTGTCGAGAGGTTCTCAAAGATGACCATTATGGCAGCCTGCAAGAAGAATATCACAGCAGAGGCCACTGTTAAACTCTTATTTTAACGAGTGTAGGTGCACTTTGGGATCCCATAGTCTATCATCTCAGATCAGGAGAGTCAGTTCCTTAGTACATTTTGGTCCACTCTTTGGTCAATGCTGAACACCAAACTCACTAAGTCCACAACCTTCCATCCTCAAACTGATGGCCACACAGAGGTTTTCAATAGGATGATTGTACACATTCTATGCATGTACAACTCAAAGCATCCATACACATGGGACGAGAGGCTCCCCTATGTTTAGCACAGCTACAACCGAGCTCTTCACAGCTCGACTGGCCACAACCCTTTTCATGTGGGCTTGGGATTCCAACCACTATGCCCCATTGATGTGGCCATGCCACTTGCAGCTACTCACACAGATTTGGTTCATGTCCAGTCCGAAACAGATAAGGCAACCAGCTTCATTGGGCACATCCAACATATTCGCCAGCAAGCCCATGACATTCTAGAGAAATCAAGTGCCAAGTAGAAGTAGTGACATGATCAACATCGGGTGCCACACAACTTTCAGGTGGGTGACAAAGTCTGGTTGCATTTGCAAAAGAAATGCCTTACTAGAGCCTATCGGAAACTGAGACCAATCTGCTATGGTCCTCACGCCATTACTAAGGCTATGGGAGATAATGAATTTGAGCTCAACATTCCTCCATTCCTTGGACTACATCCAGTGTTCAATGTGGACCGCCTTCAGTAATACTTTCCACCATTGCTAGACACATCCGACATTGCAGAACAACTCACATCAACAGAATTAAATTCAGATTGCATGGAACAAGTTGCAACTGATCAGATCATGGACACACAGATCAGTAACACTCGCAAACAGAATATCCAACTGTATAGAGTTGTCAAAGCAGACCAACTCCTTCACCAAGGCAAGTGGCTCACTAGGGACCAAATTCAGCAAAACGTTCCTCATCTGATGGAGGAACTCAACGCAATGGGGACCATTGCTTCCTAAGGGGGGAGGTATGATCCAAGTGGATATTGGTGGCCACTTGCCAAGTCCACCTAGACCCCCACCATTGTTTCTCAGTATTTTCAGTTTCCTTAATTTTAGCACAACTTACTATTTTTAGCAGTTTTTCAGGTCGTGAACTTCTGGAGCCATTTCGAGGCCCTAAACGACATTTTTTGGGAAATCTGGGGGCAACATGGATCCATGGACCAATTTTTCCCAACCAATGTTGTGCTTCCCAAAGTGGTAGTGCTCTGATACATCTTTCTAACGAGCTATTATACGCGTCAAACTTAGATCGTATGCCAAAGTTACGACCCTGGGAAGTTGATGTACCAATTTACCCAAACGAGGCCCACAGTTTGGCGTTTCATCTTCTAAGGTTAGGTTTTGGAATGTTAAGGGTTTTCCATTGTTTCTCAACAATAAATAGGTATCCGAGCTTCATTGTAACACAGTTCAGAGGCATGTAGCCACCACACATCTCTTCTCAGAGATAAGCTACCATCGCCCTAACTGGTTTATTTCCATTACTGTTTGTAAGCATATTTTAGTATTTACATTAATGAAATGAAGTATTATTTCCATTGCATATATGTGTTTATGGTTATCTCTATAGGTCGTTGTGTTCCCGTTTAAGTCTGGATCAGGGAGGCACGACGAAATGACGAACGGGTGACTTTGCTCGGTGGTTGGGAAAAGTTGCACGATAGGTGCAGGAAGGTGAATTTGTATAAGTGTAAAGGTGAAACTTGGGGTTTCCCTCGGTTGTAAGCTTATATGTGAATTCTGAATATTAATATTATTGATATGGGAAGACATATAATTACAGGGAGTTGCCCCTCCCATGATATTTCGATGTGCACTTGAATGTTAATGGTGTTAATATGTTAATGGTATGATGAAATTTTTTGTTGTGTTAATGAAATATCTGCTTAGCTGTCACCTGGAGGACTATTGCCGCTGCTCGAAACGCTAGGAGGCTATTTCCATTGCATATATGTGTTTATGGTTATCTCTGTAAGTTGTTGTATTCCTAATTAAGTCCGGATTAAGGCAGCACGATGAAATGACGAACGGGTGGCTTTGCCTGGTGTTTGGGCAAGGCTACACGATAGGTGCAGAAAGGTGAATTTGTATAAGTGTAAAGGTGAAACTTGGAGTTTCTGTCAATTGTAAGCTTATACGTGAATTCTGAATATTAATATTATTGATATGGGAAGACTCATAACTACAGAGAGTTGCCCCACCCATGATATTTTGATGTGCACTTGATTGTTAATGGTGTTAATATGTTAATGGTACAATGAAATTTTCCACTATGTTAATGAAATATATGCTTAGCTGTCACCTGTAAGACTATTGCTGCTGCTCAGGACGCTAGGAGGTGTTGGAGCTGGAGGAGAGTTACAACAGAGGACTAGCATGGGCATGTTGGTTGGCGCACTAATTATAAATATGAAAAGCATTGCTGCAGCCTTTCCCATCTTCAACCAAATGCGATGCTGCTCCCTTACTCAAAATGAAATTGAATGAAAGAGGAGGGAAAGAAAGAACCGAAAACGGAAAGTAAGGGAGTTGCATGTTTGAGCTCGCAGGATATGGATTTTATAGAAGCTGTGGTAACTGATTCAATGCCTAATTTTCTTAATTCTGTGTGTCATTGTAGCAAATCCTTATTGCCAAAGTTCAAGCACTCGATATGGCGCCAGAAGCTCAATCGGAAACCGTACCTAATCCTCGCTCTACGTTTTATAACAACCTTGCAAACTATAGATTTCCATGTGATCCTGAAACTCTTTCGTGGATTTCCACCTGAAATAAGATGCATTCACGTGAAATCGACTCGAAGACAATTAATTCAAAGTCTCACGAGATAACAAAGCTTCTGTAAGATTTCCAGAAATAAAGATAAAGGAGTTCGGATCTAACCTTTTTTTCGTTAGAACATTCCTTTTAAAAAACAATATCAACTTAGGGATGAGTTAATATAATTTCGCTTTGTTCATATAACATTCTTATATGTGAATTAACTCTGTTTTATATAAAACGTTATTTTATGGTAAGTGTTGTTACTGTTGTTTTTGAAAAATTGACTCGAGCTATATTAAATGGGGGTAAGGCACGCAAACACTTCTCAAAGTTATGCGAAGAACAATACTACTCATCTTTATGGGAAGAATAATTTGTTGTAGTGGTATGAACTTGTTCGAGCACTATGTGATTGGGTCATAAAGATGGCATATATTTTAAGTACAATATAATTGTATTATAAAAGAAATATGAAAATAAGTTTTAAGTTTTATTTTAAAATTCAATGTAATTGATCATTATTATTTTCATATAATATTTATGTAGATTGATCTCTTACTTTCTATTAAAAAAAAAAATTCCATTAGTGTGACTTTTATGGTTTTATAGGTGTAAAATAAAGATAATAATATAGTGTATGAGCGTCTTCTTTTAGCTTTAACGAGTACAAAAAGAGTTAAAATATCATTAAATAAGTGTCTTTTACATGGTTTTGTGAGAACAAAATTCATTTATGAAATTAACATCAACTTAGATAAAAATTAAAATAATCGCATACATCTATGTTCTAAGTTAGTGGAATAGACCTATCCAACTAATATGTAAAGCAACACTAGCAAATCAAACATTTATTGTCGTAGTTCTCCCTATGAGTGTAAACACTGCTTAGAAAATGAATCACAATGAAAATGGTAAGAGATCAAATGTGGTTACAACGGAAATACAAGAGTTCAAATCAAATTGATGATAGTGTAGTAGAGATAATCAACAATATGCATGTGTAGCTACGAAATTGTTCTTTCCACAACGCCCCATATTCTTCTTTTGGAAGTGATATGAGGACCCTCCATATAAATTTTGGTTAAATCACTTTTATTTTCCCTCATTGCGTTTATTTTACAAAATTTTCAATTTGTTTGAATTTTTTTTAATCATTACATAGCATGTTATTTGTTCACAGTTTCCTAAGAGCTCAAATTTTGTTGAGTTTGAACGTACAATTTAAAAATAAAGCTTACACAAAATTATGTTCAGTTTCACTACCTAAGGTTAAAATTTGTAAATTTGTATTTTATTAAATTTTTATCATTTGTAAATAAATTAATTTTAATGTATTTAATTAAAATACTTTTAATTAATGAAGGTGATTTGGTTTAATTAAATTAATTCGTAAATATTTTTAATTATTTGCAAAGTCTCTTTGATGATGGTCAACCATGGACAATCATGGTCAAACATGATCAACCATGATTGATCATGGTCAACCATGTTTTATAAAATCAAATATCGTCAATAATGGTTAAGTGGGTTGAATGTCGCATTGAGACAAAGATTGTCTTGATATGAAAATCAAACACGGTCAACCATCCTCGAACACCACATTGTAGAAGGATTGTCTTAATAAGAAAATTAACCATCATCAACCATGTTTATTTTAGTGTTTATAATATTTACCTTAGGATTTATATACCTTGGGTTTACAATATTATTCCGTTGGGTTTAATATTTTCCCTTGGGTTCCTAATGCCTTGGGGTTCTAGTATTAGTCCCTTGAGTTTATTATTGCCTTGGGCTTATAATATTAATTCCCTACGTTTACTATTCCCTTCGGTTTATAATATCAATCATGCTCAACCATGTTCAATCATAGCCAACCATGGTACACCATGGTCAACCATGGTTGAACGATGCATTGTGACAGAGATTATCTCAATATGAAAATCAACCATGGTCTAACGTCCCATTGTGACAATGATTGTTTCGATATGAAAATCAATCATGGTCTACCATTACTATAGTTAACAATTAATATTATTATAAAATATTTAAATTAATAACAATAATATTTTTATTCTAATTAATATGTATTTAATAATGGTAATATAAACAAAGGCTTCAACTATATCAACCACATTAATATTTTTATTGTGGTTGTGCTAGTGATAATTATTAGTAGCATTGCATATGGTTTGTATCACTCAAAGAATCTATTACTCTATTATGAAATATTTTAATCTCTTTTACTTTTAATTACTTTCTCTCTTTAGAGATTGAAATAGTTTATTGCAGTTAACATACTTATATGTATTTTCTTTGCTCCAATTCTAGAAGTGAAACATTCAAGTTTTATCCTTCAATCTTACCCATGGGTGTTGTGAATTAGGTTATATCTACCACATGAAAGCATAATTTTTTGAACCATGGGTGTGGCGACAAGGTGTTCTAGAAATTTGTACCCTCTGGGTTTTGTTACAATCTTGAGAGAAACCCTCTGGGAATTTTCATCAATGTAGAGTGAGGCGGGTGGTGACTAGGTTACAAGTAAGCTTTTATGACATGGGATTATGTGAGGGTTAAGATTGTTGAATCTCTAGATGTGGGTCTTAGCCTCAGATCTTATTGGAGTGGATCAAACACTAATGTCATTTTTGCGCTCGTTAGTGGGTGAATTGTTGCACTTGTGGAGATGATTTGGAAATTTGGTCGAACTCTAAGTGGTTTGAGATCACGTGGCCAACTAGTGGGACGTCGCAGTGAGGTAGGAGAAACAAATAATGATCGGAATGTTGGTGCAATTCTTGAGGGGGAATTGGGTAAAGGAATGGGTCCCTTCTCTAGTCCATGCCAACCATCCTCTAGCCGCAGAGTGTTTGGACCTTTAGATGTGAAATATCATGGCAATGTTGGAAGGAAAAATACAACAGTCACATGATGAACATAACGAAGTCACCACATTCATGAACGGTCTTCAACAAAACCATTGGGATATCCTCAACCGCTTGGTGTCCATGACAAGGAGTCAAGGACACACCAATGACTGCCTAGATCAGATGGAGTGGTATCTATCTCACATGGAATTTCATGTACATGGGGATCGTTGAATTTTGGATGCACCAGGTGTAGGTCACGTGCCATATTTCCTCATGTTCATGGATTGATGTTGGTTTCCTTCCCATTCTCTTTGTGTTTTGGGCCTTATGGTATTTTTATTTCTCGCTACTATGTAAAACTTGGTAATTTATCCTTAGATTTTGCATTGATATCCTAGCCAACAAATCCGATCAGAGTGAGGTTGGGAGAATAGGGGCTTACATGTTTATCCACTATAAAATTTTGAAGAACTAATAGAAATATTTGGACGAAAAAAAAAAAAACATACATATATGTATGTTGATATTTTCTTTAAAATTAATACTAAAATAAATAAATTAAGATAAATATTTTAATTGTTTCTTTCTCTTTCATATTGAAATATGAAAATATAAATAATATACATTTTTCTCCATTATTTTAATTACTTTACCTTCTAAAAGTACTCATAAAATTATGTTACTTCACGGGGATATACAAATATTTTATTTTTAATTGAGAATATGAGTAAAAATAAATTTAACGTATCTCCTTTATACTAGGTTGGTATATCAACAATTAAAATATGTATATTCATTTTTTCTTAATGTGACTTTATTATATAATACTTAATTAAAACTAATAAAATATGTATATTTATTTTTTTACATTTATTATAATTAACATTTTTTATTACTCACCTTTTATAACTTAATATAAATTATGCTGTTTGGAATAGATATCAAAATATCTTATTTATAGTGGAAAGTAAAAATGAAATATAATATTAATTATAAATTATATTTTTATAATATTTTTAATTAAAGCTAACAAAATATCTTAAGTTTTTTAATCATAATTGTTATTATTTTTAAACTTAAATAAATAAATAAATGATTAAAATAAATATAATTTGGTTAATGCAAAATCCATTTCTATAGAAGAACGATACTAGCTTGAGTTATATAAAAGCACGATACTTGTTTGAGTTATATAAAATCATTTAGTTAGAGTGTGCAAAACTTTTAGTGGATGCTACATTAGGTAAGAAAAAAAAAATATTTTAAAATAGATGTAAAACAAATTTAGATTCAGCATTAATGAAATTAAGATTCAATGCAAAAACCATTTACATAAAAGCATGATACTTGTTTGTTTGAGTTATATAAAATTATTTAGTTAGAGTGTGCAAAACTTTTACTCCATGCCACATTTTGTAAGATAGATGCCAGAGTTATTTTAATTTTATATATAAATATAAAATATTATTTTAGGAAAAGAAAATGCTCAAAAAATAAGGTTTTATATATATTTATTTTTGAAGAATTTATATATTATATAAGAAATGTTTATTGAGATACAGGAATTATCTAGGTTGGAATTTGGACAAAAATGTATGAATTATCTAGGTGGAATTTGGACAAAAATGTATGAATTATCTAGATTAGAATTTGGACAAAAATGTATTTGAATCGTGTTTTTATAATTAAAATAGATTTAACAATATTAAAAAAAAGTGAAACACCTAAAATATTAAAATTTAACCTTAGCAAATTTTCTATTATTTTAAAGACAAAATAAATTCTAATTAATCTAAAACTATTATATTTTTTCATGATTTTAGTTAGCTGTAACCACACGTCAAAAAAATTTGCACTTCGTTGAAATTCATCGAATGATAAATAAAAAATGAACCAAAATAAACGAAGGAATTAACCAGAAGCATGAGTAGTGTCTCGAAAAAAGAAATACACAAAGGCCGAAGCCTTTAACCCTGCGAATAATTTATGTCAATAAAGTCAGAAGCTCCGTGTGAATTAAATCAAATAAGTTATATTAGTAACTACGGAGACCCCTCGATGCGGGTGATTAAATGTTCGAAGGACATTCGGGCGGCGTTTCATGTGGGCATCTGTCAGCGCGCATACGTCACGAGTAAGTTCACTTGGGAAGGGGAACGGGTCTGCATAACCACATTAATGCGGTCATTATGGTGTTCATCTGCCGTCATTATCGCCGCGTCTTGCTACTCCTTAAACGCTCATCGCATTCCAGCTCCATTGCATTTCGCCGTCGAGGTTTCACCTGCAGTTCTGGGCGTTTCTCTGCATCCCGTTGCAGGGGTTCACAACACTGTTAGTGTGCAGAGATTGTATGGTTATTGGGAGGTTTTGCAATTACCCAGCGCACAGCAAGCCAACATGCGGCGCGAAAGAGTCAGGCTACTGAGCAGAAGGGGGGGCTCTGGTGGTCGAGTTGTCTCGCAGCACTCCTCTGACACTCTGGAACCTGAACGGCGAAGTCCTCCGTCAACGAGGAGTGGCAGAGGAAGGGGTCGCGGTAGATCAAGAGAGGTGGTAAGTGAGCTTGCCGCTCATCAGACAGTGCGGTATCGCTTCCCTTGCTCGTTCGACAACGCCATTTTTATTATTTCTGTCTCTATTGAAAAGCTTGAAGACAACAACAATTTGGGAGCGGCCCAAGCTGTTGAACCTGTGGAGCAGAGAATTGCAAACCCAGAGGAGCGCCTGTGCTCAGTCTCGGAGGATGCTTCGTCGCCAATTCTGGCAAACCCCGCTGGCCTAGGTGTGTCCGTGCGTGGCAATCCCACCGGCTCGGTTGCTCCTCATTCGGACTCGGAGGACCTTCTTCAGTGCAAGTGTCTGGTTGTTGAGGAGCCCTATACCACAGATGATGACTAGCCTAGCTTATTCTGGTTTTGTTGCTATGTTTTGGCTCCGGTTCTTGCAAGTTAATGTGTCGTTTATACATATGTCAGTTGTTTCTATCTGTCTCTGGGCAGGGTCTGTCCATGTTTTTGTCAGTCTCAGGGTGCTGTCTGTCAAAATGTACTGGTCTGGTCACTATGGAAAACTGTAATGTGTCGGAGAACTGCACTCATCTTATGTGTTTTTGTAAAATGCCATCGTCAGGCTGAACTCTCAAAGCCACTGCCTCGCTGTAACTTTTTGTATCCATAATAAAATTAGTCTTATTGAGAAAAAAAAAAACTACGGAGACCCTATAGAAGGTGGTGTTTCATATTAGTAACCGACGAAAGAATTTCTATAGTTCGAAAGAAATGGTAATAAGTGCACATAGGTTTAAGATATGAATGGAAGGGAAAAAAGGGAATTGTGATACACGACGGGCAAGAATTCCAAATTTGTGCTACGGAGGCCCTATAGAAGGTGGTGTGTCATATTAGTAACAGAGGAAAGAATTTCTATAGTTCGAAAGAAATTGTAATAAAATTGTAATGAGTGCACATAGGTTTAAGATATGAATGAAAAAAAGGAATTGTGATACACGACGGGCAAAAATTCCAAATTTTTTATTATTTTTATAAATCATAAATTGCCATATAAAATTTATTAGTAATTTAAAAAATTTGCTCACCAATTTTCATTAACAACGATTTCTTTTCTTTTATTATATCTTTAATAGGCCCACAATATTCTTTTGTAAACTATAAACTTTCAAATTTATTATAAAGATAGGCCTAAACGGGTAAACTAATATAAATGTTACGATTAAATTTAACATTATATAAATTTAAAATCTCATAATATTATTTTATGACAGAAAAGTTAATACACTCATTCTTTTCCTAATTATATGTTAGTTATAAAAATAGTTATAAAAATAAAAATATATAATTGTATTTAATTTTGATACCGACTTTTTTTACATAGTGGAACTGAGACGTGTTTTCTTCACATAAAAATAATTTTCTTTTCTAAATAAAAAAATAAGGTCCGTTCATTAAAAACAAAAATCACTATTTTATATGCACTCTAATAAAGAAAAGAAAAATGAATATGTTATATCTACTCTAATTAAAAAACAAAAATGAATATGCTATGCATAATTAAATATGTATTTACAATTTAATCATTTTTTAAATATATATTTTTTCTTCGTATCAAAAAAAATTAAACTTACACATTGCATAATTAAATATGTATTTACAATTTAATCATTTTTTAAATATATATTTTTTCTTCGTGTCAAAAAAATTAAACTTACATATTTAAGTTATATATTTTATATGTGTAAATTATATATTTTCTATAGGACTCAAAAATACTACTTAAACAAAAAAATTAAATTTATTTTTTAGAGTCGAAAAGAATTTGAATCCTTGCTTATCTATGTTGGTTTTATATCGTAAAAGATAGGATGGAATTTATTAAGAAATGAGAGATCGTTTTATATTTTAAAGGATATGATCCAACACATCGATCGGATCGTGTTTGTACGGAATGACTGAAATTCAGAGGAACGTGAATATGTTAATAAAATATGTTAAGTTTCAGATTGAGATTAACCATGGTCTCATTAAGACAAAATAATACATCTGATTCTAGTGATAATTTAAAATTCAACAATAGTGCAAAAGATGGAATAAAATATTATTATCAACGCTACAATCCATAATGAGTGTGGACCGCAATCGATAATGAGTGTGGACATACGATTGACACTAAGCCATTAAACGCTACAATCCATAATGAGTGTGGACGACATGGCATGCAATTTTCCATCCTAATTGAGAGGTGGGCATGTGAATCCGGGAGAAGGGGTAACGCCACATTGAACAAAAAGCTCCAGAGCCAATGGTAGGATGACATTGACGTTGAGTAGCTTGAGGCGGAAAGTTGTACGTAAGCACAGCGCTGCCTCAAACTCCGCAACGCCTTGTATGAGTGGGCAGCACTGGTTGACAACAGGGTCGCCAATGCCTAAGTGCACCAACCCTCCCAACAAATCAACGCACGCTCCCACTTTCAATGTATCCAAAGGACATGATGAGCTTCCTCCACATGGGGGGCTACTGCCGGTGCCCGGGACGCTAGGAGGTCCGCCCGGTCGCCCACCTGGAGGGCTACTGCTAGGAGGAGAGTCACACCCACCGACTAGGATGGGCATGTTGGTTGCAGCACTAATCGTAAATATGAAAAGCGTTGCTACAGCCTTTCCCATCTCCAAGCAAATGCGATGTTCATCCCTGATTAGAAATGAATATGAAATTGAATGAAAAAGAAGGAAAAGAAAGAACTGAAGAGGCAAAATAAGGGAGTTGGTTGTCCCTTATTCGAAATGAATATGAAATTGAATGAAAGAGAAGGGAAAGAAAGAACAGAAAGGGCAAAATAAGGTAGTTGCATGTTTGAGGTTGCAGAATATGGATTTTATAGCAGCTGTGGTAGTTGCAACGCGCAATTTTCTTGATTCAATATATTATTGAAGCAAATCCTCATTGAAAAACCTCAAGCACTCCCCATGGCGCCGGAAGCGGAAATCGCTTTTCCGGAAAGCTTCTGGAACATTTCGGGAAATAAAGATAATAAACTAAACGTGAGTATTTCTGTGTCCCGCAAGAAAAAAACGTGAATGTAAAACAAAAAATTAGTTCTCTAGAAATCGTAGCGCTACGTATCCATGGATTTGAAGATCACGCGTGGATTTTAGGGTAGGATTCTCAAAGCGTTGCCATGTGATGATAGGGGTAGCATAAGTTCGTATATGAATAATTCTAAAGGCTTACGTTATTTACCTTTCTCTCTAACCTAATGTTAAAGGAATGGGGTGGTAATACATCTCGTTTTATTGAGTGAATCTCTCGCATATCACTTGTATTGGTTGTATATCACACCTTGTTTTTATATTCAATATATATTGGAAAATAATTTTAAAAATCACATTATTTAAATTCTATAAATACAAATCCAATATACCATCTTGATTTTAAAAACCCGTATTTTCACTAGTTATTACGGGTATTTATTTTTTCATTAACATTTTTTATTATCTCCTTATATTTTTTTCATTAATTTTGAGCTTCAATTTTCGTATCTTTCAATATAGAAATTGATAAAGATTTACCATTTTATGGTTTTAAGTAGCTCCATTACCATAACATACTAATTTTTTCTAGTTATATGACCTAGGGATATTTCCCATGAAATCACCAATTATTCTATGGCTAGGAAGATCAATGATGAAGTGCAAGAAAGATCTTGGGTATCCATTTTGTTGTCATTTATGAAGACTACATACATTAATGTCAATGTTGAGATTTGAAAATCAATTACTAATTAACGTAAGAATCTAACGAAAGTTTGTTATATCGATATTATTATAACAATCCAGGCCACACACAAAACTGATGGATAAAGTATATAAAATTTCTAAAAGTAATGGCCTATCTAAATTCAATTTTGAGATACAGTAAATCACATGGCTCTGGTTGTGGATTTCCATCATGTTCAACTATGTCATAGGTCCCTCTTTTTGACACACATTTCAAAAGATGTTCTAAATTTCTTATAGCTACCTTATCATGGCCTTAATCATAGAACAAAACTAATTCACCTTCCTAACAAATTCACAATACCAACATTTAAGAAAGTTCTTATAAGTCTCATTGGCCATCACTACTTCTTGAAATTGTTCATCTATATGGGTCCAATGCAATAGATGTTTTCCCTTCTAGGAGTGTCAAGAAAGAGTTCTATTACAAGTTTTAAGTATGTAACCTCACATTCAATTGTTACGACTACCTCTAGTTCATAACAAGTTGAAATACTCTGAAACTAGCAACAATCTTTACTTAGGTTCAATAAGGTCATCATCCCAAAGTGCATAAGGTACCAATTAGTTTTGTGCTTCTAGAATATCCTCTAGGTCATGTTTTTGAAGATAGAATCTCAAGTTTAATTCGTCTGAATGCCTCCATTTCAATATCAAGTTGAAATAATGTCAACATAGTGGTAGAAATTGCTTAGGTTAGATAATGTCATAATCCTAAAGTGCATAAGGTACAAATTATTTTTTGCTCCCAAAATATGCTCTAGATCATGTTTTTGAAGACATGATAGAAAACCTCCACTTCCACACTAATAATATGTTAGTAAGGCATTGATTGTTAATGAAGAAAACCTAGTTTGGTTCTTGTTTTAAAGTCATATTCAATCACTATATTTTTTTCATCTAATTCCATACATTTATATTGTAAAAATCATAGTAGTCAACTTATAGGGTCGTTTCAACTATTATGTCCCAGTTTAGAGAATTGGGGCAAAAAATTCTTTTAGAATCAACTTTGTTGAAATTTTAGCAAGAAAATGATTCATTTGATTTTTTCTTTTGTCAAATGGAGAAATTTGATTTTCCTCATCAACAAAATGACTTCGATTGTAGTTAGCTAAAGTGACATGGCCATGTCTACTAGTTATGTTACTAAATTCAAATTTGTAGGCTAGAAGTAGAGTTGTGCATGAGTTCATTGCCAAGATCTAGAAATCTGATTGAGTTATTGTTATTTGAACTCACTTAACTAAGATCTGGTCATTAGTTGGGTAATTTGAAGGTCAGTTGAGCAGTTATGACTATTTCTAGCTCACTAATATCTTACTTAAATAATCAATTTTCTAAAAATAGACCTAGTCATGCATGGAATCTGAATCACCTATTTGAGTGTACAAATTTGGTATGAAAAATATGACTTAATTTCCTTATAATTGAAGAAGTAAATAGGAGTGAGTTCAGGAACACGAGTGGAGGCATAGTGAGTGGAGGCTTAGAGTTTTCCAAAATAGTCTCAGGAGAAGGAGGTCAATATTGCAGTGCAGGTTGAGCTTCAAGGATTGAAGTTGTCATTGTAATAGATCAATTATCTCATATGATATAATATAAATAGAGGAGGCAGATGAAAACCTGAAATACCTGGAGACATGGCAATAGTCATGGCAAGTAATCTGTTAGTCAAAAACCAAAATGAATTAGAGAACTAACCTACAACATACCTGTGTGACTGATCATGAAGGTTGCGCAATTTTGGTCGGGAGGTCGGGAGGCTAACTGTCAAGACTGCACAAGGCACAGTTTGGGCTACTGGGAGAATAAATGATTGCTGGAATTGTGCAATGCACAGTCCAATCTGGCTGCTAACTACTGGAATTGTGCAATGCACAATTTCAGTTGGAAATGGTTGCAGGCTTAGTGACTGCATTGCACAATTTTCTTGGCCAACGGTCACTGTCCCCCAGGATTTCACAAAGCATGCCTGGGGAACAATTGTTGGGCAAAAATGCGCATTTCCTGAGAGGATGACAGAGCCTTCCCTCTCAGGATTGTGCAATACTGTCTTAGTGAGGCTCTTGGTGAGGCGGAGTCCGAGCCAAGGCTGCCCAGCCTCGCTGATAAGCAACTAAAAGAGAATTTGAATAAGAATGCATGGTGATAGTAAGTGAATGATCATGCATGCAAACAATGAATGACAGATTTAGAAAATAGAACAACATGCATGTGGGTGAGGTGAGACGCTAAATCGATTATCATTCACAGAAAACCATTTCATGCATGCGACAACAGTGAGATAGAAACGAAAACTGAAATAGTGCTAGGACAAGCTAGTATACATGTAAACAACAACAAGTGTTCAAATAAATCAAGAAAATAGTACTCACACAAGAGAAGAAAACAAAAAGTGACAGAAATGCAACACAAGGCATGGAAGGCGGGCTTACGCCAAAACAACTTAGTTGAGTGTGCCGGCCTCTCCTAGATTTGAAGTGGGATGTCAGAGCTTGAAGGTTGATGTGAGGAATGAGCTTTGTAGCATCCTGTTGATGAGTTTTGATAACATCGAGGTTGTGACACGAATGCCACAAATCTAGAGAAATTGACAATTGGTGGGAGGTTTTTGAAATTATCCTTGCATGTAACCTCCAACTACTAAACATAGGTTCCTGAAACAAGGGATGCCTTTGCATGTTGATTTGGTAGAAGAAACCCATGCATGCAAGTCTATTTTTTCTCGGTCCTTGAGGGAACCGGTCAACTCAGTTGCACATGCAAGAGACTGCTTGACTGTTAGAGAAAAATCAGCATTTATGGCTGCTAGCTAGGCTGGTTTCCAAGGGGGTTTGCGCATTTTCTGGGCAGAGCAGCTGATTGCTGCCCAGATTTGCAAAAATTCTCGGTTGAGCAGCCTTTCTAGGGAAAATTGTGCAATTCCTGTTGGGACTGTTGACTGGAAGAATTGCACAATCTTGGATCATAGCAGGGTGCCAGATAGGATTGCGTAATTTCTTAAGGGAAGGCTAGTTACCCTTGAGAAATGCATAATTTTCTTGGGGAAGCTGCTCAGCCCGCAGCTGGACTAAGTCTGAGTCAACAACCTGTGGGGGGAGTGCATCAAACTTTTATCCATAGGCTTTCTTGTGTAATCAAAACACTAAAGCTTGTGAACTTGATGAAGCAAGGCAAGCTACCGTGAAAGTTTTGTAGGGAGGCTCCAAAACGAACTAGGGCAAAATTTTCGAGGGTGCTTATAGCCTCTACACCATATCCTTCAACTAGAGTAAGGTGTCTGTTAAGCAAATCATTTTAACAACATCAAGAAAATTTTGTTTTAATGATAATCATGCACAACAATAACCGGTAATGGAACCTCTATGCAAGCAGAGTGGAGAAAGATGGGCTCTGATACCATTTTGTAATGAACCTGTTCAAATGTATGAGGTTTTGTTATCTTATGTAGTGACTTAAATATTCTACTCCATAACACTATTTTATAACTTCTTTTAGCATAGTTAACCTACCCTTACTTTGATTCTTCTTTCTTATAGGCTACAACACACTACAACCCCAACTATGTGCCAGTATCCCATCATTTGTTTGGTTCACAACGTGTCAGAAGTGGTTATGACTTCAATTAACCTAAAATAATTACATTTAGTTATATACAAGGTTATTATGCAGAAATTATTGAACTCGTTTCTTACATATGATTATTGTGATGGTTGTTTATTATTGACCTTAGGGAATAATCCACTTTTCCCCATCTCCTATGTTATTCTCCCTAGCTCTTTTAGTTACTGTATGGGGTGGGTGCTTTACCTTGGTCATCACCATACCTCCTCTAACCTATGTGCTCCAACCTATCCTTTGTCAGAGCCACCAGAGTACCACCACACCTTCTTCCCTTCAAGTTCTTCCATGTCAATCATGCAATGTGGTCTCGTCCTCCTGAGTGGTCTTGTTTGAAACCTCAGAGTTAATCCCATGACGTAACTTCAAGGGCTAAGATTAGATGTCTATAGATCAACGATGATAGTTGTAGCATCTGAAACCCTAACGCCTTACTTCATGGTCTGGATACATATCCCCTTGGTGACCCTTACTTGCATTTCGAATTTGGTCTACACACTAGTTGCTCTACCCTCTTGGCATATCCAACAACAGAAATGGTTTTGGTTTTGGAACGTTCTAGCCACCCTCGTGTAATGGAGAACTTGGATTTGTGAGGGGTTTTATTTTTCTCTTCGAATGGAACCCTTAATCCATTTCACTACGGTTTGAGTGTCTGCAATGGTACAAGTAATAGTATGGCAAGTGTATCTTTGTTTCTATTCTTGTTTTCTTAATAATTTTTTCTTCGTATGTGATATATAAGCAATTTCTGGCTATTGGAAGTCTTAACTGAGGTTTCACTGGAGAGCTAGTTGGATGCAAACAAGGGATGCTCACCATCCTCTGTTCAGAGACCTTGGTAGGTTAATAATATATGTTTTGGATTTATCCCCAATCCAAAACATTGCTAATTGGCTAATCTATCCTAAATCGTTGGCTTACCTAGTTTGTCGACTCATTGTCTAGGTTCCTTCATCACAAGCGCACAATAATTTTATGCCCAGAAAAGGTATGAAGGCACGATTGGTTGTGCTTAACTGGGGTAGTTTTCCATGAGAGCGACCTATTAATTTCCTTTACATTAGTTTCAAGATTTAGCTAACTCATTTCTCTATAGTTTTCTTATGCTCTCACAGGTAGTATAAAATACCCATGCCTGCGAGCATGGTGATGTTTCAGTTGTTCACCAAGCTCATTTAAAATTTGACCCTTTTCGTGGTTGGTCTCAGCTTTTTGAATCCCTTACTTGTATTGGTCATACAGAGGGCATGCATATTCACCTTTGAAGCCTTCTCCCATTCTGTTTAGTTCATTTTTTCCCTTTGAGGTGTTTTTATTCGTCCTTTTAGGTGTACCCGGAAAGATGATATGGAGTAGGGTTAGTTACTGTATTGAATTTATTTTTGTTTCTCACCGATTTTAGGAGATGGGTTTCACTCCAAAGTTTGTTTATGGCTCGAAGAGTGTCACTTTCATAATGTATTTTTCTTGAATGTTAAATTGAAATATGCCCACTAGATGTTGTTTCCTTTTTGTTGAAATCTTACAGACATGGACATTTTGATTCAGGGTTATTTAGCTTATGGAACCATCAATAATTTATTTTGGGTTTTCCTCTATGTATAACTATTTGTTTCAATGTTATTTAAATTTCAACTACCTACTATTTTTATGGCTAAACTATTCAATGATGGTTGTCCTCTTTCAATTGCATACATAGTGTTGGAAATGATAACTCTTCGCTAGCTTCTATCAAGGCATGTTTTGTTTCTTTTCTTGTAGTTTTCATCTATGTTACCTCTCTTCTAAATGTCTATTCATGGGACAATATCTAGTTGAGTTCAAATAGATAGGTTTGTATGTTATGCTTCTTTCCTGCATTTTCATTGCTTTGGAAAGATTAATTCAATTATCTAGGCTTCCCTTCTTGACCAGCGTTAAGATATGTTGCATCAGCACCATTTGAGAATAAAATGTGTAGTTATTCTTCTTTTCCTTCACTCTTTAATTTACAGTCTATAGTTATGCTGGGAAATCGTAGTAGCACTAGAGTTGGAAGTGTACTGTTGAGTCTGATGAGTGTATGATCGTTATATTTCAAGTCAGTCGAGCTATACCCCACCTATATTGTTGCACTCTGCTTCCCTGATTTTTTTGGATGTGATTATACCATTATAGTAGGAAAATGAGGTACCCATGCTAGTTGAAGATGATTACTATCTGAGGCTCATTTTGAAGTTGCACAATTTTTCTAATTCCTATACATATTTAGAACATTTATTTATATTTTGTACATCTAAAGGGTTTTTCATATGGTTCTATCACATAGTCAATTTCTTTAATAATTAGTTGTCTTTACACTTCTCATCATTAATGTGAGTGTTATTTCTAATATTGAGGAAAATCATTATTCTAGCAGCTTTGCATCGTTACTATTTAACTAGGTCTTTCATGTACGTCGTTTTTGTTTTATGGGATTCCCCTTACACTCAACATTAATAAATGGTTTTCCCACCCGTGAATTCATTCCTAGTTATTAGCTTCAACTATTGATATATTTAAATTTTTTTATTTATAACATTATTATGTCACATGTATAAATCTATTGTTGATTAGATTCATAATATAATTTTTTTTGGTATAAATTACCAACTCTTGTTTCGTTTGTTGAATATCTACTAAATTCACTTGTCTTGACCTTTTAGTTGAGGTACCATTCTTACAGGGAACCCTTGTAACAATATGAGCTTTTGTGTATATATTTTTGCATCCCATGGTCTCATTTCATATACCTAAACACAAGCATGCTTGTCCACTTATGAGCAATCCTACAATTTGCTTTCTTATTCTAATTCTAATGTAATATATAAATATGAACTAAAAGTTTTGAACCATGAGAATTATATAGTAGAGAGAAACTGAATACAGTGGTTACATAACTAATACAACCCACGCTCTAAAATAAATCTAATTACATTTATGCTGAGAGACTCTAGGGTCTATGAAACTATATTACCTACAAAGACCATACAATTGTTGGAGCAACAACAATGCAATACTTAGGAGTTCCTTCAAGCCAAATTAATCTACATTTCTATAATTAAATACACATACTTAGAATGACACTGCAATTATCCATGGTCATGACATCGAATAGAACATAATCAAATCAGTCCCATTACAAAATAAAAATACAAAATATAGGTACTTTGTTACCATAAAATTGAATAACTAGCAACCCGGTCAACTTGGAAAGAAAAATTTGCCACCCAACCTTGAACCATCACTTTCGGGTCACTAGAAGCTAAGATAATGTTCCACCCATAATCAAAAACCTTTGCTATCACGGTGAAGGAATTTTTATGCCTCAACTTCCCTAACATACTTTCTATAATGATGTCCTGTTTTTCTGGGATCTGCCAATCGCCATAGCCTAGGCTTTTCATATTTTTCTTTCCTTAAAAAAAGAGATTATTTTTCATCCTTTAAAGCCCTGTTATTTTCCCACTATGGTGCGTTTCACCCCCTTAAAGTGTTGTTTCCCCCGCACTGAGTGATTTTCTAGATTGTGTTTCTTTGCTTATCTAGTAATTCACATAATTTCACTCGAGGGGATTTTTCTTTGGAGTAATTTGGGAAAGTTGAATAATTTATCTTTTCCTTTATCAATCTATCCATCCTAGATTATGGATTAGGATAATGATCTCATTCAATCTTTTTTTCTTTCCAGATAATTCCTTCCAAAACCACATTTAATTATTTCCAACTCAATTAAATACATTAGCATAATTTTTTTTCCAAAACCAAACCTTGGCCATCATACCATTATTATCAGTATTTCAAGTACTAAATATAATGTCTTAACTATTATAGTTTCTGAAATAGAGGGGCACTACATAATCCATCTTGTAACACTAATGTAAATGATATAATTTTGTTATATTTTCTTCATCTTTTTCGGTTTGTTTTACATTTTTATTCATATTTTAGAATTCAATATTTGAACATTTTATGTCGACATTTTTATAAATCAAACCTTGTCCTCTTATCAAGTGCATTAATCAATCAAAATAAAACTATAATCCTAAATTACTATCATCAAGAACCTCAATTTTGTTCAAATTTTTTATTTACACTTGATTCTTATGGCATGTGAGTTTATTTTAATTTCTGACTTATATTCTTAACAAAATTGGACACTTGAAAGAGTAACCTTACAATATGGACAACCATTTTACATATTATAAAATATTCTAATGAATCCATTAGATTTCCATTCAACCTTTATTATTCAATTTGATGAATGTTTGGAAATCTCAAATTTGAAGAATATTTTTGAAGTTGTTTTATTTTTTTCACACATACTAACTAATAAATTTACGCGAACACATTTATAAATAACATATTTGAACTTGGTTTGCCATCATCTTCTCCTCTGCTTCTTATCAAGCCATTAAAAAATATCCATCCAAGTTTTTATTATCCATTCAAGACATAGTTGGAGAACTACTTTCTATAGAGGTATTTTGTAAATAAATTTATTTTGTTGAATTTATTAGACACAACTGTACCTAATGGGATGAAATTTTTCTTTGATAATTATCAATACTTTTATTTATGTTACTAATTTTTGATATGCACATTTGTGTGGAATTGAATTTAACAGAATGGCTTCATTGGAAATACAATTTTACTTAGTTGTAGCCTGTCCCATTAGATTAGGGTAGGAGTAGGGTTAGCTTAGATACATTGTCTTTGTTTTTGTTTTTTTCTTTATATTGCAGGTATGGAATAAGTGGGAAGCAAGTTCTCTTTAAATTCTGAAGGGAATAATTATTCCTGAACATCCCAATAGAATCTGTTTGCAAACATATTTAGGGAAATGTGCATCATTTTTTTTAGAATTTCAATTGTAACACATTTTTATATGTCCTTCGCTCATATCTTTTTTGGTGCAACTCAACTTTGAGAAGAAATGGTAGAAAACTAATAACAAAAATAAAGAATTTTTTCATTGCTGAGAAACAAATCATTTGATGAGTTGTAGGTAGGTGTACAAGCAAAAAAATTAGGTCGAGAAAAGATTACAACAATGGAAATGATCACAAAATGACAGAGAAATGGATCAGTTGTCAAAATAATCCTAGCTAATTGTTTGATCTTAATTCAAATACATTCTTAAAGCCTTTATTTGTAAATATGGTGGGCTAGGACCAAATTTTCAATATCAATTGTTGTTGGTTCTACATCACCATTTCTGCCCTAAGACATCATCACTAAATTGATCCTCTAGGAGAATTCCTAAGGCTTGACTCATTGATTATTTTTTGAAATTTCTTTCCAAGGTTGAATTCCACATGATTTTCCCTAAATGATATAATTCCAAAGCCTTGGCTACAATCATCCTAGAGCATTCTCATGAGTCTTCCCACCAATTTTCTCTAAGAAAGTTTCCTCCGAGATAAAATGTTTTATATTTATTAAAGAACCCTTTGTTATAACATTGTTTGTACCATGAATAATTAATCCTAGAGTAAATGCAAAATCTTTTTTTGAGTTTATTTTAGGGACTTAATATCTAGAGAATCCCAATAAATTCTCTTGCCTTCCAATGTTTTCTCCATGTAGTCGCCATCAACTTATACTCTCCATATCATCATGGGAAATATAATCATAGAAATTATTTGCGAGATACTTCATGAGTTTCCTCCAGGGAAGTCTCATAAGTTTCTCCTCAGGAAGTTTCTTCTAGGCTACTGTTGGAGCCATGTCGCTCCACATCATATCCCAACAACCTAATTAGTGCTTTCCATCAGTTTTCCCCATATGATTTCTTACCACTTGGTAATTTGTTCACTGTTTTTTTAATCTCATGTTTCATTTGCTTTAGTTTATATTCTATGCTACATGAAATTCATTTTCAGTCGATCACTGGAAAAAGATTTTTTTATTTGTTTATGTAAACTTTTAAGTATTCTGTTGCAAAACTTCACTTTTTCATTATGTCTCCCATGAGCTAACTCTGTATGTTTCATAAATTCTATCACCATGGGGAACTCATGGAGTAGCACAACATATAAAATTTGTAAAGAAGCTGATCAAAAGTTGAAACACAGAGCAATATACATTCAGGAATGTTTTCATGTTATCTGAAATTTCTGATGAATATTTAATCTTGAACATGAAAACATTTCTTTTCTGGTAAGATATTTTTTCCATAGGATTGTTTCTTTCTCTTTTACATAATTAACAAAACTTATGGTCTTGACATGTTTTAACATTAATCGTAAGAATAGAGTGCTTCTATAAGGCCTGAAATTTGGAAAAATCAAGGTAAATAATAATGAGAGTCTCCATGGTAATTTCATATGCTTTTTCATCATTTTCCATATAAATAGTTTTCTATTTTACGGATCCTAGATTCTTTGTGGTCTCTTGTTTCAAAAACTATGATATCAATTTTACATAAGGTTTGATGTTATATAAAAAATCATAATATCTACAAAATAACATTTAGGGTGTTCAAAATATTATTTACCTATTATTCTTTCTTCTTGGTTTCTTTTACCATAAAAAATTCCTAAATTCAAATTGGGTACTCTTGTCTTCATTTGTCATATTTATGAAACTCTAGGATTTAGAAAAATATTCCATATTTATGGTTTTTATAGCTTATTTAACATGATTAAAATATTTCTCAACATCTTTGCTTATCTCAAACAAGTAAATTTAGTTTATAATTTACTTTTTAGTTCTTTAAATCAGTGGTAGCATTTCATCATATTTTGTTTCTATGATGTTGGAGGATATTTTGTTGTGCTCATGATCTAACTCAATAAGATTATTCATTTCTCCTTGATGGATTTGATGTCCAATTTACCCTTCAAATTATATAGGATCACAATAATATTGAATGTTCCATTTTTCTCTTTTATATTTATTGAGTAATAGTAATGTCAGGTTTTCTAATTATTTTTCTTATGTTGTCTATATGTAAACCATATGCTAAGGAATATTTTATGAAATAGGTTGATATTTTGATGCTCATGTGTATGTATGGCTCACACACCCATAAAAAAACCATTACTATGACTAAGTCCAAAAAGTGTTATCCAAATTTTGTTCATCTTAATAAATTATAAATTTTATTTATTTCAGTAATAATATAGTAACAATAATATCTGTTTATTTCAAGTATAAGAAATAAATAAAATAAATAATCAAATTAATTAGTTTAAAAATAAATATTTACATGATTAATATCATTTGATATTAATTTTTATTTTAGTTTAATTAATATAAAATAATAAATAAATAAATAAATGTAAGCTTGGTAGGACTCCGATTTCCGTGTTTTTACATGTCTTTTATTAACTCCGCTACGGGATGGTAGCACAAGATTTGAACCCAAGACTTATGGTTCGGTAAGACTTCATTTCCATGGCCATTATTGCTTGAACTACTCTAAGTAAACAAATACATAAAATTTATTACTTATAAATTTCAATGTAGTAAAAATAATTTAATCAATTATTAAATCATTTTCAATTTAATATACACAAGTTCTATTTTAGTAAATATATTAAAAAAAACCTTACTGCCACTTTATAACACTTTTGAAATATTTCACTTTCAAGGAAGTTAAAAAATATTATAATTACTAAAATACCAAACAATATAATCATAATTAATATTATGATTTTAAATTTATATAAATTACATCGTATTAATTTATCATATAAAAACATATTTAAATTGTTAAACGAATTTCATTATATTTAAAATAAGTAAAATACACCCTGCAATAAAAAATACTTATACTTATTTAAATATAAGAGAGTAATATTATATATAAATATATATCTTCTATAATAATATAGAACAAAATATTAAAAAAAGGCAAATAAATAATGGACAAATGAATATGTATTATAATATTAAAATTCGTTCCTTCAAATAAAATTGTTTATAAAAATGTTTAATTTTCTGTAAACTATATCAAAACTCAAGGGTGGAGCGGAGCTATTGGAATCTATAGGTTGAAATTACGAAAAAAAACCATAGATACTTATATATCACTATAGATTTATCATTGATTTAGCGAGTTTAGAAAGGAATTATATCTTTTTGGGTGAAAATCCTTTCACACTGTAAAACTTGAAAGATTTGCATTTCCACAAATTATATATTTCCATATCCACAAATTTGGTTTATAATTGTACTGATGATGAATTTCACACCGTAAAACTATTTTTTATATTTCAACATCAAATATAATATATTTAAATAGTTGGTATGAGATTCTAGTGATTCCAAACACAGTTATGGAGGTTGAGATGTTCTTTCAACAAGATCCCAAATCAAATGCAGCCATAACACACTATATTAGTGGAAGATCTCCAAATGCTTCCATTAAAAAAGACAATACAAGAAACATATATAATCCACATTCAAGTCACAATTGTTTGGTATGGTGTTGATCAATCCCTACACTCACATTAGAATCAGTTGGATTGCACTCTTACTCCACTACATCTTCTTGCTTACCACTTGACAAAATTAAGATTTAACTACTTATAGCCATCATTGATGTATTGTTCATGATTAGAAATATTGAAATACTTCATTTGGTGGAATTGCATATCTCACTGTATTTGTTAGATAAATTAGTAAGTAACGGAATTGTCCTATGGACATGCTCCCATTTGTTGTATGACATGGTTGTTGGATTTACTAGTTATCTAAGATAGTTGTCTACATATTAAAATGTATTAAAATGTTAATCATACAACTTCATCCCTTAAAATTTTGAAAAGCGCTGAAAATAACATGTAGCAAATGTTCTTAGCTTTATAGGACTTGTGAGCTTTGTAGTAGAACATAAACATAATTCAATCAAATTGTGTTCTTGTGACACGATATATAGAAAGAAAGACAAATTTTCATTATGTTACTCTATTATACTGTTGTTCCCTCATGAAGTAAAACTTTACAAAATAAAAATATATATCCCTGAAAGCCTTCAAATTCTATATACTTCTAATCTAGATTTTTTCTAATTTTTATAACAACATTTGTTGATTTATGTGTGAACCACATCACATCTCAAAAACTCTAATAACCATCAGAATTACACACAATGATGACCAATTCTCTATCCTTGTGAGAGTTTGAGGACAAACATTGTATGAGTTAGAATGCGTGCTCAACTAATGAATGAGTGGCTTGCAATGTATCCATAATCACTAACATAACGCATGGTGCTAAGATTTTTTTTTTTCCATGGGATAATTGAAGAAATTCTCTCTTCTTAATAATTATTTTTGTCAAAAATATATAATATATTTTCCTCCCCTTCACAATTAGATTTGAATCGAATAAGTTACAAGGACCCCAAGCTTGTAAACGCATGTTAGCGGAAGATCACATTCATTGTGAGAAAGGGCTTCCGATAACATTCATTGTGAGAAAGGGCTTCGTCAAGGTCTAGAGAATGAAATGAATCCATGTAGAGATGGATATTTCATCCTAATTGATTTGTGTTCATACTCAGTGAATCACGTAGAAATGTCAACAATGTGACTTGCTTTCCATTCTCAGTAGACCTAATTCACTTTTAACATTTTTGAATTCACTCATCATATGTTGTCTTTTTCAACATTAATCGATAAAACATTCAACTTAAGCTCCTTTTCATAATCCATTCCCACTTTTCTATTTTCAGTGGTCCTACTTTTCTCTTGAAATTTTTGACTTGACTTACCAAATCATTTGTATCACCTTTGTTGGTTGTCATTGTCATTGATAAAACCTACAATTTCTACTCCCCTTCTCACAAATTAATTTGTTCACAAAAAACGTATCTAGCACTAGTAATAAATAGATATATATATTCTCCACACTATGTAAACCCTAAAACCATGATGATATCGGCCATGCCATGATAGAGTCCTCCGAGATGAGCTCCAATACTAGGAAAGATAATAGAATTATACACACACAAACTGTTTCTTATAATTCAAGCTGTTTTTTATAATTCAAGCATAAACATAGTACATTTATATAGTTGGCCATAGATCCCACTAATTCCAAACATGGATATAGAGGTTGAGATATTCTCTCAAAAGAATTCTCAAATCAACCCTAAACTCAAGACATTGTATTAATATAAGCATAACTTTCAATACACTTGAATTATGTAGAAGACATAATACGAACATGCAATTCCAACAAATATTTTATCGATAGAAAATTAATCCTTAAAAAAGAACCATAATGTAAAATGAAAATAGTGTAAATGTGGCCAAAACGTAAAATAGAGATATTATAAATGTTACAGCCATAAAAATTTAATGTCACACTTATAATTTTTTTTCCTACTTAAAATGAAAACATGAGAAACCCAAAATACTTCTCGACATTTCATGGATAATAAACTAGATAAAATTTCATCCCATATTACTAGGTTTCTCCCCAGAAAAATCTAGGTGACTCCAACATCTAATGAGTAAAACTAACAACAAATCAAAAAATTACAACAAATCAAAAAATTTCACTTCTTAGTATAGAACACTATTTACATGATCCATTTTACTCCATTAAAATCGTGATTGATTAGATCCATCGATCCTGGAGTATATTAAAGAATGCTGAAAATAGAAATGACATGGAAGTCATGGGAGATAGCGAGATTGATTTTAATATGAGATAACCAGATTGATTTTAATATCATTCAAGACAAGAAAGAGGAATGATGTGTTGTTAATAACGCAAAGTAGTATTCGCAACAAGAAAGCATCCGAGAACGTTGCAGCCAAGCAGCCAAGATGTGTTGTTGGCATTAGGGGAGGAATATTTTCATTGCAACATGCATTAGATAAGCAGCATTAGATAAGCAATATTATGTCGATCAATCGTTGGACTTCGATTATTGGACATCCTAAGACTTAACTGTAATTGGCGTAATATCGTGTTCCTTGATATTACGGCCGACATTTTACTAAAAGTCATGGTGTTCTTTTTCAAGGTTCGATATGGAAATGCTAGCTGCTGACATCAAATAAAAACTATGATAATTTCTAGATTACTAAGTTAAAACTCAAGAATACATTTTCCGCACTCATGAAATATGGAAATGTTAGTTGTTGACATCAAATAAAAGCCATGATCATTTGTAGGTTACTAAGTTAAAACTCAAAACTACATTCTCTACGGTCATGAAATATGACTTAGGAATATTTGAGGATCATCGATTCCATCAATCATGGATTAAAGCCTTTATTGTGCATGTATCTACTATCTCGTTTGTATCATAGTTGCCAAATGTATTGATAAAGTAAAATATAAAATAGGGCAGCACATTTATATGAATAATGGTATTTGGTATCTTCTGTATATATCAACAATATATAGTAATATGATTATATTAATTTAATTAAACTTTACAAAATTTAATCCCTATTTTAAAATCATGAGGCTTCACTAACTCAATTCAAAATCATTTATTGATCCTGTAAATTTTGAGTGACTCAATTCAAAATCATTTCTTCATCGTGTAAAATATTTAGTCAATACCACACTATGTAAGATAAATTGCAGAGTTATATATATAACATATTATCTCATCCTAAAATTAGAAAATGTACATAAAAAAGAGACTTGACCTCTGATGTTGTTCATAGTTAGTTCTTACGCCAATTTTATATATGTATACGTGAAGTACTTTTATATTATATTTGGTGATGTTTTTAGTTTCAACCACAGGTTAAAAAAAAGTGCACTCTGTTGAAGATGAAATTCATTGAATGATCAGATGAATAAAAAATGAACAAGAATATAGCGAAGGAATTACCAACTACTAGATAGGTCTATTGGGTACAATGAGTAGTAGTGCATACAAAGGCGGAAGCCTTTAACACCTCGAGGATGCCTGTGAATTAAATAAGCTGAGCCGGGGTGGAGAAATCGTGACACGAAATCGTGCAACACAGGCGGAGTTATAGATGGTGTTGTGTCATATTGGTAACGGATGATAACACATCTATACTTCGAAAGGTAATTGTAAAAAATGATGTATAGAGTTTTAGGATATCAATATTTAGTCCCTGCCATCTGGCATCCGGCAGGGACTATAGTAATCGATCGGGTCCGACTTAGCATTAGTTTCAAGTTGTAGTCCTGTGTTATACTATGATTATTACAAAGTTTTCAAACGCTCTCAAAGGCGCTGTGCCAGATAACCAAAGTTTTATTTGGAACTTAACTTTTGCCATCTTATTTGGCCTCGTCCCGAGGCGGAAGAGGCCTGACCATAGCTTAAAAGCAATAAGCCCGGTGCATTTTTGCTAACTGTCAGCGGTGTGGTTTTAATGTTAACATTACTTTGATTGCTATTATCTGCCGGGGTATGCGAAGCTTTCCTAAGGTTTCCTGTTCGCTGTTACAGGGTTGTGCATTGGCAACTGGTGCATGCGGTGGTTCAACAGCTGTTATTATAAGAGCGCCGTCCATCAAATATTACAGTTCAAGTCTGCCGGTTTCAGCAAAGGCGTAAAAGAGTAAAGGGTTAGTGCCCGGTAACAACCTGAACCTGGTCCTCTCGCTGCGCTGGAGTTTGAATGAAAACCAATGCTCTGTTTGCTATCACAGATGCGCTGCGGAATGAACGGCAAGGCTGCTCTGTGGCTGGACTTGGAAGCTTTCTCCAGATATTCTCCTTGTGGTAGTATCTGGCCCTGCCTCGGTTTTCTGTCGGGGGAGCAGATCGGGGAGCTCGCACTCGGACTGGACGGCAGCGGGCAGAGCGAAGCCCTCATGGTCCTTTTCTTCCGAACAACGGTAAAATCAGAAAGAATCAGTCTTATAGCATTTCAATTTTCTTTTCCTTTCATATATTGTCGAAAGCAATTTGGATAAACAAGCTGTATCGGGTGCTAATTGGTAGCCAGAAAACAGGGAAACAGAAGAATCACCTGCTTAATAGCGTCCTTCGATGACGTAGAATCGGCGTATATGTGTAATAGCAAAGCTTGAACCAGAGAAACGGCTGGATCAGGAAAACTGGTGCCCGTGTATCCGCTGTGCAGAGTCCTGAACTTCTCCCAATGGTAACAGCGTGAAAACAATGCATTGACGCCGACGGTGTCTACGCGTCTATGCCCTCCCGCCGTTATGTCGTGTTCCATCACAATTTCCCGGAGACATTCAATGGAAGAAGTCGAATCTTGATTGCAATTTCAGACAGCAATTTTGCGCCCAATTTGACGGTTTCGCCAGATAGCAGCGGCTTTGCCCTATTAATAGACAAGACATCACAACTGCACGTTTGGACATCCAGCTGAAGTTTAGTAGTTTTAGACAAAATTTGAGCTGGATGGAAAGGTCAGGGCTCCGGCAAAGTACCAGTAAAGTAGACGCCCTGGGCCATGCAGGATGACGAGGCGCCGGATGAGTGAATTTATGTGACTGCAATTTCATACTGCCAGAATATGACCGAGTACACTCTCCATTATGGCTCTGACTCCTTTTCAAAAGCTCTGATAAAAAATGGCTGCTAAGGATGAGCGAGTAAAGCTACCATCAATGTGAATAAAATGAGTGTGTCTCAAGCGATGGCGGTGATAGTAACCAATACTAGGTTCTTCGGTACCAATACAATGTTCCAAATCATTATGCAATTGGCTCAATACAAAAACGTTGGCTCAATAAAGAATTCATTACGTTGCATTTAGTCGTTCTTTATCGTATAGCATTTTTATGGAGAGCGTAGAACAAATTTTATGGCATAACGTTTTTTAAAGGAGAGCTATCTCTGTGCTTACATATTAGAACATTGTTGGTACGTGTTAGAACAATATGCAATATGGTTGACAATTGCTGCAATCAATATGTTATATGGAACAATGTGAAACTAACACTGTGGAACGACATCAAGAATGAGGACGATAGTCAATGCAAGAATGTTTCATAACCCAATAATGTTGCTTTGGAACAAATATGTCGAGAATGCATAACGCAAGAAGGAAAGAAAGTTGCATAACGCATATATCGATTTACTGATATGGAACACATATATCAATTTGCTGCCTTGGAATGCATATATCAATTTACTGTTAATGTATGGAAAACATTTATCAATTTACTAATACTATATGGAATGCTGCTTTGTCAGTATTGGATATAGTTTATATGGCACAACATACATCAAAATCGCTGAAGAAAGACTTCAATTCAAAATTGTTAGCACCAACGTGGAGTCATCATTTTTTTAGCTCTGGTTGCTGCGGATGCCAAATTCCTCGATAAAGTTAACCTAAAGGTAGATTTCTGTCTTTCTCGCAGTACTAAACAGTGGAATGGAGACTTCACTACAGGAATAAGGGACTAGAGCTCCTAAAGTTCCTCCGTGCCCCCGCCTTCCTATCTTCCGATCCGAAATTCCTCGCTTAGAAATATGCGTTACACTTAAAAGGTTATAATTATTTTTTACGTTTTAAAGTGGTATCAAATGTATTTGATTAATTAAGTTAAGTAATGTTTAAAAATGAAAATAAAAAACAAATTAATAAGATAATCCAAAAACTTATGGTCGGAGTGAAAAGCTATTTTATTCAAAGATTTCAATGAATTATTTCAAATAAAGACATAGGCATAATAATAGCCCTGCAGACTCCTTGATTACGAAGTCCATTACATGCGGTTTTTGCATGAATGACAGGTGTCAAGCAGCCAAGGTATTTTGGGCTGCTTTCGTTTCGTTTCGTCCAAACAGGCCTACGTATACCGTCTGCACCCCAAATATCCAGCAGCAGATGGTAATGAAGGAGGAGACTCCGAGTCCTCCTTTGTGAGCCGAGACACCAACAGGCTTGGCAGGAGGTTGCAGGCGGTTCAAACTACCATCTTTTCTCTCAAAGGGAACATTGTTCCATATGGGTAATGCAGAAGACAAGCTTTCCTTCAAACTTTCACTGTAAATATCATTACACAGTTTTAAAATTCCATCATTAAGTTTTCTAAAGAAGTGACAGTAGAATTCCGTGGCTACGGTTGGTCGATCTTAAGGTGCAGGAACTGGAAAAAGATGGACGGAAGATGGCCGTCTTCATGACGGGAAACTTTGAGGCGATAAAATTTGTTATTAAACAGGGAATAACTTTCGGTTGCTTGTTTATTCGAAAATAATTGGGATTATCTTCATGTATATCAAGATTATTAGTTCTTTTACTGAAAAAACGTCTAATTTGAACGCAGAACATGAGTAATTTTAGTTCTAACAACGAATCATTTCGATCTCTTATGAATACTACACGGCATTTGCTTCAAAGCTCTGAGGTAAGAGAACATCACCTTGAATCATAAATTATATAGAGCAATTAATTACTGTTAGTTTAGTAAAATTAACTTCTATTTGATTTGGATCTTCGAAAATAACCAGTACTGTAGTTTTTACAGTGCAATTTTGATGAAAGAGACCCTAAATTTCATAAGCCGATGCTAGTATACCACATTGAAAATGCCTGTGGTGTTCTTTAAGGCGTATTGCCGTCATTAAACGCAGAAATAATGAATATTTTGGAAAAAATGAGTAAAAGAGCATACCTGTCAAGGAGTCGTTTCTTTTCAAGAATTCCATAAATTTACCTGCTTTAAATTTATTTTCTGAAAATTTCAACTAGCTCTAACATTTCGCAAAAATATTAAATCTGGAAAATTGATTTTGAATTTCAATACTGATCGGCATCTTATAATTTTGTCTTAGGGAGAAACCTTTAAGAGCAAAGCTGCTTTACACACAGAAAAAATCCATGCGGCTACTGTTGTTGAGGAGCAGAAATCTGCTGCTCAGAAGCAGCAGATGGACCAAGCAATTCAGATGGTAAGAACTGGTAACAAACAAAAAATTGCAGATTATGAGCTGCTTGCGCTACTTGCAATTTCCAGAAAAAAGAAAATTCTATTAATTGCAGAACTAAAAATATCCAGTAAAATGCAGAAGAGTAAATGTAGATTTCAGTTTCATGTATGAAAGCAGTACAGGTTTAAAAAACTATTTATCTCACCTTGTTCATTGTATCTCACCGCAGAAACATAGCTGTTGCAGAGAGCATTAGAGGTTCTGGGAACGGTCTGCCTTGGAGCAATCCAAAACCAGTAGCGAAGAGGCTTTCCTGACAAAATGGAACAGGGAGTATGATAACAGCTAAGATAGCATCCTCCCTCAAAGCAAACCTGCATCTTAAGTGCCATGGGTTATTCTCCTCCCTCACAGGGCGAAACATGTTTGATGAATAGTTCTGGTAAAGACAGTGGAAATAGGTTTGATGAACAGAACAGTTTGGATATTAGTTTGCCACTTGTATCGCCATGCATAACCATGCCACTTGTTTTATTTTCTGTATATCTATGAGATCACTGAAAAAGCAATATTAATCTCTAGCATTTGTACCTATCGAATTAATGTTAACATTAAAACAAACCCGTTGACGGTTAGCGAGAATGCAGCAGGCGTAAAACCAATTTAAGCTATGGTCGGGCCTCTTCCGCCTCGGGAAGAGGCCAAATAAGATGGCAAAAGTTAAGTTCGAAATAAAACTTTGGTTATCCGGCACAGCGCGTTTGAGAGCGTTTGAAAACTTTGTAATAAGCACAGTATAACACAGTAATAAAACTTGAAACTAATGCTATCTCGGAGCGTTTGAAAACTTTGTAATAAGCACAGTATAACACAATAATAAAACTTGAAACTAATGCTATCTCGGACCCGATCGATTACAATAGTCCCTGCCGAATGCCAGATGGCAGGGACTAATAATAAGAAAAAGAGGAAATTATTATTACAGGATGGGCAAGAATTTATATATATATTTTTCGTTGTATCAGATATATAATCATAAATTCTCATTCTAAAACTGTATTCTATCACTTTCACTTCTCATTAATATACTGAGACTTACTCCCTAATTATATTTTAGTTATAAAAAGACCTAAATTTTAGGAAATGTAACCAACTTCGATTAAAAATTATTCTAAAAACAGCTGAATTTTAGGAAATACAAGCAACTTCGATTTCATATATAATATTTTCTAGAGAATTAGATATCGTCTTATATTCTAAAAGATGTGATGCAGTTTATTTAGAAATGAGATTAGTTTTATATTTTAAAGCATATGATGCAACACCTGCATCATTTTTTACGAATTACTCAAATTCAGGGGAACAGGATTATGCATCCTTTTTGTACGAATTGTTGGATCAGGTGCACAGCAATTAATTAAACACACAGCAGAATAAATCAACAAACACATAAGACACAACTTTTAACGTGGTTCACCCAACCAATCTGGGCTACGTCCACCAAACATAGGCATCAGGAATATATTAATCAAAATTGGAGATTACATCATGAAATCCTCACACTCTCTCTTGGCAAATCATCTGAATGATTGCCTGTTATATAGCATAGACAATCTAACAGCCTCATAACTCCCTCACATCAAATATAGGAGGCATTAACTCCCTCCCAACAACCTGGAGCTAATCTAGGAACTGAATCCCTATTGTTGTCATCCTTCAGAGATTTTTGCCTATTTGACTAAAACAGAAAATCTCAACAATCTCCACCTTGACAACAATTCGCCTGATGCCCTGTTATTATTATTTTATCTTTTCTGCAAGCCAAGAGAAGCCAAACACCAGCGTAGCTTCTCCAACAAAACTGGTTTCGTGAACATGTCTGCACAGTTCTCCTTTGTATGCACCTTTTCAAGAGAAACTCCCCTTTCAGTGTGCTTCCAACGCATTGGAGCGGAGAATCCTGGTTGGTAGAGAGTGGACGGATGGATAATCGTTTGAGGGGAGGCTCAATGGTCCTTTGTTCGAGGGGAGGATTGTTGGGTATACGACCAAATAGTCCCACATTGACTAGAAGTGGGGAGGATCATGGGTATATAAGGATGGACAAATATCTCCATTGGTATGAGGCCTTTTGGGGTAAGTCCAAAAGCAAATCCATGAGGGCTTAGGCCCAAAGTGGACAATATCATACCATTGTGGAGATATGTGGTGTCCAGAGACCAACAAGTGGTATCAGAGCCAAGTTCGAGGTTACCCAAGTGGATGAATCCTCAGAATGCCGAACAAAGATTCGAGGTTACCCAAGTGGATGAATCCTCGGAATGCCGAACAAAGATGGTGATGGTGAGCCCCTGTAAGCCTGTGGATGAGCTCGGTTAAACAGGCGGTGTGCTTCGGATTCTTCATGGACGTGTCTTATTCTCCAACACGGTGAAGAGGAGTTGACCTGGGATGGAGCAAGCTCTCGAAACAGGTGGTGCTACCATGTAAGGCGTGTGCTTCCATCCTGGTTGGTAGAGAGGAGAGAATCCGGCGGATGGTTTGAGAGGGGAGGCTCGATGGTCCTTTGTTCGAGGGGAGGATTTTTGGGTATACGAACAAAGTCCCACATTGATTAGAAGTGGTAGAAGTGGGAAGGATCATGGGTATATAAGGATGAACAAATATCTCCATTGGTATGAGGCCTTTTGGGGTAAAGCCCAAAAACAAACCCATGAGGGCTTAGACCCAAAGTGGACAATATCATACCATTGTGGAGATATGTGGTGTCCAGAGTTCCAACACGAATTACTCCCATTCAGAGGAACAGAATTATGTTAATCACATTGCGATTAACCATGGTCTCATAAAGAGAAATGAGTACATCTGATTATAATTATAATTTATAGGTTAAAGCACTGCAAAATCTGCGATAAATTATTATTCTCAATGCTGTGCTACACTGCTCTGCTCATCTCTCATAAAACCAAGGAAGGAAATCGTTGGTCCTTTTTGTACGAATTACTCAAATTCAGGGGGACAGGATTATGCATCTTTTTGTGAACAGGATTATCTTAATCACATTGCGATTAACCATAAAGAGAAATGAGTAAATTGGATTTCCACCTGAAATAAGATGCATTCACGTGAAATCGACTCGAAGACAATTAATACAAAGTCTCACGAGATACCAAAGCTTCTGGATTATCTTTATTTCCGGAAATTAAGATAAAGAAGTTCGGATATGACTAATTTGAAAAGCGCACGTTATTCACCATTGTTTCGTTAGAAAATTCTTTTTAAACGAGAAAATCAACTCAGGGATGGGTTAATATAATTTTTCCTTGTTCATATAACTTTCATATATGTGAAAAAGTAACGTTGCAAAAACTGGTGGTGGCAGGGATTCGCATTATTACTAAATTTTTCTATTAACTCTGTTTTATATAAAACATTATTTTATGGTAAGTGCTGTTACTCTTATCTTGGAAAAATTGACTCAAGAGAACTATTTTAAATGGGGGTAAGGCACGGAAACACTACTCATTGTTATGCGAAGAACAATACTGCTTATTATCTTTATGGGAAGAATTATTTGTTCGAGTAGTGTGAATTTGTTCCAGCACTGTATTTTAATTAAGATATAACTGAATTATAAAAGAAATATGAAAATAAGTTTTATTTTTAAAGTTAATGTAATTGGTCATTATTATTTTCATATAATATATATTTAGAATGATTCCCTACTTTCTATTAAAATGAAAAATTTTCATTACTGTGACTTTTATGGTTTTATAGGTGTAAAATAAAGATAATAATATAGTGTATGAGTTTCTTCTTTAAGGTTTAATGAGTACAAAAAGAGTTCAAAGATCACTAAATAAGCGTCTTTTATATGGTTTCATGAGAACAAAATTCATTTATAAAATTAACATCAGCTGAGATAAGGATTAAAAATCAAGCATTTATTGCGGTAGTTCTCTCTATGGGTGTAAACATTGCTTAGAATATGAATCTTAATGCAAATTGTAAGAGATCAAAAGTGGTCATAATGGAAATACATGAGTTCAAATCAAATTAATGATAGTGTAATAGAGATAACCAACAATATGCATGTGCAGCTACAAAATTGTTCTTGCCACAACACTCCATATTCTTCTTTTGGAAGTGATATGAGGACCATCCATATAAATTTTGGTTAAATCACTTTTATTTTCTCTCATTTGGTTTATTTTACGAAATTTTCAATTTGTTTGAATTTTTTTTTAATCATTACATAGCATGTGGTTTGTTCATAGCTTTCCAACCGCTCAAATTTTGTTGAGCTTGAATGTACTGTTTAAAAATAAAGCCTACACAAAATTATGTTCTATTTCATTACCTAAGGTTAAAATTTGTAAATTTTTATTTTATTAAACGTTTATAAAAAAAATTTGGACCATTTCTCGATTTGTGCGTGTCATCCTTGCGCAGGGGCCATGCTAATCTTCTCTGTATCGTTCCAATTTTATCGGATGTCTCCGAAGAGACTTTATTAAACGTTTATCATTTGTAAATAAAATTAATTTTAATGTATTTAATTAAAATACTTTTAATTAATTAAGGTAATTTGGTTTAATTAAATTAATTTGTAAATATTTTTAATTATTTGCAAAGTCTCTTTGATCATGATCAATGGTGCTGGTCAACCATGGACAATCATTGTCAACAATGGTCGGCCATAATCAATCATGGTCAACCATGTTTTATGAAAACAAACATCATCAATTATGGTTAAGCGGGTTGAATGTCGCATTGAGACAAAGATTGTCTTCATATGAAAATCAAACACGGTCAACCATACTCGAATGTCACATTGTGAAAAGGATTGGTTGAATAAGAAAATCAACCATCATCAACCATGTTTATTTTAGTGTTTATAATATTTATCTTAGGGTTTATATGCCTTGGGTATATAATATTACTCCGTTCGGTTTAATATTTTTCCCTTGGGTTCTTAATCCCTTGGGGTTCTAGTATTAGTCCCTTGGGTTTATTATTCCCTTGCACTTATAATATTAATCCCCTACGTTTATTATTCCCTTGGGTTTATAATATAAATCATGCTCAGCCATGGTCAATCATAGCCAACCATGCTCCACCATGGTCAACCATGGTTGAATAATGCATTGTGACAAAGATTATCTCAATATGAAAATCAACCATGGTCCAATGTCGCGTTGTGACAATGATTGTTTCGATATGAAAATCAATCATGGTCAACCATGCTCCATCGTCACATTGTCACAAGGATTGTCTCAATATGGAATCAACCATTGTCAACCATGTTTATTTAAGGGTTTATATTTTTCATCCCTTGGGTTTATTATTCTAAGGGTTCATATTCCTAGTGTTTAATATTATTCCCTTAGGTTTATAGTCCCTTGGGTTTCTAGTATCAATCCCTAGAGTTTATTATTCCCTTGGATTTATAATATCAATTATGGTGAATCATGGTCCAACATCGCATTGTGATAAATATTGTCTCAATATGAGACTCAACTATGGTTAACCATGGTCCAATGTTGCATTGTGGGAAAGATTCTCTCGATTTGAAAATAAATCATGGTCAAGCATGGTCAACCGTGGTCCAATGTCACATTGTGACAATGATTTTCTCAATATGAAAATCGGCCATGGTCAGTGATGTTTATTTTAGTTCTTATCATATTTATTTAAGGTTTTATATACCTCGTGTTTATAATATTTATCCTAGAGTTTATAAACATTGGGTTTATTTTTATCGCTTGGGTTTATTGTTCCCTTGGCCTCATAATATCAATCCCTTGGGCCTATTAATCTAAGGGTTCATATTCATAGGGTTTAATATTATTCCCTTATGTTTATAATCCCTTGGGTTTCTGTTATCAATACCTAGGGTTTATTATTCCCTTGGGTTCATAATATCAATCATGTTCAACCATGGTTAACCATGGTAAATCACTTGTGTTTATTAATTTAAGGTTTCATATTCATAGGGTTCAATATTATTCCCTTAGGTTTATAATCCCTTCAGTTTTTAGTATCAATCCCCATGGTTTATTATTCCCTTGGGGTTTAGGATACCAATCATGGTCAACCATGCTCAATCATGGTCAACCATGGTCAACTTTGCTTTATAAACTCAATTGTGGTCAACCATGGTCTTACGTCACATTTTGACAAATTTTGTCTCAATATGAAAAATAATCATTGTCCCAAACATTGTCCAACCTCGCATTATGACAAAGATTGTCTAAATATGATAATCATCGTCAACCATGGTCAACCATGTTTTATAAAATCAAATATAGTCATACATTGTCAATCATGCTCCACCATGATCGAACATCGCATTGTGACAAATATTATCTTGATATGAAAATAAATCATGGTTAAGCATGGTCAACCATTTTTATTTTGATATTTATTTTAGGGTTTATATACCTTGGTTTCAAAAATATTATTCCCTTGGGTTTATTATTATTACCTTGGATTCATAAACCCAAGGGGTTTTAGTATCAATCCCTTGTGTGTATAATATCAATCACTTGAGTTTATTTTTCCCTTGGGTTTACGTTGGTTTCTGACAATGATTTTCTTGATATGAAAATCAACCATGGTTAAGGATGGTCAACCATGTTTATTTTAGTGTTTACAATATTTATCTTATGGTTTACATACATTCGGTTTATAATATTAGTCCTCTGGGTTTAATATTATTCCCTTGCATTTTAATCCCTACGTCAAATTGTGGCAAAGATTGTCTCGATATCAAAATCAATCATTGTCTCAACCATGGTGCAATGTTGCATTGTGGAAAAGATTACTTCAATATGATAATGAGGGTCAACATGGTTAATTCTGGTCAACTTTGGTCAACCATGTTTTATAAGATCAAAAATGGTTATCCATGGCCAATCCTAGTCAACCGTGGTTGAAGGTCACATTGCGACAAAGGTTTTTTTGATATGAAAATCAACCATGGTTATGTATGGTCAACCATGGTCCAATGTCACACTGTCACAAATATTAGCTCAATATGAGAATCAACCATGGTCAGCCATAGTCCTATGTCACATTGTGACAAAGATTCTCTTGATTTGAAAATAGATCATGGTTAAGCATAGTCCACCATGGTCCAATGTCACATTGTCACGGGACAATCTCAACCAAATATTTATATTTTTCTATAAACAATACTAAAAATTATTTAATATAATTAATTACTTATTTTTTATTTATCTTTTAATGTTGTATTTTTTAATAATCATTTATTATTATTATTGTTAATAATCAATATTATTAATTATTCTTTATTTATATTTAATTGAATATATTTATTGTTCAAATCTTTCACAAAAAATCACTTTGAGAACAAAAGTTTTGTTTGTTTTAAAATATTATTAGTATTATATATTGACGAATGGATTCTACCATAGATACAAATAAAGCGTTTGTCATGTATGAACAACATTTACTAAAATAATTATTGTTATTATGCTATTAATACTATTATTCTTTTTATTAATATTACTAACGTTATCAATTAATATTATAATAAAATATTTAAACAATATAGCTTGAGTTGGCCTAATGGTTAAGAGCATGTGTTTCCTCCTAAGAGGTCACAGGTTCAAAACCAGAGGGGGGTAGAGTATGTATGCCTTCGTAGACTTAGCAGTCAAATCGCTGCGCGGAGGTGGGTCCCTTGTCCCACAAACAAGGGGGTCTCATACACCAATTTGGTGTCTGGTTGGCTGTGACTTTAAAAATGGATATTATTATTATTATTATTATTAATATTATTATTATTTTTATTAATATAATATTATTATTTTTATTAATATATATTTAATAATGGTAATATGAATAAAATCAAAATAAGGGAGTTGCTCGTCCCTTAGTCGAAATGAATATGAAATTGAATGATAGAGAACGGAAAGAAAGAACAGAAAGGGCAAAATAAGGCAGTTGCATGTTTGAGGTTGCAGAATATGGATTTTATAGGAGCTGTAGTAGTTTCAACGCGCAATTTTCTTAATTCAATATATTATCGAACCAAATCCTCATTGAAAAACCTCAAGCACTCCACATGGCGCAGGAAGCGGAAATCGTTTTTCCCGAAAGCTTCTCGAACATTTCGGGAAATAAAGATAATAAACTAAACATGAGTATGTCTTTGTCCCGGAGAAAAAACAATGAACGTAAAACAGAAATTTAGTTCTTTAGAAATCGTAGCGCTACGTATCCATGGATTTATAGATCCCGCGTGGATTTTAGTGTAGGATTCTCAAAGCGTTGCCCTGTGATGATAGGGGTAGCATAAGTTCTTATATGAATAATTCTAAAGGCTTATGTTATTTACCTTTCTCTCCAACGTAATGTTAAAAGAATGGGGGTGGTGATACAACGGGTTTTATTTAGTGAACTTACATATCCCGTGTATTGGTCGTATATTAAAGTTGTCTTTGTGGGTGTAAACACTTTTTAACATATACAACTTAGTGCACATGGCAAGAGGTAAAAAAATGAAAGTACATGAGTTCAAATCATGTTAATGATGGCATAATAGACGGAAAATACAACATGAAAATTTTGGAAACACCCTTAGGTTAGGGCCAAAGTATAAATTATAAGAGAGAAATGAGGCTCAAATTTTAGTTATGGTGGGTGTAATGGAGGGATCATATGCCTACAACTCAATGCAACATGGACATCAAATGGTATTCAAGGTGTTACTCTTGGGTGGACGTGAGTGGAAAGAACTAGTATACAAGTTATAATGTGTAAATGAGAAATTTAATGTCACAATTTGTCGCAACCAAGCATAAGGTATGATCACACAAGAGATGGTCAATAATTAAAATGGTAGGTAAGAACATACCATAAATTTTCTTGTGTAAGAAATATACCTCATGTGTTAGTTGATGTGTCCAACACTTTATTTCTATTCACTAAATACCAACAAAAATAGTTTACAACAACTCTCCAACAAAATTTTATTGAACAAAATATAAAAAATGGAATAAGTAGCATAGAAATGAGTAAAATGAACCGTTTTATTAATACTTAATGTAAAAGGATTTATTTCTAAACCCAAATTCACATTAAAACAAAAGACAAAAAATTAAAAAGGGTCATTTTTAATACGACAAATTAGATTGCTGAAAGAAAATTCTTCTTGTGCCAAATACCCTACTACATATTCTAGGAAATTCATGCCACTAAATCCTATCACACTAATTGGGCAAGACAAATCACCCTTTTTGAACATTCTAGGGTATGTCCATCCCTCTCGAAGCTATATTTGAATTTTTCTACAAGTTTTTGTCTATTTTGCAACCAAATGGTTTCCCATTATTGGATGGAAAGGGAGAGAGAAAAATTAATAATGTCACTACAATGCACAATATAGCTACATTCAACACTCTCAGATAACTGGATTTGCTAGGTTATGTCCTAACTGAAAACATGTGGGCCAAACATCTTTACTTTAGAGGTTAGTAGAGTTTTCATACCTTGATTGGTAACATTTCTTTTAAAGGGGCCAAGTCCCTGTTGGAATTTAATTCCAACTGCAACATAAATAGCTGGACAGAAATCTGATTTGCTATAGATATTCCAGACTGTTGGATGCCTCAAAGTCGTGCTTGATATTTTCCACATTAATGTGCATTAAATTTTCAGCATTAAATTCCCCTGCAACAGCTGACTTCATTTCTTCAAAAGGCATCACCGCTTGCTGCATTCAATACGCAGATAAGCTTTAGAAGATATTTGTATTATTTTATTGTTTAAAGACAAATATGTTTTAACATATAAATGTATTGAACAACAGTTTTGTTTTAAGATAGAAGAATGAAACAGAGTCTTTTCTGTAATGCACAGCAGTGATGAAACAGAGTCTTTCTTGTAACGCACAGCAGTGTTGAAACTGTAATTTTCTGAGATAGCAGAAATTGGTTTGTGGAACTGAAGCGTTCCTATTGTAATCCCTCTGTCAAGAGGAAGATGCTTTTCAGCATAGACTGGTGAATCCCTCTGTCAAGAGGAAGATGCTTTTCAGCATAGACTCGTGAATCCCTTTGTCAAGAGGAAGATGCTTTTCAGCATAGACTGGTGAATCCTGTCAACAGGAAGATGCTTTTCAGCATAGACTGGTGAATCCCTTTGTCAAGAGGAAGATGCTTTCCAACATAGACTGGTGAACCCCTCTGTCAAGAGGAAGATGCTCTTCAGCATAAATTGGTAAATCCCTTTGTTAAGAGGAAGATGTTTTGTAATAGCAATTGTGAAAATCCCTCTATGTGAGGAAGAAGAATTTGTATCAGTTGGTTTACTATTTATAAATAGAAGTTTTTTGCGTTGCGCGTTGCTGTTACACCATAAGAAGAAAATAGTTTCTCATTGCTGTTACACCGTAACCAGAAAATAGTCTTGACGTCAAAACAGAGTGTTGCTGATACACGAGTTTCAGAATTGCTGAAACACCGTTGCTGAAATAGCAGTTTCAGCGTTGATGAAACACCGATGCTGTTACACTGCAAATAGCAACTGACGAAACTACGTTGCTGATACACCGTATTCCACAAACGATTTTTACTTCCGCTGTGTTAAAACAGAGTATTGTTCTGTTTTTCAGTTTTGTTTAGAATTATCAGAAATTCCCAACATGGTACTAGAGCTTGTCCAGGCTCTTTGAAGACGTCAAAGAAGCTGAAGGAAGGTTTCTTGCTGCAGCAGCTTCTCCAGCAGAGTGAAAACTCAGTCAAGAAAGATCCAGGTATTTCTCAAGTTTTCTATGTTACTATTGAAGACAGTCAGTTATTTTAATACACAGTCAAGTATTGCAAGAATGGCCAGCACCAGCACTAGCATGGGTATTTTTAATACTCAGCTCCCACTACTTAATGGGAAACATTATGACTATTGGGGAATAGTTATGAGAGATTTGCTTTTCTCAGAAGATTTATGGGAATTTGTTGAAGATGGTTTTGAAGAACCAGCAAATGAAGATGAGCTTAATGGATTAACTTAGGCAGAGAAAGAGCTGTTGAAGAACTATAAGAATGAGGATGCTAAGGCCCTCTACTTCTTGTATCGAGCAGTGGATGAGAGTGCGTTTCCAAGGATAGCAGCAACCAAGACACCCAGAGAAGCATGGCAAACTCTCAAGACAACCTATCAAGGCATGGAGAAAGTGAAGACAGTAAAACCTCAGTTCATTGAGGAGGAAGCTTGTGATAAAAGCTTAGAGAAGACAGTGAATGTGAAGACAATTGTGTCTCACGAAGAAGAAGAGGAAGGGACAGCAGCAAATAATCCTTCCTTGGTGGCTCCTCCTCCACCACAGCAAGTACAACAAACCACACCACAAGCTGGAATTCGAACAGCCTTGAGAAGTCAAGGAAGTGCTTCTCCAAGCACACCACAGGGATCAGAAATACCCTCAAGTTCGGATGGAACTCCAAGCACACTAAGAAGACCAAGATTCAGAAATCTAAATGAGATTTATGAACAAGGAGAGGTAAGTAACAATACCGGTCTGAATTCATTATTCGCTTTGTATTGTCATGTGGATGACCCTGTTCATTTAGAAGATGGAGTTAAGTGGGTCTATAAGACCAAAAGCAATGCTGAAGGCAAGATTGACAGGCACAAAGCAAGACTTGTTGTGAAAGGCTAGAAGCAGCAACAAGGCAAAGACTATGATGAAACCTTTGCACCAGTAGCAAGGATGGAAACAGTCAGAACAGTGTTGTCTATCGCAGCTCAACACAAATGGAAGATTTATCAGATGGATGTTAAATCTGCATTCCTGAATGGAGTGTTAAAAGAAGAGGTTTCTGTTGAACAACCTCCAGGCTATGAAGTTGAAGGCCAAGAGCATAAAGTTTGCAAACTGAAGAAGGCTCTTTATGGGCTGAAGCAAGCTCCAAGAGCTTGGTACAGCAGAATAGATGCTTATCTAATTGAGAATGGGTTTAACAAGTGTGATGGTGAACCCACACTCTACATAAAGGAGAATGATGGTAAGATTCTTATTGTTGTTTTATATGTAGATGATTTGATTTTTACTAGCAATGATGCTTCTCTCATTGCTGATTTTAAAGAAGTCATGAAAAGTGAATTTGAAATGACTGACTTGGGCTTCTTAAGATATTTTCTTGGAATTGAAGTAGACCAAAGTGAAAATGGTGTTTCCATTTCTCAAGTTAAATATGTAGAAGCAGTGTTGAAGAGATTTAACATGCAGAACAACAAGGCAGCCGTGAGTCCAACTGTAATGGCGTTGAAATTGACCAAAGAAGACATTAGCAAGGATTTGATCCAAAACTGTACAAAAGCATAGTTGGCAGCCTTATGTACTTGACTGCAACTAGGCCAGACATTATGCACGCTGTGAGTTTAATCTTCAGATTTATGGAAAGACCGAAAGAAACTCATTGGCAGGCAGCCAAGAGGATTCTAAGGTATGTGAATGGAACGAAGGGGTTTGGTATTTTATACTCCTCTTCTGAAAGTTTCATGTTGACAGGTTACACTGACAGTGATTGGGCTGGAAGTGTTGATGATAGGAAAAGCACATTGGGATATGTGTTTCATATGGGATCGGGAGCCATCTCATGGGGCTTCTAGGAAGCAACCAGTTGTGTCTTTGTCAACAGCGGAGGCAAAGTATGTGGCAGCAACAGCAGCGGCATGCCAAGCAGTGTGGCTGAGAAGAGTTCTCAGAGATTTTTGTCATGAACAAGAAAAGGGCACAACCATTTACTGTGACAATAGCTCAGCAATAGCATTGTCTAAAAACTCTGTTTTTCATAAAAGGACAAAGCACATAGACACCAAATTTCACTTCATACATGAATTGGTTAACAATGGCGAGATTGTTTTGCAGCACAACAGAACAGAGGATTAGTTCACTGACATCTTGACAAAACTATTGGGAAAGAAAAGTTTTGATCATTTTAGGAAATACCTAGATATGCAGCAAAACCCAGCAGTTGAAATTAAGGGGGAGTGTTGGAATTTAATTCCAAGTGCAACATAAACAGCTAGACAAAAATCTGATTTGTTGTAGATATTCCAGACTGTTGGATGCCTCAAAGTCGTGCTTGATATTTTCCACATTAATGTGCATTAAATTTTCAGCATTAAATTCCCATGCAACAGCCGACTTCATTTCTTCAAAAGGCATCACCGCTTCCTGCATTCAATACGCAGATAAGCTTTAGAAGATATTTGTATTATTTTATTGTTTAAAGACAAATATGTTTTAACATATAAATGTAATGAACAACAGTTCTGTTTTAAGATAGAAGAATGATACAGAGTCTTTTCTGTAACGCACAGCAGTGCTGAAACAGAGTCTTTCTTGTAATGCACAGCAGTGCTGAAACTGTAATTTTCTGAGAAACTGGTTTGTGGAACTGAAGCGTTCTTGTTGTAATCCCTTTGTCAAGAGGAAGATGCTTTTCAGCATAGACTGGTGAATCCCTCTGTCAAGAGGAAGATGCTTTTCAGCATAGACTGGTGAATCCCTCTGTCAAGAGGAAGATGCTTTTCAGCATAGACTGGTGAATCCCTCTGTCAAGAGGAAGATGCTTTTCAGCATAGACTGGTGAACCCCTCTGTCAAGAGGAAGATGCTCTTCAGCATAAATTGGTGAATCCCTCTGTTAAGAGGAAGATGTTTTGTAATAGCAATTGTGAAAATCCCTCTATGTGAGGAAGACAAATTTGTATCAGTTGGTTTACTGTTTATAAATAGAAGTTTTTTGCGTTGCGCATTGCTATTACACCGTAAGCAGAAAATAGTTTCTCGATGTTGTTACACCGTAACCAGAAAATAGTCTTGACGTCAAAACAGAGTGTCGCTGATACACGAGTTTCAGCATTGCTGAAACACCGTTGCTGAAACACCAGTTTTAGCGTTGCTGAAACACCGATGCTGTTACACTGCAAACAACAACTGACGAAACTGCGTTGCTGATACACCGTATTCCACAAACAATTTTTATTTCCGTTGTGTTAAAATAGAGTATTGTTCTATTTTTCAGTTTTGTTTAGAATTATCAGAAATTCCCAACAGTCCCAAGAAAATAATTAGAGGATATCTACTTCCTCACAAGGCTATCAAGACAGGGTGATCTACTGAACTTACATGGAGAAATGGGGAGTGGAGAGTCAATTGTCAACTACATATCATGGTATCATTAATGGGGTATTATGAAAAGTACCAATAAGCTTCCATTCAAGGCTATTAACTATCTCAGCCTTTTTAACAACCTATTTAACATTAGTCATATGGAAGGAAGCATTGGTTCTTAAACGGGTTTAAAGGGCCTTATTTAGTTCTTATAACATCTCAATCCTACAATTTGATTTTTCATTATTCATATAAAAGATAAATAATTAAAAAACAATTATGAGTTTGATACCTTTTTAGGGAAGGTCTTTACTACTACAACTTTTTTTTTAACAAAACAAGTAGAATATATGTATCAATAAGATACATAGAGGGAAAAATTATAAGATTAGAAAAATACAAATTTTAATAAAGATAATTAGAAGAGAATACTAAAAAAGAGACCAATTGTAATAATAAAGTGGCCAATTTTTTTTGACTTGAAAAATTTTCAATTGAACTTTTTCCAAATTGACTCCTAATTCGAATTAACTTGGTAACTGTGGTTGGTGTAAAAAGATTTTGGTCGACGAAAAGGTGTGCTTGGTTCTTGAAATAAAAAAGAATATATTCAATATGTATAAACAATAATGCTATTAAAATATTAAAATAGTAACAATATTATCAAAATAGTAACGATATTATCAGTTAATAATGAACACTAAGTTTAATATTAATATTCTATTGAAAATTAATGTTAATATGAGAAAATTATTAATATGAAAAATACACCTCAGCAATTAATTATTACCTTATACAAAATAAAATTTGAAGAAAAGGAAATTGATAAAACCTTACAGTAAAAGCCCTTTCACCATTAACTAAATGATTATATTTATGATTTATAATAGGTTTATCATAAGCTATTAACCCTTTCACACGCGATAGTGATTTACAAAAATATCAAGTTTATTATTACAGTTGTGATGTTTTACCTCTAGGTTTCCTCGAAACTATCACTCCTATATCTAACACCGATTTTACCACACCTTAGCATCGGTGCATCTGGGCTTCTAAATAGTTCTTGGTGCATTACAACTGGGGCTTAGCTCCTTGGGAAGAGCTCCTCATCGACGACTCTCCATCACTTGACTTCATCAAATGGTGGCCTCTAGAGCCCTTCCATCTTGGCTACCTTCACCACTGTGTAACTCAGCATTTCCATCTCTTTCTATGAGATCCCTCGGCTGCAAAGTATCGCACAAGTATGGAGGTTAGGTTCTTTGTCAATCTTGATGACTTTGGGGTTTCATTAGCTATGTTGGACTTGATTTAAACTGTCATGCTGCCACATGGATTACCAGAGCCTTTGCTCCACTCAAGGGTTAAGCAAGGCCAACCTAAATTCATAGATCCACTACAGGTATGTTCCTCTCGGTGCTAGTGTTTCCATTTCGAAGTTATATTCATGGTGGTTTTCTAACAAAATTGCTTGGTATTTTCTTCTTTTAGAAACTTAAAGGGGTTTTAACATTCCTTTGCTGTGGAATGGTTTACTAGAGTCGAGGTTCCCATCTCGGGTCACAGGACTATGCCTCGCCTCAACCGGATACCGGGTAAAGTGAGTAGCCTTAACATAATGAGGACTTGGAGTTCCCTTGCATTTTTTAGCAATTAGGGTTGGTGGATGATATCTGAATGTTTTTATTTGTATAGTAACAATAAACTAGCTCATTTCTTTCACTTCAGCGGAGATATTAATTTGTATGATTTGTTAAATTGTGAAATCTCTCTTGTTGTTCGGAGAGGGTGACTCTGTTAAGAGTACCTAGTATTTTGAATATAACGAATTTTGAGGATTTAGACTACCTATTGGGTAGAACCTCTATTTATGCACTGAATTCCTATGATTACAGTGTTAGGTGTACTCCCAATTAGAGATATATATATATATATGTATATATATGTATATATATATATATATATATATCATCTTGCTTCTTCTCGTAATTGCTAGAAGATAGTTGTGGTGGCTTTCTGGGTTCAACAATATTGTGGAATTTAATGGTTCCTCTTCTATCTATTATTATTTTTAATGTAACCCTAATCACTATTTATGATGAATATCCTTACGATAGTGTTTCGATCTTTCGTCTAGTTGATGTAATTTATTCTCTAACTTATCTCTAGTATTCTATTATTTATGAGAGTATGTTGGTTTATTTAGTCAATATTGTTCGAGATTAGTTTCGAGTCTTCTCTGTGTCTTAAAGGAAAGCAATTCCAATTTACTCTTTAGCAATTTCTTAAATAAATTTTCTAAAGGTCTATTTTGTCGATTTATCGAGTTCTGTTTTTCCTCTTTGTATTGTACATACCAGATGTTTTATAGTATAGTTTTATAGGATTATATTTCTCTATTTGTATTCTACAACTGTAAATACACAATGTTTGAATTCAATTTATTTCTCCTTTCTTGAGACTCTGCTAAATCTAATTTTTAACCTTAGTATTTTGAATAAATTCTTAACGCTAATTACCTCTATATGGACATTTGTGATAATTGTAAATGCAATTTCTTAGGAAGAGTAGATAATTATATAGCACTTCGTGCAAGTTGAATGTCAACTTTGTTGAGTCGAGACTTAAGTTTCGTCCTTCAGTCCAGACCCTGAACACATTTTATCAATGCCTCCCAACCATGAGATCATCATTTATCAAGTTGAATCTCCCCCGTGCTATTTACCACATGCAGAAACCCATAACTAATAGCTATGATGCTTTGTGGCTATCTGGTCCTAACCAAACTTAGCCCAGTAGACTGAACAAACCATCTGATCCTTCAACGTGGATCTTTGTTCTTCATTCTTTTCCTTTCTTGACCTCAGGTACACATTACCCTGTCAGTCCTTTTCCTTGAGACTAAATCTCTATGGAGTAGTCAGGGTAGGTAACTACATGCCTTGACATGTGAGAAATGTATAATTGACATTACTCCAAGACATTCACTTCTTGTGTAATTTGATCAAAATATCTAAACATAAATAATTATATAAAAAGTATTGTCTTTGGACTTCCTATTTAATTAACATTATCAAGTTTTTTGACTGTGGTAATTAAATATTTGCAATTGTCAAAAACATCACATCTTCTCTCCATTAGATCAAACATCGTCTCGATGTTTATTCTTTGCAAAATAGACTTGGATAAGCCTCCTTTATAATTTGTTCATCCTCCCAAGTCACTTCTTCTGGCCTGTAATGTTGCCATTGTACTTTAACTTAGGTGATAAATTGCCTCCATAGCGTTACTTCTTTCTGATCAAGTATACCCAGAGGCTCAACTAGTTACTCACCCTCTGATTTGACCTACAAAAAAATAAAGCTTAGCCAACCTTCCTCTGACGTTCTTATTTCAACCTAATTATAATAAGTGATTTTTTTTAATGACTGTACCAGTTACATGTATGTCCTACCAACTAATTATATGGTTAGGATCCTATACATATTTTTTTGACACTGGTACATGAAAAGCATTATGTAAACGTATATGGTTGGGTAAGGGAAGCTAATTGGCCACAGGTCCAATTTGAGCTAGGACTTGCAAGGGTCTGCAGAATCAGGCACTAATTTAGCACAACCACCCCATTGTAAGGTACTCTTCTTGGCTCGTACCCATACATAAACATGATCTCCAACTTGAAATTATTGAAAAATCCTCTTCTTGTCAGAATAATTCCTTTGTCGGTCTTGAGCGGTCTTAAGATTCGAGCATACATTTTTAAAGGTATCTTCCATTTCTTTTAACATGTCGGGTCCCAAAAAAAAATTTCTTCGAGACCACCCCAATTCAACGTTGTCCTGTACTTGCAGTCGTATAGTACTTCAAACAGACTCACCCTCAAGGACGTATGGTAATTCTTGTTGTAAGAAAAATCTACTAAATGTATGTAATCTTCCCATCTAGATGGTTGTTGCATTACATACATTCGCAGTATGTCTTCCACTATCTCATTTACTCGTTTAGTTTTTCCATCAGTCTAAGGATGGTAGGTCATGCTCAAACTTAACTGTTATTCTCAAGCCTTCAAATAAGGTATTCCAAAATGTAGATGTGAATTTCACATCCTGACCTAAAATTATAGCCTTTGGTATTCCATGTATTCTAAAAATTTCTTTCATAAATATGTTGGCAATTTTTATGGCCTTGAAAGTAGACTACACCGGTATGAAATGAGAAGAATTTCATAATTTGTTGACTACCACCATGATTGAGTCATTCTGTCTTTTAGACTTAGGTAATCCTATAATAAAATCAATGGAAATGCTTTCCCACTTCCATTTTGAAATAGGTAATGGGTGGAGTAGTCCAGCTGGGTGTTGATGTTATGCTTTCACTTGTTGACACTCCAAATAGTGAGCCAAATAATCAGCCACTTATTTCTTCATACTAGGCCACAAATATTCGTTTACGAGTGCAATGATTAATTTCTGATATCTGGGATGACTAACATAAGGAATTTTATGGTATTCATCTAGAATTAATTTCTTAATATTTTTTTGGTTAGGTACAAACAATCTTCCTCTATAAACCAACATTCCTTCTTGGTTTACCTCATATCCTAGTCTTTGTTCGCTATTGTTTAGATCTTTAGCTTGCTGACATAGGAATTTATATTCAGGATCATCTGCTACTGCTTCCCTAATCTGCTCTTTAAAAGTTGTATGGACTTCATTGAAGGAGACTTCATAAATACAATTTGCCTTTCAAGTCAAGGCATCCACAACTCGGTTTTCCTTTCCTTTTAAGTGTTTGACTTCAATGTCAAACTGACTCAGGAAAGCAACCCAATGGGCTTGTCTAGCATTTAGGGTATGCTGCTTGAAATAGTTAGTTATAAAATCATTTTCTACCATTAATAAGAATTTATTAACCACTAAATAATCTCACCACATTTTTAATGCACGGATAACCATAGTTAGCTTTAGATCATAGACATAATACCTTTGTTCATGCTTCTTATGTTTCTGAGACTCATAGGCAATAACTCTACCTTCTTGCATTAACACGCCACCTACACCTTCCTTGTTGACATCTGTACAAATGACATATTCTTTATTTGGGTTTGCAATGCTCAAAATAGGTGTGGTGGTAAGTAAATGTTTTAGTTGGTCAAAACTCTTCTGACAATCCATGGTCCAAGTGAAAGTTTTTCCTTTCTTTTGCAAAGAGGAAATGGGATATGCCACCTTGGAGAACACTTCAACAAATCTCCTATAGTATCCATCCAGACCCATGAATGATCTTATATCGGCTACGTCCTTTGGTACTGGCCATTCGATTATGGTTTTCTATTTTCTCTGGGTCAATAAAAATTCGATCCTTGGTAATGATATGTCATAAATATTGATTTTTCCCTTTAAAGAAATCATATTTTTTGTACTTGGCATAAAACTGATGCTCCCTCAAGGTTTGCAAGACAATTCATAGGTGCTTCGTATGCTCTTCTACATTCCAAGAATATATCAATATACCATCAATAGAAATCAGTACAAACTTATACAAATATTGATGAGAAACACTATTCATCAGAGACATAAAGGTCGCGAGAGCATTAGTTAATCTTAATGGTAACACAATGAACTCATAATGTCCATAGCGAGTCATAAAGGTTGTTTTGGCTATATCTTCCTCCTTTATTCTAATATGGTGGTAACCCGAGTGAAGATCAATCTTTGAAAACACTGTAGCTCCCTTCACTTGATCAAATAATTCATTAATACGTGGTAAAGGATATTCATTCTTGATTGTTAATTTGTTTAGTTGCTGATAATCAATGCACAATTGTAAGCTTCCATCTTTCTTCTTGACAAACAGTACAAGATCCCCCGAAGGTGATACGCATGGGCGGATATACCTTTTATCAAGTAGTTCCTATAGCTGCATTTCTAATTCTGTTAATTTACATACGCTCATGCAATAAGGAGCTCAGGATACCGGGGCAGATCCTCGAATAGACTCAATAGTAAAATCTATATCTCTCTTTGGAGGAAGTCCCGGGATCTCCTCAGCAAATACATCTAGAAAAATTTGTACCACAGGTATATTTTATAAAGTAACAAAATTTTCCTTTGAATTAGTATACCTTGTATTGCATAAATTTGACATCCGTTCCTTATACATTTTTCTAATTGAGAAAATGTTATGGGTCTTAATTTCAGTGGTCTTTGTATACCTTGAATTTCATACCTTATTACTTCGGCATCCACGTAGATAATAGTTTTGTGTTTACAGATATTGAGAGACCGACATTTCTCCAACCGTTCGATACCTATTAGGACATCATATGAACCTAAAGGTAAGACATTCAACTCTGCCATAATAGACTAACCTGCTAGGTTTAGAGAGAAATTCTTGACTTTAGCCAACACCCTTCTCTTTTCTCCTGTGCTAAGTTGTACTAGCCAAGGGTTCTCAGTCTTGATAGCTTGTAAGCAACATTGTTAAACCACTTTGTGACTAATATAACTCAAAGTAGCTCTTGGATCAATCAGAATAGATATAGTTTGGTTGAATATTTTAGCTTAGAATTCTATAATTGGCAGTTGGTACTTAGTCTGATGATCTTTGAGGGCAACATTGATTTTAGGAATACTTCTCCCCACTTCTCCAATAGTTAATGCTTCCTAGATCTCCACAACTTGATCAGTTCCCCTACGGTACAGACAATTTTTAACATAATGTGGTCCTCCACATCCCCAACACTATACTAGGGGTCTAACAGTTGTTTGTACTGCAGTCTTGCCAGATTGCTCATTTGTCGTGAACTCAATTGGGAATTCTATCTGTGCTAATTTATCTTCACATTTCTGATTGGTTAACCTTTATGTGGTCCTTTGTTGACAACAATCCTATTTCCTTTATTGGCTGGGGTAAACTTAATTCCATTTTTATCAATCCATCTCCCTTTTTCCTAGTTTGTTGATAGTGCAGACGAGCCTTTCGTATAACTTCATCCATGGTCTTCAGATTGTCAAATTTGAGACATTGTTTCATGAATAACGAAAAACTGCTGATAAATCTCGGTACTTTTTCTTTTTCTTCCTATATGTAGGGAACATATCATAGCAAGGATGTGAATTGCATTATGAATTCCTCCATAGATAATTGACCCAGTCGAAGGTCATGAAATTGTTTTCCCTTCTCATCGTACTTTCAAAATTTTTTCCAAGTTACATTCTACTCATCTACTCCATGTACCGTCTTCATCTCCTCCCACCATAAGGTGACTTTTCCTTACAGCTGATAAACGGCTAAGTGAGCATTTAGATTGTGATCACATTCATACAACTAAAAATACTTGTTCATATTAATAAGTCAGGCTTCAATAGCCTCCTCCTATTCACCATCAAAGAGGGGAGGTTTTATTTCTTGAAATTCTCCTTGTAATTAGATTTCCTGTCATTTTCTACTTTTTGTGATTTGATACGTTGTCAGATTATTCCTCTGGATTCTCTTTGCCACCTTCTATTTCCAGATTTTCAGTTCTCAATTCTTGATCACCAGTCATGTTCCCATGTTCAGGACTAGGAAATGGTTGTCGCTGATTCTGTCTATTAGATAAACTCTTCATAATATTCTCTTGTCCCTGCATCAGCCTCTCGTTGTGTGCCCGCATCCTGGCCATCTCATCCTTCAGTTCTTGTACAGTTTTCAAAATGGAAGTGTTGGTGTTGTGCAACTCCTTCCCCAAATATAACGATACCTAAGGACTGGCTTCTGGAAAGGATGATGGTGTTGTTCCTGTGACAGGTCTGGGTGGTGTAAGTCTAGCCCTCCTCATGATGGATGCTTTCCTTTTCGTGCACGTAAAAAATGTTGTTATTTATTCATTCTCTATAGGTCTAAGCTTTGTAACGTGAGGGCTCTAATACCACTTATCATACACCTCAATAATTAATTATTACCTTATACAAAATAAAATTTGAAAAAAAATCAATTAGTAAAACCTTATAGTAAAAGTCTTTTCACCATTGACTACACGATTATAGTTATGATTTATAACAGGTTTACCAGAAACGATTAACCTTTTAGCACATGGTAATGATTTACAAAAATATTAATTTTATTATTACAGTTGATGTTTTGCCTCCAAGTTTCGTCGAAACTCTCACTCCTATATCTAACACCCAATTTTACCACACCTTAGCATTGATGGGTCTGGGCTTCTGGAGAGTTCCTATTTCATTACAGTTGGGGCTCACCTCCTTGGGAAGAGCTCCTCATCGACCGCCCTCCATGACTCGACTTCATCGAATGGTAGACTGTGGAGCCCTTCCATCTTCGGGAACTTCACCACCGTGGAATTTAGCATTTCTATCTCTGTCTGCGAGGTCCCTCAACTGCAAAGTATCACACAAGTATGGAGGTTAGGTTCTTTTTCGACCTTGATGACTCTGGGGTTTCATTAGCTATTATGCATTTGATTTACACTATCGCTCTGCCGCAGGTATTACCAGAGCCTTTGCTGCACTCAAGGTTCAAGCAAGACCGACCCATATTCACAGATCCACTACAGGAATGTTCCTCCCGGCAGGACTATTTTCATTTCGAAGTTATATTCATGGTGATTTTCTAACAAAATTGGTTGGTTTTTTCTGTTTTCAGAAACTGGTGGGGGTTTTAGCACTCCTTCGCTGCGAAATGGTTGACTGGAGTTGAGGTTCCCTTCTTGGGTCACAATATTATGGCTGGCCTCAACTCTCACCGGATACTGGGTAAAGTGGATAGCCTTAAATTAATGAGGATGTGGAGTTCCCTTTGAGTTTTTCGTCCGTTAGGGTTGCTGGCTAATAGCCAAATATTTGTATCAGTGTAGTAACGATGAAGTAGCTCATTTCTTTGGTTTCACCCGAGATATTAATTTGTATGATTTGTTAAATTCTTAAATCGCTCTCGCTGTTCGGAGAGGATGACTCTGTTAAGAGTACCCAACCTTTTGAATATAACAACTTTCGAGGTTTTATACTGCCTATTGGGCGGAACCTCTATTTATGCACTGAATTCATATGATTACAGTATTTTTATCATCTTGCTTCTTCTCGTATTATCTAGAAGATAGTATATATTTATCATCTTGCTTCTTCTCGTATTATCTAGAAGATAGTTGTGGTGGCTTTCTGGGTTCAGCAGTATTGTGCAATTTAATGGTTCTTCTTTTTTCTATTATTTTTTTAACGTAACCCTAATCACTGTTTATGATGAATATCCTTACAACAATGTTTCTCTCTTTCGGTTAATTGATGTTATTTAGTCTCTGACTTATCTCTGCTATCCTATTATTTATGACAATATCTTGGTTTGTTTAGTCAATACTATTCGAGATTAGTTTCCAGTCTTCTCTGTCTTTGAAAGGCAAGCAAGTCCAATTTACTCTTTAGCAATTCGTTAAATAATTTGTCTAATTTTCTAGATGTATCGAGCTCTGTTTTTCGTCTCTTTATTGTACATACCATATGCTAAATTATCTTCTCTTGAGAATGGTATAATTTAACAGGATTATATTTCAATGTTTGTATAATAGAGCAGTAAATATGCGATGTTTGAATTCAATTTATTTCTCCTTTCTAGAGTCTCTGCTAAATCTAGAGAAGGAATTAACAACTACTGAGTAGGAGTGTACACAAAGGCGGAAGCCTTTAACACCGCGAGGATGCGTATGTAAGTTGGCCTTGGGTGGAGAAATTGTAACACAAAATTGTGCAACCCAAGCGTGATAGAGGGTGGTGTGTTAGATTAGTAAATGAAAAAATATCTATACTTCGAAAGGAAATTGTAATAAATGAGTTAGAGAGGTATCCAAAGAAATTGTAATAAATGAATAAATGATGCAGAGAGATTCAGGATATCAATATAATAATAAAAAAAATATGATTACACGATGGGCAAGAATTCATATTTTTTTTAATTGTATGATATACATAAAATGGTATTGTATCAATTTAACTTTTTATTAATATACTCATACTCACTAATTATTGGTTAGGTATAAAAACATTTAAATTTTAGGAAATTTAACCAAATTCCACTTAAAATTAGATATCCATTTATGTTTAAAAAACACTTGAATGTCGGGAAATCTGATTGATTCCGATTTCATTGAGCCTAAGACGTTTATTCATGATATGTAAAGTTGTTGATCCATTGTCAAAATTAAATTGAAATTTTGCTATGTCCGTTAAAATAAAAATTATAAAAATCTAAAAAAAAATAAAAAAAATAATTATACAAAATATTTAAATCATATGAGCTAATACAAAAATTAAATTTCTCCCACCTCAGATTAAATCTGTATTTAAAATAAATCTATAAGACTATATAATATTTTCTCTAAAAATTTATTTTCTTGGAATTCCACTATATAATATTTTCTGTAAAATTTATTTTCTGGAAAATTAGACATCGTTCTATATTCTAAAAGATGCGATGCACTTTATTTAGAAATGCGATAATGCATATGATGCAACACATGCATCCTTTTTGAACGAGTTACCCAAATTCAAGTTCAGACTAACAGGATTATGTTAATCAAATTGTGATTAACCATGGTCTCATAAAGAGAAATGAGTACATGTGATTATAATTATAATTTATAAGTTAAACACAGCTGCGGTAAATTATTATTCTCAATGTTTTGCTACACTGCTCTGCTCATCTCGCATAAAACCAAGGAAAACATTGGTCCTCTTTCTTACAGAAACAAAAATAAAAAAGGCAGGCACATATACTATTTAATCCGTTATTGTCAAAACATTTCACCACTGTGGACATCCGATTGACATCTGATTTTATAGAAGCTGTGGTGACTGTTTGAATGCGTAATTTTCTTAATTTTATATGTTATTGTAGCAAATCCTCAGTGCAAAAGTTCAAGCACTCCATATGGCGCTGGAAGCTCAATCGGAAACCGTATCTAATCCTCGCTCTACGTTTTATAATAGTATTGCAAACTACAGATTTCCATGTGATCTGAAACTCTTCAATGGATTTTCACCAAAAATAAAATGCATTCGCGTGAAATTGACTCGAAGATAATTAATTCAAAGTATCATGAAATATGACCAAAGCTTCTGGAACATTTCCGGAAATAAAGATAAAAGGATATGACTAAATTGAAAGGCGCACGTTATTAACCTTTGTTTCATTAGAACATTCATTTTAAACAAGAAGAACAACTCAGAGGAATGAGTTAATATAATTTTTCCTTGTTCATATAACATTCTTATATGTGAAAAAGTAACGTTGGAAAAACTAGTGGTGGCAGGCAACCTCATTATTACTCGAAAAATTGACTCAAGAGCACTATATTAAATGGGGCTAAGGCACGGAAACACGGCTCATCGTTATGCGAACAACAACACTGCTCATCTCTATGGGAAAAATAATTTGTTGGAGTAGTATGAATTTATTTGAGCAGTATGTGATTGTTAGGTACCAAACAAATCTATTCTTCGTTAAAGACAAGCCAATAAGTTCAATATACTTTAAACATATATGATAGACTCAGTATCATAGTGAATAATATACTTAACGGTATATTCTACTTTTGTTAAAACCTAGTACAGGTGACATATTTAATCCCAAAACTTAAATTCATGTGTATGATTGAGTGATAGTGGCATGATCACTATTGGCATAATATTAGATGGATATTGTTGCAACGACATGACATAGGAAAATGATTGTTAAATAATGGCACGTGAACAATATGACATTAAAAAAACATATATTGATTTTTATTTTTTATTTGTTAAAAACTAAGTAAAATATATGTATCTATAGGATATATGTATGAATAGGATACATAAAGGGAAAATTTATAAGATAAAAAAAAAAAAAAAAAAAAAATTTCATAAAAATAATTAGAGGAGAATACTAAAAAAGAAACCAATTTTAATAGTATAGGGGCTAAATTTTTGGGACTTGAAAATTTTTCAATTAAACTGTAACTGTATCAAATCCAATTCCAATTTGAATTCGAATTAACTGGGTAACTATGGTTTATATACAAATATTCCTATCAACAAAAAAAGTTTTTGGTTGTTGAAATCAAAACGAATATATTCCATATATACCCACGATAATACTATTAAAAATTAAAATAATAACAATATTATTAATTAATAATAAACATAAAATTTAATATTAATATTCTATTAAAAATTAAAAATAATATGAGAAAATTATCAATATTATGAATGAAGTTAATAATTTTAATAAAAATAATATTATTTTTAATATTAACTATAATATTAAAAAATCTATTAAATTTTACTTATTAACTTTATTTATAAAAATTAATTTGTATATAAATGATGTTAATTTATATATAAATAATAAAATTTACACATATCAACTACATATGTGCTAATTTAATTGAAGTGTAGAAAATCTAACCCTACGTTAGAATCATGAAACTTCAATGACTCAATTCAAAATCAGTTATTACTCGTGTAAACCGGACTGACTCAATTCAAAAGCATTTATTCATCGTGTAAAAAGTTTAGTCGATACAACACTATGTAAGATAAATTGCAGGGTTATATATAACATGTTGTCTTATCTTAAGATTAAAAAATGCGAATAAAAAAGCGCCTTAACTTCTCCTCTAATTTTATATAGGTATATGTGAAGTACTTTTATATTATTTGGTGATATTTTGAAGTTGTAACCACAGTTCAAATAGTTTTGCAGTACTTATGTTTTTAAGTTGTAACCACAGTTCAAATAGTTTTGCACTTTGTTGAAATTTCTTGAATGATCAGATAAATACAAAATGAACAAAAATATAGCGAAGGAATTAACAACTACTAGACAGGTCGAAAGGGTACAATGAGTAGCAATGTACACAAAGGGGGAGCCTTTAACACCGCGAGGATGCCTGTGAAATAAATAAGCTGGCCTTGTGTGGAGAAATTGTGACACGAAATTGTGCAACCCAGACGTGATAGAGGGGGTGTGTCCGATTAGTAAATGAAAAAATATGTATACTTTGAAAGGAAATTGTAATAAATGATGTAGAATATTATTATTATTATAATTACAGGATGGTTAAAAAATTATATTTTTTTAATGGTATGATATACGTAATCATAAATTTTCATTTAAAAATTATAATTGACATCATGGTCATTTCTAGGTTACTATGTTAAAATTCAAAACTATGTCTTCTACAATCATGAAATATGAAATATCAATACTTGAGGATAATAAATGTCATCAATCATGTATTACAGACTTTATTTTGCATTGCATGTATCTACTATCTTCATTTGTATCATAGTTTCCAAATTCACCTGTATTGATAAAATAGAAATTGAAAATATGGCAGTACTTTCGATTTGATCGAACTTTTAATCAAATACCAATAGAAATTCAAGTATTGTGGTGGTTTTTTATATTTACGTGACTAGTTTAAGCCCTCAATTAAATAACGGAGTGTACTAGTATGAGCTTGGTAGCCATTCATGCCAAAAGTATGAGAGAAGGTAAAGTATGAAGAAAAATATTAACGATGATATTTATTCATCAATTAATTATGTCATGGTATTATATTAATAAATCTATTTGTTCATATTTGTTCGTTTTTCATATGGAATGAACTCTTTTTTAGAGAAAAAAATCGAACTTTATATTAAAAGAAATAAAAAGTTACATAGTATATGAAATTAAGAATTCATTTTTGCTGTATGATTGCAGATCATAGAGCCCACAAGATGTAAAATATACAATTTTGTCAAAAGAAAAATGCGAAATGTGCTATTCCTGAAATCAAGAAAGCAAGAAGAAAAGAACCAAATAATCCAGCTGGCCTAAGCTTTCCTGCCCTTCTTCTTCTCCACTCTTCGCCAACCACTAGTTTTGGGAGTGGAATCAATAGTTACAATTTAGTTTTCCATTATGTTCGTTGGTTGTTCCTTGTCTAAGTCTGATCCTTCGGAGTCGTGAGTTCGTTTGATGCCACTTACATCCAGTTGAAGTTCTTGTTTCTTTTCCAAATTGTTCTCTTTTTGTGTATTGTCCTAAACTTTTTGTTCATCTTCTTTTGCATTGTGTTATACATTCTTTGCTGTGTCTACCTTCGTCACCAAAGGTTTTGTATTTTTCCATCCTTTCAGCTTCCTCTGTTGTTGCTTACTCCTATTGGGGTGTGTGGGCATGCACTAAGCAAGTGACCTGTTTTTTGACATCCACGACATTGGAATGCTGTGTTTTCATAGTCCAAGGGTTGTGTCCACTGTGTATTATTGAAATTCAGGTTTATACTTTCTTGTAGGCCTTGGTCGAGGCCTACTTCGACGCATATTCTGGCAAAAGTAAATATTCCTTTTATGTGTCTCTCTCAATCAATATTTATGTATTTGCCCAAGGTATCTCCAGTAGTGACTAAAGCCTTTTGATGCCAAAAATGTAAAGGGAGGTTATGAAACCTAACCCAAACTGAAATCTTTGATACCACCGTTGTGTTGGCATCGAAATCTAGAAACCATGGGGTGATGAATAGTCCAGAACTGCCCCAGAACCATGGCCCTTGGTTGAGAACAATATTCATTTCCTATTCTATGTAAAATCTTACTATGAAAAACCTTTGGGGTATAAATAGATTTCACAGTTTGTTGTCCAAACCATATGGATCTAGTGATGCAATACGTCAAATCTGGGCCAAAAACCATTAAATCTGCAAATAACTGCAGATGTGTGTAGATCTCAGTATATAGCTTTTACCTCAGGTATATCGATAGTGAGAGATGGGCTCTCAAGTTTTTTTTCTACAATGTAGGGCCCCCAGGGACTCAATGGCAGCTGTGGGAATGGTTTTCCCTTTTCCCTTGACTGCATCCTTGAAAGACCCTATGTTCTTCGAGCTAGTTCCAAAACATCCACACCGCAGATGGAAGTTGATGGTGATGGTTCAATCTGATATTATGTTGTAATCCTGAAGAGTATCATTGTGCTATAAACTGTGTCCCAGATAAATTAGATTTTGTGCATGAGCTGGTATGCCGAGGAAGCTTTGTATTTTAAATCGCAGATCCCGGATCTTGCAACCTTGACATAGCCTTAGGCAGCGGTGCCTGACGTCCAGTGTTTTGATAAAGATCTATGTATGGTCCATGATTATAGGATCTGTCTCCGTCTATGGCTAAACTCTTTCTATTGCCCAGGACTAATTGTTGTAGGACCTTAGTTCATCCCTATTTCGTGGACATTTTTCAGTTTGGCATTTCAGATATGCTAGATCTTGGCAGATCTCTTTTTTATGAGTCAGATCAGTTAGATCAATGGCAGATCTGGGGTATTTATGCCTTCCCACAGTGGAAATGAGCAACCCGGCTCCTTGCAGCAATCTCCCAGGGGATGTAGTAGCAGATCCGGAGAATAGGTCTGTGTATCCAACGTTGTCGGCGTCGATAGCCCCATTTTCCCATCCCTTGTAGCTCTAAGAAACCGGTGTTTTTGGGCGTTGTTGTAAGAGGCTTACCTTAGCCCCTTCTGCAATGGCCATGGACGTTGTGGCATCTTTTAATCCATGTTTCAAACCCTTGCATCCTCCATAGTCGAGGGTCTTTGTAGATATGGGCACATGGGGGTTCCTGGCGTAGTCATGAGTAGCGAGCATTGCTCCTACTCGGCTTGGGCTCCCGGAGAGCTTGGGCACACCGAGATCTACTGGCCTGACCCGGATCCACGATGTAGGATAGTTGGGAGAGCTCACGCCTGAAATCGCCATTTAGCTAAGACTCTTCTTCCTCTCATGAAGAGAATCTGTTGTTAAAATTTGAAATCAATATGGAATGAACTTATTTTTAAGTATGCATTTGATTTTTTTTTATTTTTTAATCAAAATAAGGTATTATTATTTTCTGTAAAACTATAAAATTATATAATTTTTTGTTTTATGTAATTTTATTGAAAATGAAAATACAAAACTTTGATCTTTAATGTAATGATGTAATGTTGTTACAAACATAAATTTGATTTTTCATTATTGATATAGAATAAGAATGTTTAAAACACAATTACTAGGTTGGGGCTCTCTTATTAATTTAAATTTGATTTTTCATTATTGATATAAGACATAAATAATTAAAAAATAATTACTAATCTGATAACTTTTTAGAGAAAGTCTCTATTACTATGATTTTCATTTTTGATTTGTTAAAACCTAAGTAAAATATATGTATCAATAGGATACATAAAGGGAAAATTTATAAGATTAAAAAAAAGAAAAATTTCATAAAAATAATTAGAAGAGAATATTAAAAAGGAAACAAATTTTAATAGTATAGTGGCTAAATTTTTCGAACTTGAAAATTTTTCAATTAAACTGTATCGAATCCAATTCCAATCCGAATTCGAATTAACTGGGTAACTATGGTTTATATACAAATATTCCTATCAACAAAAAAAGGGTTTTTGGTTGTTGAAATCAAAACGAATATATTACATATATACCCACGATAATACTATTAAAAATTAAAATAGTAACAATATTATTAATTAATAATAAACCTAAAATTTAATATTAATACTCTATTTGAAAATTAAAGATAATATGAGAAAATTATCAATATTATGAATGAAGTTAATAATTTTAATAAATATAATATTAATTTTAATATTAATTATAATATTAAAAAATTTATTAAATTTGACTTATAAAATTTAATTTGTATATAAATGAGATTTATTTATATATAAATAATAAAATTTGATGTATTCGACCTATATCAACTAGGTATATTAATATGGCTGTGCTAATTTAATTAAAGTGTAGAAAATCTAACCCTACGTTAGAATCATGAAACTTCAATGACTCAATTCAAAATCAGTTATTACTCGCGTAAACCGGACTGACTCAATTCAAAAGCATTTATTCATCGTGTAAAAAGTTTAGTCGATACAACACTATGTAAGATAAATTGCAGGGTTATATATAACATGTTGTCTTATCTTAAGATTAAAAAATGCGAATAAAAAAGCGCCTTAACTTCTCCTCTAATTTTATATAGGTATATGTGAAGTACTTTTATATTATTTGGTGATATTTTGAAGTTGTAACCACAGTTAAAATAGTTTTGCAGTACTTATGTTTTTAAGTTGTAACCACAGTTTAAATAGTTTTGCACTTTGTTGAAATTTCTTGAATGATCAGATAAATACAAAATGAACAAAAATATAGCGAAGGAATTAACAACTACTAGACAGGTCGAAAGGGTACAATGAGTAGCAATGTACACAAAGGGGGAGCCTTTAACACCGCGAGGATGCCTGTGAATTAAATAAGCTGGCTTTGTGTGGAGAAATTGTGACGCGAAATTGTGCAACCCAGACGTGATAGGGGGTGTGTCCGATTAGTAAAGGAAAAAATATGTATACTTCGAAAGGAAATTGTAATAAACGATGTAGAATATTATTATTATTATTATTATTATAATTACAAGATGGTTAAGAATTCATATTTTTTTAATGGTATGATATACATAATCATAAATTCTATTTAATCCGTAAAGGTCGGTCCTGTTATTGTCACAACATTTCCCCTGCGCGCGATCCATAATCAGTCTGGACATCCGATTGACACTAAACAAATAGAACGTTCAGTGAGGGACGACATGGCATGCAATTCTCTTTCCTTATTGAGAGGTGGGCATGTGAATCCGGGAGGAGGGGTAGCGCCACATTGAACAAAAAGATCCAGAGCCAATGGTAGGGTGACATTGACGTTGAGTAGCTTGAGGCGGATAGTTGTACAGAAGCACAGCGCTGTCTCCAACTCCGCAACGCCTTGTAGAGTGGGCAGCACTGGTTGACAACAGGGTCACCAATGCCTAAGTGCACCAACCCTCCCAACAAATCAACGCACACTCCCACTTTCAATGCATCCAAAGGACATGATGAGGTTCCTCCTCGTGGGGGGCTACTGCTGGTTCCCGGGACACTAGGAGGTCCGCCCGATCGCCCACCCGGAGGGCCACTGCTAGGAGGTGTAGCAGCAGGAGGACAGTCACACCCACCAACTAGGATGGGCATGGTGGTTGCAGTACTAATCGTAAATGTGAAAAGCATTGCTACAGCCTTTCCCCTCTCCAAGCAAATGCGATGTTCGTTCCTTATTAGAAATGAATATGAAATTGAATGAAAAAGAAGGAAAAGAAAGAACCAAATAAGGGAGTTGCTTGTCCCTTATTGGAAATGAATATGAAATTGAATGAAAGAGAAGGGAAAGAAAGAACAGAATAAGGTAGTAGAGGTTGCAGAATATGGATTCCATAGCCGCTGTGGTAGTTTCAAGGCGCAATTTTCTTAATTCAGTATATTATTGAAGAAAATCCTCATTGAAAACCCGCAAGCACTCCACATGGCGTCGGAAGCGGAAATCGTTCTTCCAGAAAGCTTCTGAAACATTTCGGGAAATAAAGATAATAAACTAAACGTCGGTATTTCTGTGTATTTATGTTGGTTTTATATTCAGAGGAACATGAATATGTTAATAAAATATGCGAAGTTTCACATTGCGATTAGCCATGGTCTCATTAAGACAAATGAGTACATCTGATTGTAGTCATAATTTAAAATTCAACGATAGTGCAAAAGATGCGATAAAATATTATTATCAACGCTGTGCTACATTGCTCTGCTCATCTCTCATAAAACCAATGAAGGAAATCATTGGTCCTCTTTCTTAAAGAAACAAAAATAACAAAACGCAGCACATATTCTATTTAATCCGTAAAGGTCGGCGGTTGTTGTCACAACATTACATTTCACCTGCGCGCAATCCATAATGAGTGTGGACATACGATTGACACTAAACCATTAAAGGAAATATACGGCAGTGAGGGACGACATGGCATGCAATTTGCCTCCCTAATTGAGAGGTGGGCATGTGAATCCGGGAGGACGGGTAAGGCCGCACTGAACAAAAAGATCCAGAGCCACTGGTAGGATGACATTGACGTTGAGTAGCTTGAGGCGGATAGTTGTACATAAGCACAGCGCTGCCTCCAACTCCGCAACGCCTTGTATGAGTGGGCAGCACTGGTTGACAACAGGGTCGCCAATGCCTAAGTGCACCAACCCTCCCAACAAATCCACGCACGCTCCCAGTTTCAATGCATCCAAAGGACATGATGAACTTCCTCCGCCCGATCCACCACCTGGGGGGCTACTGCCGCTGCCCGGGACACTCGGAGGTCCGCCCGATCTCCCACCTGGGGGGCTACTGCCGCTGCCCGGGACGGTAGGAGGTGTTGCAGCAGGAGGAGAGTCACAAGAGAGCACTAGCATGGGCATGGTGGTTGCAACACTAATCATAAATATGAAAAGCATCGCTGCAGCCTTTCCCATCTTCAACCAAATGCGATGTTGTCCCTTACCCGAAATGAAATTGAATGAGAGAGGAGGGAAAGAAAGAACCGAAAAGGCAAAATAAGGGAGTTGCATGTTTGAGGTCGCAAGATATGGATTTTATAGCAGCTCTGGTAACTGTTTCAATGCGTAATTTTCTTAGTTCTATATGTTATTGTAGCAAATCCACATTGCAAAAGTTCAAGCACTCCAGAGGGCGCCGGAAGCTCAATCGGAAACTGTATCTAGTCCTCTCTCCACGTTTTATAATAATCTTGCAAAGTACAAATTTCCATGTGATCCTGGAACTCTTCCGTGGATGACATCTTCCACCTGAAATAAGATGCGTTCACGTGAAATCGACTCGAAGATAATTAATTCAAAGTCTCACGCGATACCAAAGCTTCTGGAACATTTCCGGAAATAAAGAGAAAGAAGTTCGTATATGACTAATTTGAAAAGCGCACGTTATTCACTTTTGTTTCGTTAGCACATTCTTTTTAAACAAGATCAACTCAGGGATGAGTTAATATAATTTTGCCTTGTTCATATAACATTCTTACATATGTATATGTGCAAAATTTATGGCAGGGATCCTCATTATTACTAAATTTTTCTATTAACTCTGTTTTATATACAGCATTTTATGGTAAGTGATCTTATTTTTAAAAAATGATGTTTGTTAAGTACTCTTATTGGGCTAAAATTGATTAAGAGCACTATATAAATTGGGTAAGGCATTGAAACACTGATCGTTGTTATGGAAAGAATAATACTGCTTATAGTTATGGGAAGAACAATTTGTTAGAGTAGTATGTGATTGATAAAGATGGTATATATTTTAATCAAGATATAAATAATTGGATTATAAGAGAAATATGGTCTATTCTCAAAGTTAATATTAACTCATTATTGTCATTTTCATATAATATATATCTATACTGATTTTTTACTTTCTATTATTTTTTTCCTTTCTTTCATTGGTGTCACATTTATGGTTTTATAGGTGTCGAATAAAAATAATAGTATAGTGTCTTCATTAAGGTTTAATCAGTACGAAAAGAGTTAAAAGTTTGCTAAATAAGTGGTTTTTATATAGTTTCATAAGAACAAAATTCATTTATGAAAGCAAGATAATCTCGGGAGAATGATTAAAATAATCGCATACATCTATGTTCTAAGTTAGTGGAATGGACCTATCCAAATATGATGTAAAACAACACTAGCAAATTAAACATTCATTGTGGTACTTCTCTCTATGAGTGTAAACATAGCTTAGCATATGCATCCTAATGCAAATGGTGAGAGATCAAAAGTGGTTACAATGGAAGTACATGAGTTCAAATCAAATTAATGATATCGTAACAGAGATAACCAACAATATGTGTGTGTAGCTACGGAACCCAACAATATGCATGTATAGTTACGAAACTGCTGTTGCGAGAACCCCCCATATTCTTCTTTTGGAAGAGATATGGGGACCCTCCATGTAAATTTTGGCTAAATCGCTTTTATTTTGTGTGCTTTGGTTTATTTTGTGAAATTGTCAATTTGTTTGAATATTTATTTTAACGATTCCATAGCTTGTGGCTTGTTGACAACTTCCCAGCGGCTCAAATTTTTGGTACGATTTCACTGCCTAAGATTTAAATTTGTATTTTATTAGATTTTTATAATTTGTAAATAAAATTAATTTTAATGTATTTAGTTAAAATAATTATAATTAATGAAATTAATTATATTTAATTAAATTAATTAATAAAAAATAATTTGTAAATATTTTTAATTATTTATAAAGTCTCTTTGATCATGATCAACGATGATGGTGGACCATCGACAATCATGGTGAACCATGTTTTATAAAATCAAACATCATCAATCATGGTCAAGCGTGGTTGAATGTTGCATTGAGACAAAGATTGTCTCGATATGAAAATCAAACATGGTCAAACATACTCCAACGCCACATTGTGACAAGGATTGTTAAAATATGAATATCAAGTATTGTCAACCATGTTTATTTTGGTGTTTATGATATTTATCTGAGGGTTTATATACCTTGGGTTTATAATATTACTCCATTGGGTTTAATATTATTCCCTTGGATTCTTAATATGTTGGGGTTCTAGTATTAGTCCTTGGGTTTATAATATCAATCCCTTCAGTTTATGATTCCTTTGGGTTTATAATATCAATCATGGTCAACCATGGTCAATCATAGCCAACCATGGTCAACCATGGTTGAATGACACATTGCGACAAATATTATCTCAATATGAAAACCAACCATGATCAACCATGGTCCAACGTCGTGTTGGGACAATGATTGTCTCGATATGAAAAATCAATCATGGTCAACCATGGTCAAGAATGGTCCAACGTCGCATTGTCACAAGGATTGTCTTAATATGTAATTGAACATGGTCAACCATGTTTATTTTAGGGTTTATAATATTTATCTTTGGGTTTATATACCTAGGGTTTAATATTATTCCCCTAGGTTTATAGTCCCTAGGGATTTTAGTATTAATCCCTAGGGTTTATTATTCCCTTGGATTTATAATATCAATCATGGTCCAACATCACATTGTGATAAATATTGTATCAATATGAGAATCAACTATGGTCAACCATGGTCCAATGTCGCATTGTGGCAAATATTCTATCGATTTGAAAATCAATCATGGTTAAGTATGCTCAACCGTGGTCCAATGTCACATTGTAACAATGATTTTCTCAATATGAAAATCAACCATGGTCAACCATGTTTATTTTAGTGCTTATAATATGTTCGAGGGTTTATACAGCTTGTGTTTATAATGTTTATTTTAGGCTTTATATACCTTGGGTTTATTTTTATCACTTGGGTTTATTATTCCCTTGGGTTCATAATATCAATCCCTTGGGTTTGTTAATCTAAGGGTTCATATTTATAGGGTTTAATATCATTCCCTAAGGTTTATCTTCCCTTGGTTTTTTAGTATAAATCCCTAGGTTTTATTATTCCCTTGGGTTTATAATATCAATCATGGTCAACGATGGTGAATTGTATTTTATAAAATCAATCAAGGTCAACCATGGTCTTATGTCGCATTGTGACAATGTTTATCTCAATATGAAAATCAATCATTGTCTCAAACATGGTCCAACGTCACATTATGACAATGATTGTCTCAATATGATAATCATGGTCAACCATTGTTAGTCATGGTCAACCTCAGTCAATCCTGGTCAACCATGTTTTATAAAATCAAATATGGTCATCCATGGTCAATCATGCTCCACCATGGTCAAACATCGCATTGTGACAAAGATTATCTTGATATGGAAATAAATGATGGTTAAGCATGGTCAACCATAATCCAACATCCCATTGTGAAAAGGATTATCTTAGCATGAAAATTAACAATAGTCAACCATTTTTATTTTAATATTTATAATATTTGTTTTAGGGTTTATATACCTTGGTTTTATATTATTAGTCCCTTGGGTTTAATATTATCATGTTGGATTCACAAACCCAGGGGGTTTTATTATCAATGCCTTGGATGTATAATATCAATCCCTTAGATTTAATTTTCCCTTGGGTTTACGTCGCTTTATGACAAAGATTTTCTTGATATGAAAAGAAATCATGGTCAAGCATGGTCAACCATGTTTATTTTAGTGTTTATAATATTTATCTTAGGGTTTACATACCTTGGGTTTATAATATTAGTCCCTTCAGTTTAATATTATTCCCTTGGATTCTAATCCCAACATTGAATTGTGACAAAGATTATCTGAATATCAAAACCAATCATTGTCTTAACAATGGTTCAACATTGCATTATGGCAAAGATTGCTTCAATATGGTAATGAGGGTCAACCATGGTTAATTCTGGTCAACCATGGTCAACCATGTTTTATAAAAACAAACATGGTCATCCATGATCAATCATGGTCAACCATGATTGAATGACACATTGTGACAAAGGTTTTCTTGATATGAAAATCAACCATGATTAAGTATAGTCAACCATGGTCCAACGTCACATTGTCACAAATATTATCTCAATATGAGAATCAACCATACTCATATGTCACATTGTGACAAAGATTCTTTCGATTTGAAAATAAATCATGGTTAAGCATGGTCAACCATGGTCCAACATCACATTATCATGAGGATTATCTCAATATGAAAATCTCCACAAAATATTTATATTTTTCTATAAACAATACTAAAAAATTATTTAAAATAATTAATTAATTATTTTTTATTAATCAATTATTTATTTTTTAATATGGCATTTTTTAATAATAAATTTTTATTATTATTGTTAATAATTAATATTATTATTTACTTTTTATTTATTTTTAATTGAGTATATTTATTTTAAATTATTATTATTATATATTGATGAAGGGCTTATATGAGAGATATAAATGAATCCTTTGGCATGTACCAATAACATTTATTATTTATTATTTATAAATATTTAAATTAATAATAATAATAATAATAATAATAATAATTTTATTGTAATAATATTATTTTTATTAATATATATTTAACAATGGTAATATAAATAAAGGTTTCAATTATATCAACCACATTAATATTTTTAATGTGGTGGTGTTAGTTATAATTATTAGTGGCATTGCATATGGTTTATATTACTCAAAAACTCATAATAATAAACATGGTTTGTGCTTGTTAGTTATTATGACATATATGTGTGTGTGTGTGCACGCCCTTATGTGTTCGAGATATTTGATGACATCTCCCTCATATTACTCTATTAGGAAATATTTGAATATTTTTTACTTTTAATTACTTTTTCTCTTTAGAAATTGAAATATTTTATTGTTATTCACATACATATATGTATGTTCTTTTCTCCAATTCTAGGATTGAAATGTTCAAGTTTTATCTTTCAATTCTACGCATGGGGCCCTGTGAATTAGGCTATATTTAGCCCAAGGAAGCATTTATTTTTGAACCATGGGTGTGTTGACAAGGGATTCTAGCAATTGGTACCCTATGGGATTTCTTACAATCGTGAGAGAAACCCTCTCGGAATTTGCATCAACATAAAGCCACGCGGGTGGTGGCTAAGTCACAAGTTAGTTTTTGTGACTTAGGATTTTGTTAGGGTTGGGACTGTTGACATTATAGATGTAGCTCTTAGACTCAGAGGTTGTTGGAGTGGATCAGACAATAGTGGCATAGTTGGGCTCATTAACGAGTGGATTGTTACACTTGTAGAGATGATTTGGAAATTTGGTCGACCTCGAAGTGGTTGAGATTGCGTGGCCAACCACTGGGACATGTCAGTGAGGTAGGAGAAACAAATGATGATGGGAATGTTGGTGCAATGCTTGAGGGGTAGTTGGCTCAAGGACTGGGTTCCTTCTTTAGGCCATGTCAACTATCCTTTGTCCATGGATTCTTTGGACCTTTCGATGTGAAATATCATGGCAGTGTTGGAAGGCATGATACAACAATGACATGACGAACATAATGAAGGCATCACATTCATGAATGGTCTTCAACAAAACCATCGGGATATCCTTGACCACTTGGTGTCCCTGAGAAGGAGTCAAAGACACACCAATGAATTTCTATATTAGATGGAGTGGCATCTATCTCACATGGAATTTCATGTACATGGGGATTGTTGATCACTGGATCCACCAAGTGCAGGTCTCGTGCCATATTTCCTAATGTTCCTTGATCGATGTTGGTTTCCTTCTCATTCTCTCTGTGTTTTTTGCCTTACGGCCTTTTTGTTTCTGGCTACTATGTAAAACTTGGTAATTTATCTTTCGATTTTGCATTGATATCCTAGCTGACAAATCTAGTCAGAATGAGGTTGGGAGAGCAGGGGCTTACATGTTTATCCACTATACAATTTTGAAGAACTAATAGAAATATTTTGATGAACAAGAGAAAAAGCATACATATATGTATGTTAATATTTTCCTTAAAATTGATACTAAAATAAATGAATTAAGATGGATATCCCAATTGTTTCTTTCTATTTCATATGGAAATATCAAAATATAAATAATGTATATATTTCCGTATTATTTTAATAACATTAGCTTCTAAAAATAGTCATAAAATTATGTTACTTCAGAAGGATATAAGAATATTTTATTTTTTATTTAGAATAAGAGTAAATATAAATTTCTCATATCTCCTTTATATTAGGTTGGAATATCAACAATTAAAACATGTCTATTCATTGTTTCTTAATATGGCTTTATTCTATAATACTTAATTAAAACTAATAAAATATGTATATCTATTATTTTATTTTTATTATAATTGACATTATTTTGTTAGTTTGTCTTTTATAACTTAATATAAATTATTTTATTTCACATGGATATCAAAATATTTTATTTATAATTAAAAATAAAAGTAAAATATAATATTAAATATGAATTAGATTTTTATAATATTTTTAATAAAAATTAATAAACTTTTTATTTTTAAACTTACATAAAAAGATATTTTAAAATAGATATATATCCACTTTAAATTTTAGCATTAACGAAATTAAGATTATGTAGAAACCATTTATATAAAAGCATTTTAATTTTTTATGTTATATAAAATCATTTAGTTAGAGTGTGCGAAACTTTTGGTGGGTGCTACATTATGTAAGATCTTTTTTATTTTTAAAGTAGATATATATCAACTTTAGATTCAACATTAACGAAATTCAGATTCAATGCAGAAACCATCTATATAAAAGCACGATACTTGTTTGTTTGAGTTATATAAAATCATTTAGTTAGAGTGTGCAAAACATTTAGTAGATTTCACATTATGTAAGATAGATGCTGGAGTAATTTTAATTTTATATATAACTAGAAATTGTCCTAAAATGTACAAAGGGAGGCCGATAGATTTATGAAGTTGGAATTGTTGAATTTTTATAAAAGATTAAAAAGTACAAGTCTTCAACTATTTAATTGTATGCCCTACAACTGTTAGATGCTCACCTTGTAGCTTGGCTTGGAGGATGGAGGATCATATATATATATATATATATATATATATATATAAGTAATAGAGACTATACTGAATTGCTAAATAAAACTAAAAATTGCTTCAATGATTCTGGACCACTGCAATAATTCAATCACAGTACAAGCAAATAGTATGCAAATTGGTGGTAAACAATTGTATTTTATACTCCGATCACTCAAACAAAATAATATTTCATGATACCCTAGTAGAGAATCTGACAAGCCGTTGTCCACCTATGTTTTCTTAAAGTCTCGTACAATTAAATAAAAAACGCATTGGATTTAAAAGGAAAAAAAAGAACTACTAAGTCCTATGCCGGCAACGCTTTTCTACCCTGTCCTTCTAAAACAACTTAGAAGCAGGGCATAGCTCTTAGCTTCATGGTTTAATGTTGTCCACCTATTGAACAATAAAAGTAGATTGACTTACATGACCATATAGATGATAGATCAGAAACATGATAAATAAAAAAGCACATTGGGTTAAAAGAAAAAACAATAAATTGAGTTTCAGGCGAGGAACAAGTTGAAAAATAAGTTATAACATCAAAAAAACCCAACTTGAAAAGAAATAGGGATTTTTTATAACACAATAAATATCAAGGAAAAAAAAGCTACCAGATGCCTCACGAATGATGTGGAGAGAAGAATTGGACCTCTCTTATGCAAAATCACTCCAAAATTCTATCCGCCTTGGAGATTTTGAAGCCGCATGGGAGGGCACAACTGACCACCTATCAAACTCAAATCATGCTTTACACAGCAAGTGCTTACTGAGTGACCACTTGTTAAACTCAAATCATGGTGCCGTGAGAATTATAAGCATATAATCCATCTGAAATTTCCAACGAATGAACAGAACAATAATAATTTAATATTATCAAGGAATTTAGACTTCTGTGATCCATAGCATTTGTTTAGAAAAATCTTTGGCGAAATCACATAATTGATCATTTGTCGACGCGTTTCGAACCAACTAGTGTGGTTCATCGTCAGGACAAGTTGAAGATACAGATCCAGTATAGCGAGTTAAATAGTCCAAGCAGAGACTCCAACGGCTAAAAAGACTAACGACTATTTTTCAACTAAAGGACCTAGTCAAACCCCTTTAACTAAATTAATATTAATATTCTTTATAATTATTATTATACTACTAGAGCTAAGTAAACTGGGTAAAAATTAACTAGATCAGAGGTTATTAATCTATTTATATATTTAATATATAATTATATATAATATTTTTTCAATACCTAATATAATACTATATTTAATATTTAGTTTTTAAATTATTAGAAAACTATAATTTTTACTAAAAATTGAATTAGATCAATGGTTAGTTATCAAAACTAAACCATTTATTTATTTAAAATATATATATATATATATATATATATATATAAGTATATATATATATATTACCATACCTCACATTCTAATAATACTATATTTAATGTTTATATATATATATATATATATATATATATATATATATATATATATTTGTTTTTAATTATATATATATATAAATATATCAATTTAAAATTCTTTAATAACTAATCATTCTAATAAAATTTTTATTTAAAGTTTAGATATTAAAATATTATATCAATTTCTATCTATATAATTATAAAACTTTTTTAAAATTTTTTTATCTTACACTATCTCTTACGGTTAGTTCAATTAATTTAGAACTAACAAAAAATCAAAATTAATCAAATGAATAAATGAAAAGTAATATTGATTAGTTAAGAAAAATGCATATTTTAATTATACATGTATTTATAGCATAAGGATGTTAAAAATATAAGGCTAATAAAAAGTAAATAATTACCTTACAATCTAAGGATAGTTCAATCATATATTATGTTAAATATTCCCAGGTTGCCAAATTTAATAATCATCGAATATAAAGGGAAAAAGAGGGGACTAAATCAAGATCATAAGGGCGATAATTAAAAGGAGAACAAATCAAATCAAGAGAAAAGCAAGCAAATAAACCACAAACACAGAGGAAACAATTCTTAAGGAAAGGAAACAAGAAACACTGAGACCATACCAAGCAAGGAACGCGGAGGCTAGGAAGATAGGGCCGGGACCCAGCAGCTGCTGATCTTCCAGCCATCATCCCTATTAAGATTATTCGGCCTTTTTTCAATTTCCAGGGCCTCCCTAAACTTGCGATGGTGAAACTGAGCAACTCTAGCAATGACTTGAGCCTCTTCGATACATACATGATGCATCGTCTTCTCGGCATGCTCTGCCAAGGCTGAGGATTTGGTCCTACCATGCCTCAGGTCGGCTGAACCACACTAGTTGGTTCGAAACGCGTCGACAAATGATCAATTATGTGATTTCGCCAAAGATTTTTCTAAACAAATTTAATATTAATCAGTACTTGCCAAAAGCCAAGGAAGAAGAACAAGAAAAATGATAATTTAATACTAACCAGTGCTTGCCAAAAGCCAAGGAAGAAGAATAGCAACAACAAATGGTAAACCAAAGAGACGATTAACTCTGAGGCCAAGAGTGCAAGAAGATGGGGATGAAATATATGATTGTAGAAGATTTCACTAATGGCAGACCGGTAAAGAAGGGCACGTGATTGAAAGGACATAAAAAAATGGGGAAAAGCAGTCAGAAAAACAAGAAACCACCTCTCAGCATGGATGAAGAGGGTCTAATTCAGAGGAATTGATTTAAAAAGCCAATAAACATGGATGGAGAGGATCTAGTTTATTGTAAACCAAGAAACCACCTTAGAACATTTCACTGAAGAGATCTACATCCATATATTTGGATTTGCAAGCACAATCTGCTTGGGTCTGCACATGCCCATTTTTCTTTTGTGCTTTTGGCTCCCTTGTTACTTTGATCTTTATTTCTATCAGATTTTCTGCAACTATTTTTATTTATTTCTATATTTTGCAATATGATGCCATTTTGAATACAAAGACATGCAGGTTGAATTGTATTTTAGATCTAGCCTGACAGTGAGATGAGAACTCCCATGTTACTTTGAGCTTTATTTCTATCAGATTTTCTACAACTATTTTTAGTTATTTCTATATTTTGCAATATGATGCCATTTCGAATACAATGACATGCAGGTTTAATTGTATTTTAGATACGGCCTCACAGTGAGACGAGAATATCAAACAAGCAACATAAAAAAAACTAAAATGAATATATGATCGAGGGATGCTTGACAGATGTAAATAGGAGAATGAAAATGTTGATGACAAAAGTGATTCAATAGGAAGGCCTATCGGCCTAAATATAAAATGAGACTTCCCTAGATATTGTAGATAGTTATTTTTTATTTCATTATTTTATATTTATATATATATTTGAAAAACCTGTATAAATTATATTGGAAGTGTTTATTCAGGTAGAGGAATTGTCTAGACTGGAAATCATGTTTTTCATAATGAAAATCAATTCAATACCATAAATATTTTTTGGAGGCTCTCAAAACTTTGAACTTTTGGGACATAAAAATCCCTGCTAAATTATTTCAAAATATTACAAAAATTTCCATAGTTTTCAGAATAAAAAACAATCTATATAAATTTTTTTGGGAGCTCCCAAAACATTCAACTTTTAGGACACAAAATCCCTGCTTAATTATTTCCAAATCTTACAAAATATTCCATAGTTTTTCAAACAAAAAAAATTATATAATTTTTTTGGGAGCTCCCAAAACATTCCATTTTTGAGACACAAAAATCCCTGCTAAATTTTGTCAAAATCTTACAAAAAATTTCCATAATTTCTAGACAAAAGACAATCTAATTACGGGAGAGACTGCATCCGAGAGCTGGTGAAGCTGCTATTATACAGGCTCATATAGGATTCAGCCACCCGTCTCCTTAGAGCCAGGCAACGCTTCCGGAGTTTTTACAATTTCTTACAGATGATTGGTTTCTCAAGCAAGGACGGGTGTCGATGATTGGCATATGGGTCGGTAGGTTTTCCGAGGAGCGACACCCTGCATCCAACGGTGGACTCCTGCATGCACCTTCATCACATCTCCTGGACACGTAGAGTTGCTTCCTTTCTCAACCCATGCAAGAAGACGCCTGGTGGAGGAATCACTTGATGTTTCGTCTCTGCCTCTAAGTTATATAATCGCCCCAGTAGATTTCTTGTGGTTTTCTCTTCCAACCTTGGGCCTCAGGCCTCGGGTTTTTTCTGCTTGTTGTTCCAGGAGGGTGGTCTCATATCGTTATAGGCTTTTTCTCAGGCTAAAAACATTGTCGGGGCCTCGTTGAAAACTTTTGCTATTCGGATGGTTGTGGTTCTCTCAGAAAGCATTTGTTTTAGGAGGGTGGTTTGAATCACTATAGTCTATCACACAGCTGTATTAACAGTTTTTATCTGGTTTTGAGCTTTGGGTGGCACTAAGATTTCCCGCTGGATGGTTATGGTATGGTACTGGACGCTTTCTCTCCTGTTGTTCCGGCAAAGCTCATAAGGTCAGTTTCCATTTCTCATCTTTTGTTTTTTGATTTTTGGGGAAGAGATGCAGGGTGCTTTACAGTAGCGACTGATAGTACTCTGGTTTCCATATTAGGAATTGTAACAGGTGCCTTTTTTGCATTTTCTTAAAAAATGCTGAAGTCGTTTTATGCTAAGATAAAGAACTCTATAGTGTTTTACAGTCCATGTACTGATTTCCGCATTAGAATTGGGAAGTGGTGGTGTGTTTTCCAGCTAATCTGTTGTTGTGTTGATTGCCAAGACCATTCTCCTGCATAGGTAACAGCTCTTACCTAGTTTCTGATAATCATAGCTGTAAAATATGGCTGTCGGAATACCAGTTGAGCCTCTGGTATTACCTATCTTTCCGGTGATCTGAAAAATTCAAATTTTCTCGGTTAGCATCTCGGTACACATAATCTCTTCCCATTCAGTTCGGAGTTTTGACTGGGGGAATGGAATGTCCTTTTATGTCTTATCACTTAGAAGCTTTTTCCAAAGTGTCAGCCTCACCGCCTCCTTTTCCCATTTCTGGAGCCTTCTACTTATCAGATCCCGAGTCCTCATCACACAGGAACCTTTAATTTTCCCTATCCTGACATATCCTTTTGTCAGGATCGGATCTACGGCGTCGATCTCCTTGGCCTATCCTATTAATTGCCTCACTCTCTAGGCGTTATTACATCCGGGGATCTTATTCAGAAAGGAATTTACGGGTTAGATATCTGTTGTACTGGCACAGTGGCTGACGGCATCAAAGCACTTGCTGGCTTCATTGCTTTCCTACCCCCATCAATATGATGGAAGAGTCTGACTCATCAGCCACGCGAGCGCTTGTACAGGCCACCATACAAGCCGAGGAGGCACGGAGAAAACTTCCAAACCTTACAGGCTGGCAAGCCACAGTGGAGGACATGATAATAAAGCCAGCTTGCAAAGAGGCTCATAAATCAAAAAAGGATTTCTCCACAAAAGTTGGGTCCCCATCTTCCTTTTTCAACAAAGCTAAGAACCCTGTCAAGACTGATCCTCCACCGAAAGCCATTTCCTTGGATGGAGCCACCCTTTCAGAAAGAATTGACAGTCTAAAGAATTTAGCGCTGGTTGGGAAATGGCAATTCCCTGAGATGGGTGACCTGGACATGCGAAAGTGGTTGTCGGACAAATGGGCTCCACTGATTGGGTACACTCCTATCATTTCCCGCCTTATGAAGGAATGGTATTCTTTCCATTTCCTTAAAGTCTCTGATTTAGATATCATTCTAAATAATCCCTGGGTTTTTGGAAGGAGCTTCTTGGCCCTATCTCGTTGGTACATAGGTTTTGATCCATTAAAGAACACCCCATCCAACAGCCTGATTTGGGTGAAACTTCCGAACTTGCCTTTGGAACTATGGTCGGAAGAATCTCTTTCAAAAATAGGGAATTCGATAGGCAAGTTTGTTTATGTAGACCCCTGGTGTAGAGGAGAGAAAGATAAGAGAATTGCTTGGATCCTAATAGAGAAGCCGTACAAAGGAGGATATCCAGATCACATGGAGATTGTATGGGGCAGCTGTAAAATCCAACAAAGGTTAGACTTCTGGGGTATTCCCTTCAGATGCTCCTTATGCCACAAGACCGGTCACTTGATCAAAAATTGCAGTCATCGTTTCTCTCGAAAAAACAAGAAATTTAACGTCAGGCAAGTCAGGAGGTCTGAGTCAGAGTATTCCCCGGATTTTGATATTCGGGTGACTTCAAAACAGGATAATCTAAATCTTTCGATTCCTGCTCAAAAAATGGTTCATAAGCCCCCCTCACAAGATCCTCTATCAGAGCCGGACCTCTGCTGTTCCTATCGAGACTCTCTCGGCCGTCTTGATTCTAATATCTCGCCTCATATATGCTCTCAAATACCTGAACCTCGAGAGGACATCCCGGTTCCCTCCCCCCTGATATGAATCAAAAGGATTTTGTCGTGGGCTCTCTTCCTATTCAGATATCTTCCTCCTCTCCGACACCAGTCAAAAATCGCCCTGCTGAATCAAAAGGAAAGGAACCTGTCCAAATTCAAGAAAATGACCCTTGTCATATTCCTTCCCCGGGAAACATACTCTCAGATTCTCCGGCAAACAATTTTGATAGCGATATTGACTGCCTCCTCAATAGGACCTCGCTGGAACTTGAACCACTGACCATTCATAAACCGTCCAGCCCGACCCATCCTTTCATAAGTCCTCAATCTGCAAAAAATATCACAGTCAGGAAGAAATCAAAGGGGGGTAGCCGTCATTTTAGAGGGAGAACTGTAGCTTCTGAGCATGGTGTGAGGAACTTATCCTTAGTGGAAGTTCCTGTCCTGGATTCACCAGAGTTTCAGCCCCTTAGAGCATGTGTGGCTGGTGAGTCATCAAAATGACATTCCTCGCCTCTATGAATATCAGGGGATTGGGCGCAGCCCCCAAATTCAATGCGCTAAAGGATGTTTTCTACATGGCTCATCCTAAGATCATATTCATACAGGAGACCATGCATCCCAGCTATGTATCCATAGTTTACTTTAGGAAAATGTTTCCTACGTGGTATATGGTGGCCACTGAAGCAAATGGTCAGTCAGGTGGTCTTGTGGTTTTGTGGGATCCAGCCTGGATTATGGCAAAAGCCTACAAATGTTGTGCAGGGATTTTAATTCATGCATCTATCAGGGGTCAAACTTTTACACTCAACTTGCTGAATGTCTATGCTCCATATAAAAACAGACTTCCCTTTTGGGAAAGGCTTTTTGAATCCCATATTCTTGAGATTGAATCGCTGCTATTAGCAGGCGATTTTAACTTGACTCTTAGTTCTGATGAATGTTGGGGGAATTGCAGGAAAAATGACTCTCTGGCTGATAGAATAAAGAAGGAATTACTAAATAGGGATCTGGTGGACATTGCTCCTGACAAAATGAAGCCCACATGGGACAATAGCAGGACTGGGCAGGCATTCATAGCTAAGAGAATCGACAGAGTCATCATTCATGCTAGCATTATTGGAAATATGGGTATGCCAGTATTATCTATTGGGAATGATCATTCATCTGATCATAGACCCATTCTCCTAAACTGGTATGGAAACATAAACAGATTCGGATACCCTTTTAAATTCAATAGAATACATTTAGAGGACCAGTCTTTTAATGAAGTCATCTCTGGAAATTGGAAGAGCATACAAGAGTCTGAAATGGCACCTTTTATGCCATTCCGCGTAAAGCTGAAGAGATTGAGGACAGTATCGAAAGAGTGGCAAAAAAATAAAAGGAGGATGGATAAAGAGGAATTAAACAGTATACGCAAGGAACTGGACTCCCTTTATGAGTCGGCTGATATCAATAGTCTATCTCTAGATCTGAAGAACATGATTAGAAAGCTGGAGAAAAGGAAAAATTTGATCCTATTAAAGGAGGAGGCTACATGGCGTCTCAAAAGCAGAGCCATCTGGCTCAAAGAAGGAGACAGAAATACAAGGTTCTTCCACAAATTCGCAAGCGCAAGAAGGGAAAAAAACTCTATCTGGAGCATCAAAGATGAAATGGGAAATGTTCTCTTATCACAGCATGAGATAACGATGGAGGCAGTGAGATATTTTCAAAATCAATATAGAAGAAGGGAGGTTATCTTTCAAGATGCCCTTTGGGGCATAGAGCTGGTGCCGGAAATGTTTAATGATGCTGCAAATGAAGATTTCATAAAGCCAATCTCTGAAGAAGAACTTCTAAAGGCCATCAAATCTTTCAAAAAGGATAAAAGTCCCGGGGCCCGACGGATGGCCAATTGAATTTTTCGTTCATTTCTATGACCTTTTCAAATCAGATTTGCTACGCATGGTTGAAGCATCCCGGATGTCTGGAAACATACACTCGGCTACCACCTCAACCTTCATTGCGCTAATTCCAAAAAAGAATAGGTCTGAATCCTTTCACGACTTTCGGCCTATCTCACTCTGCAACATCATGTTTAAGTTAATTTCAAAAATCATTGCGGAGAGAATGAAGCCTATTCTAAATTCCTACATCTCCAGAGACCAACATGCGTTCTTAAAGGGCCGATTCATCTTGGACGCGGTTGCCATGACACAAGAAAGTCTTTTTACAATGCTGTCAAAGAATATGGATGCGGCTATCCTCAAGATTGACTTGCAAAAAGCTTATGATTGTGTAGATTGGGGCTTTTTGAGAGTCTTGTTGGCTAAGATAGGACTGAAGTCTCAAAGTGTCAATTGGGTCATGTCTTGTGTGGAGAATGTAAAATATTCGGTGATTGTAAATGGAATTCCCTCGGCTTTTTTCCAAGCGGAGAGAGGACTCCGACAGGGATGTCCCCTTTCCCCATTGTTGTTCATTCTGGTGATGAACTCTCTCAGTCTGCAGATAAACAAAGCAGTCGAGGACAAGAGATGTCGTCCGGTTAAGATCTGCAAGGACATCTCCATTTCACATAATCTTTTTGTCGATGATGTCCTCATTTCACAAAATCACTCATGGAGAAGAAAGGATGAACTATCATACTTGGGAGAGATTCAATTGCCTTCCAGAACGTCATCGCCAATATGAAATTGGTTGATATGGAAACAAGCAATGGAATCTTCACTTGGAACAAAAAAAAAGAAGGCCCTACCCAAGTGGCCTCAAAATTGGACAGATTTATGGTTTTAGAGGAACTTCTTCTCAGAGGAAGCAACATTGTTGCACTCATTTTACCTTTTGGGGGCTTAGATCATTGGCCTATCCAATTATAAGCATCCCTTTTTGGGAAACCAAGGAACACCCCCTTCAGGTTTGAGAATTCTTGGCTCACACATTCATATTTCCTCACAAATATTGAACAATGGTGGAAGGAATATCTTCATCTTCAAGCTACCAAGATGTTCCTGCTTCATTGTAGTCTCAAACATATTGAAGGCAAACTGAAAGAGTGGAAAGAAAAGGAATTTGGCAACATCTTCAAACCCGAAGGAGAGGTGGAAAAGAGACTAGAGGAAATAAATCAGAATCTTATCACATAAGGATACACAGATGAAAGGAAAGAGATGGCAGAGTCACTCCAGAAGGAGTGCGACAATAGATGCCTTCAAGAGGAAATAATTTGGAGACAGAAATCCAAAGTGCAATGGATCAAAGAAGGGGAGAGAAACACCAAATTCTTCCACAGATCCACCATAGCTCACCGAAACAACAATAGAATTATGAGACTTACAGATCAGCTTGGACTAGAGAGAAACACTCATGAAGAGATGGAGAAATTTCTACTCCAACATTTTTAGAAAATTGCTGAGGAAACCTCGAAAGATAGATACCAGTTTATAGAAAAATTCACTCAGTACATCCCTAAATTGGTCACCAGAGAAGATAATTTCAATCTCTATAGACCAGTAACATTGGAAGAAATTGAGGAAGCAATGAAAGAGATGAAAAATGTGAAAGCACCAGGCCTGGATGGCTTCAATGTGGAATTTTTCAAAGCTTGTTGGAAGATAGTGAAACAGGATATTTTAGAGGTAGTGGAAGACTCTCGAAGATTTAAGAAAGTCTTAAAGGCGCTCAATGAATCCTTCATAGCCTTAATCCCCAAACAGGAGAAAGCCACCTCTCTATACAAATTTTGACCTATAGCATTATGCAATGTGATCTACAAAATTATATCCAAAGTAATTGCCAAACATCTTAAACCTCTCCTCCCAACCCTAGAGTCAGAGGAACAGACAGGCTATGTGGAGGGAAGACAAATTCTAGATAATATAATACAAGCACATGAAACGGTTCATTCAATCATTACCAACAAACAGGCTGGAATGATAATGCAGCTGGACATAGCAAAGGCCTATGAAAAACTTAGCTGGTCATATATAAGGGCAATTTTAAAAGCCTATGGCTTTGATCATGATTGGATAAAATGGTTTATGGCACTAGTTACCACAATGAACTATTTTATTCTTCTCAATGGCTCTCCTTCCAAAACCTTCAAGCCCTCTAGAGGTCTAAGGCAAGGAGATCCTCTTTCTCCCTTCCTCTTCATTCTAATGATGGAAGGGTTAGAAAGGGCTATCATAGCTGCTAACGAGGAAGGGAGAATTTAGGGTCTGAGACTCACTAATGGTGGGTACACGATGACACATCAACAATTTGTGGATGACACTATGCTTTAAGGCACTCCCACTGTTAAGGAAGCCAAAGCATTCAAACAGATTCTGAATGAGTTTGCTAGGGCAACGAGCACTGAGGTAAGTCAAGCTAAATCAAAAATCCTCTTTTTCAATACAGATATTTCAATTCAAAGAAATCTTTCCAAAATTTTGGGCTTTGAAAGGGAGATGTTGCTTGTGAAGTACCTGGGAGTTCCTCTCATTGACAAACCGCTTTACAAGGACATCTGGGAGCCCGTTCTTAATAAGCTAAAAGATAAGATTAGCAGATGGACAAACAGAGCACTTAATCTAGCAGGGATACTAGTTCTCACTAAGGTTGTCCTACAAAGTATCCCTATCTATATGCTATCTGTCATTCCTACACCAGCCAGTGTAATGACCAAGATAAGAAACATTCAGAGAGACTTTCTATGGGGGAAAGGTGAAGAAAAGAAGAAATGGGCCCTTGTGGCATGGGACAGAGTATGCAAACCTAAGTCGCATGGTGGCTTGGGTCTTCATGACCCAGGAATTCTAAATAGAGTTCTTGGTGCCAAAATTTAGTGGAGATGGTTGAAAGAAATTCAAGCCCCTTGGGCAAAACTCTGGAAGCATAAATATTCAAGAGAATGGCTGGAGGAAAATCTAATCAGAATGACAGGACAGGTAAAAGGTTCGGCAATTTGGAATAGGGCTTGGGAGAATAGAGCCCTAGTCCAAAACCATAGTTTCTGGGAGATCAGAAATGGGAACCTGGCTTGGTTCTGGGAGGACAATTGGCAGCAAGAGGACAATCTCCAAACTGAAGAATTAGTAGAAATTCACACTAATACCACCAGCAAAGGACTAAAGTGGGTAAGTGACTACTGGGACAAGAAAGAAATGATAAGAAATGGAGAACTTGGAAACTTCCAGATTATAGTGGAATGGGCATGTTGCACACTCAAGCCACAGCCCTACAAGGTCTTTTAGACAAGAGACAAATCTTGAACACAAACTTGAATGATCAACTATGATAGGGAAAAAACAAGACAGGTCTCTTCAACCTTAAGGAAGCCAAAAGAATAGAGGCAAGGCTAAATCATCACAACACTGATAAGACATGGAAAGAAATCTGGGAAAGTCCTCATTCAATGAAGGTAAAACTGTTCAACTCGCTAGTTCAACAGGGAAAGATTCTGAGATGGGACAACCTAAGAAAAAGAGTTTTTTTTGGCCCCTCGAGATGTCACTTATGCAGACAACTGGAAGAAACTACAAATCATCTTCTGAATAGATGTGATTTCACCACAACTCTTTGGAATTGGGTTGGAGAAGTCTTTGAGCAAACAGACAGAGATGCTAATGACATCACTATCACTGTGAAGAACTGGAGGAAAAATTTCTCGGATAATGAGATCATAAACTCTGCTTGGATGTTGACACCAGGATTCTTAATTTGGAATTTCTGGAAGGAGCATAACAATAGGATTTTCAAGGAGAAAGTGAGTTCAGTGAGTAACATCCTCAAACTGGTCCTTAAACAATTCAAAGAAACTGTACAATTCTTAGGAGGAGAAGCCATAGGTAAACCTATCAAACAAAGAGGGACAAGAATATTGAAGAAATTAGAGCTCAAGGTCAATAACCCTCAGGTTTCTAGGCAGATTATCATGAAAATCTGAATAGAAAAGGCTTCGTGGCAACCCCCTTCTCATGGTTTTCTAAAATTCAAACATAGACGGGGCTTCAAAATGGAATCCACGAGAATCAGTTTATGGACGGGTTCTGAGGGATGAGGAAGGAAACATATAGGTCATATTCCATAGTTATCTTGGCAAAGCTACTAACAATATGGCTGAGCTCATGGCTATGGAATCATGCCTGGAAATACTGCTCAGGTAGAATATTCAAAATGTCATTATTGAGGCTGATTCAGAACTTGTCATTAACTCAGTAAAAAGGATAAATGATGGAGCTGCTCCTGAGAAAATCTCAGAAGATTGGTGGCTTCTACAAGTCTACCAAAGAATCCAAGTGCACCTAGGATGGCTGAGAACCATCGGGTGGGTGCATGTTCGTAGGGAAGCCTACAAAGTGGTGGACTGGCCTGCCAATGAGGAGGTAAGAAATAAGCACATTGATGTCTGCTCCTGGTGGGAGGAGATAACAGATGACAGGCTAAAGGATGGATGTTCATCCAGAGCCCTTAGCGACCGACAACAGCATCAGAAAAATCAAGAGAGTTTTTTGGCTGACACTGAGCCACAGTAACGGGGTCCAATTTTTCTAGTTTTGTCATGAAGTGTTTTGACATAAGGGTGATCCCTTTCAGGGGGAAGGTCTACAACGACCTCATTAACGTGGGTAATGGAAATCTAGATGTCTCATGGATCTTCATCTCCCTGCAGCCCATGAGTCAGAACCTGGATTTACTCGACAACTGCAAAACCCTAACTTTTATCCTGGTAAACAGCTCTATGGCCATTGTGGTGGTTTCCAGTATTTTGCGAGCTCATCAAGCAAGAAGCAATTTTTCTTTTTTTCGAGCAATTCCACTCACCATGTGACACGTGGCTAGGGTCGGGGTGGAAATACCACCTTCATCGCACGCTAACCATCAATACTCTTAGCCTGTGCGATATGCTCTGTAGCCATTGGATCAAGTGTGGATAATCTACAACCAAGATTTTTCGTGCAAGTTGGTGGGTCCACATCATGGTTTAAGTTTCGAGCTGTTCACAAGACCTCTCCGGGATCATGCGCAAATGGTGGATTTCAGGGGGTTAATGTGATCTAAGGTTAAGCCAAAACGAACCCGATAAGATTATAGGTTATGGTCTAATGGGTTTATCAGGTCTGATTCTTTTGCTAAAAGGTGCGCTTATTGGCCACCCGATTTCTTTCTTATCCACTAGTTCATCAGTTCATGATCCAATGATCAGTTTTGAATTGTTGGTTTGTTTGGCAGGCCCACGTCCTTGAATATGCTTTGTCATTTTTTTACCTTGTTCTGGGGTTGACATGTCGTATTGGTGGGCTCCTTAGCCGCGGTCTCCTTTGTACAATATTTCTCTTTTTAATTAAATAGAAGTATCCACTCTTGCCTTAGCAAAAAAAATATTGATATATACTTAAAGATATACATCTACCTCTATAAAATGTCTAGATATAAGTGTTATATAAAATATTTTAATGTTAACTATGTATATGTATATATTATATATTGTTTTTTTTTTATGTATTTACAGTTTGATCATTTTTTAAGTATATATATAGTTTTTTAAATCCAAAAAAAAAAAAGACTTACACTTTGTATAGAAACCAAAAATACTATTTAAACAATAAAAAATTACAGTTTCTAAAAAGTTTAGACTTCAACATTTTTTAAAATAATATTTATGTTGGCTGTATATTCTAAAAAATATGATAGAATTTATTAAGTATTGAGAAATCCCTTTATATTTTAAAGGATATGACCCAACACATGGATCGTGTTTCTACCGAATGACTGAGATTCAGAGGAACATGAATATGTGAATCAAATTTGTTAAGTTTCAAATTGCAATTAACCATGGTCTCATAAAGACAAATGAATAGTACATCTAATTATAATGATAATTTAAAATTCAATGATAGTGCAAAAGATGTGATAAAATACTATTATCAACGGTGTCCTACATTGATGTGCTCATCACAACATTTCACCTTTGTGCAATCCATAATCAGTGTGGACATACGATTGACGCTAAACCATTAAAGGAAATAGAACGTTTAAATGGAACATATACAGTAGTGAGGGATGACATGGCATGCAATTTGCCTTAGCTGTATTTTTGGTATATTAAACAATGTTTTTAATTTAAATATATATTGGAAAATAATTTTTAAAATCATATTATTTAATCCTTTAACCCGATACACTTTTCTAATTTAAAAAATTCATATTTTCACTACATATTGCAAGTATATATTTTTCATTAACATTTGTTTTACCTTTTTGTATTTTTCATTAAGTTTGAGCTCCATTTTTTTGTGTCTTTGAATATAAAAATATTTTACTCCCTATTACATGCTCAAATATATTATGTCATTTTTTCCTCAATATATATCCCCCGATATGAATGCACCTTGCTCCTAAACTGAAACCCTCCATATGGATGCATGTCATAAAGTGAAAGTTTTTCTTCTGCTAAATGATCTACTACATATTCTAGGAAAGCCATGCCACTAAATTCTATCACAATAATTGGGCACGACAAATCGCTCTTTAGGAACATTCTAGGGTATGTCCATCCTTCTCAAAGCCAAAAATTTATATGTTTTTTTGTAGTTTTCTACAATTTTTGTTTGTCTATTTTGCAAGCCAAATTGGTTTCCATTATTGGATGGAAAGGGAGAGAGAAGAAATGAATAATATCACTACAATGCAAAATATAGCTACATTCAACACTTAAAGAGAACTTGGTTTGCTAAATTATGTCCTAACCTAAAACATGTGGACCAAACTCCCTTACTTTAGAGGTTGGTAGAGTTTTCGAACCTTGATGGGTAACATTTCTTTTCAGGGGGCCAAATCTTGAGAATATAGGTAGAGGATGTCTACTTCCCCACAAGGTTATCAAGGTAGTGTGATCCAGTGAACTTACATGGAGAAATGGGTAGTGGAGAGTTAATTGTTGAGTACATAACATGGTATCATTGATGGGGTATTGTCAAAAGTACCAATAAGCTTCCATTCAAGGCTATTAACGATCTTACTCTTTGCACCAAACTATTAAACATTATTCATATGGAAGGAACCATTTGTCCTTGCATGTCTTTAAAGAGCCTTTTTTAGTTCTTCATATAACATCTCAATTCTACCATGTTTAGTTGGTGCAAAGATGTCGTAGAAAATATGAAGGGATAACTAATAAAATATATGAAGGCACAATAGAGGAAATTAGAGAAGATCACTCTCATGAGACTGAAGATGTCAACACCATTTATTGATACCTCTAAGCCATGTATGAACTCATAGATAGATTTGATATTTAGTGTAGTTTGTGGGGCTCTAGTTTTTTCTTTTTATCATATGGTTTTTAACTAGATGATTGAGAAAATTATGGTAGTTTATGACTACATGTATGGAAGGACCAACATCTGACATGATCTAGAATTGAGACTAGAGAAGGATGAGAATTGAGCATAATTTGGTAACAAAAATTCATATGTGATTGTTTCTTTTAAGATTTTCATTTTTCTATTATTTCGAAATGTAGACAATATTTTTTCATGATGCAATATAACAAACTTGAAATGTTGGCTATGACACATAGTGGGCACTAGTAAAACCAACAAGGATCTCAACACTACATGGTAGAATGTGCTATGTGGTGTTATAAGGAGATGAAAATAACAACAACATTTCACATGACCTATAAGAGGTGCACAAGAACCTAAAAGGCATCACCGTGCTCGTATCCCTAATAACTATGAAGGATGTTTCCTAACAACTTCAACACCAAATGGTTAGTTTTCCTTGCCATTTCTATCAAATATTAGGTTGGGTTCCTTGTTCCATGAGCATCAGACATCCTATTAGGACTAGAGTATAGTTCCACCCCACATATTTACTACTTATGGTGATACCTATTGAGGACTTTATATGACCATTGTATGGGCCTAACAACCCTATTGTGTTTATTAAATTAGCTTTTATATAATGGAATAGAAAACACTTTGACGTATATATTTATCAATTTTGACTTGTACGTATGTTTTCTAAGTGATTTGAATACTACCCATGTGATTGTAGACATGCATTCTTATGCATGACTCTTAATTATATAGAAAATCCCAATCTAACATAGCTATTCAAGGAATTAGCTAATTGTTAGAACCTCTTGGTATATGTTAATAATCACTTAAAAAAAAAATGTATTTCAAGAATATGTACTATTGAATATTTAAAAATATATATATACATTAGTCAGTTGTAAGGCCACTACTCGAGAACCCAACTTGGAAGCTAACCTAGAAATGTTGAGAATAAGAGCCTTGCACAGTAGCTAAATCATAACATCCTCAATTTTTCTAGTTATAGGACCTAGGTATATGACATGTAAAATCACCAATTCATCTATGGGTAAGAAGATCGGCCATGAAGTGGAAGCAAGATCTTAGGTACCAGTTTTGTTGTCATTTATGAAGACTACATAGATTGAGGTCAATGTTGAGATTTGAAAATCAAGTATCAATTAAGATAACAATCTAACCAAGATTTTTTATATGGATATGATTATAAAAAACCATGCCACACACAAAAATAATGTATAATGTATATAACATTTCTAAAAATAATGGCCTATGTAAAGTCATTTTTTATATAGTGTAAATTCCATGGCTTTGGTTGTCGATTTCCATCATGTTTAACTATGTCATAAGTGATCCAGATCTTGGTAGGAGGTCCCCAAGATCAGAAAAATTGAAATGGATCTTGGGGAGAGAGGCCACCAAGATCTGGAAAACTGAAATGCTAGAAGAAAAATAGGAGAATGCCCAATAAACAACAACACAAAGAATTTTTTTATTAAAACGAATAATAACTTTAAAAGCTACATTGTGGCGGACAAACTGTCCTTTTACAAAATGAGACTTGATACTTATAGTATTTTTCTATTACGATATGACATGTAAATTCCATGGGTGAATGAATACCATGGGTGGATGTCCCAATACCATGGGAAAATAATGTTCGGTGAATGAATACCATGGGTGAATGAATACAATGCGTCGAGGTCGCTTACAATACTATGGGTGGCTAAATACCATGGGCAGATGTTGCTTACAATACCATGGTTAAATTCCATGGGTGGATGAATAACATGGGTGAATGAATACCATGGGTTGATGTCATTTTCCATTAAGATCATTCCTCCCTCCTTAAGAAGCAGTGGTCCCCATTGCGTGAAGTTCCCTCATGCAAAGCCTTTGTTGAATATGAAGAGCCACTAAAGAGAAGGGTTTTATGTGGTTAACCCATAACCATGATGAACGAAGATCTTAGGAAAGAGATACCCTGTAATGTTTGTGACCAACTGTGATACTGACAGTGTGCAGCCTAGCAAATGGACTTTGATGAAGTGTGGGTTTCTGGATGACCCATAAGCATGACAAACAAAGATCTGAGAATAGAGATACCTTGTAATGATTGTGACCAACTGTGATACTAACAACGTGCGACCTAGAAAATGGACTTCGATGACAAGGATCTTGTGCAGTTGACCCATAACTGTGATGTTGGTTATTGATGAAGTAACATGTGCCTATATAGCTTGGGGTGGGAGGGCATGTCTGCAAAGGACCCAAGCCAAATGCTGCTATGCTAAAAAAAATGAATGTGAAGCAAATGCCTAATAAAGTGGGGTGGGAGGGCACGTCTCTAAGGGAACCCACTTCGAATGTTGTTCTAGAATTAAAATGGACATAACTCGGTAAATATAACTTAGAATATTTATTATAACTTGTTTATTGAAACAAAAGGACCATTTTTCATCTTCCCATTTGTTGGAAATCCTTATCTAGACACTCTAGAAACTGAGATTCACGCTGCAACTTTTCTGTCGTCACAAAAGTTCTGAAAAAATAGTTGATTATAAATTATCGATATCTACCACATCCGAACTCCGATTCGACCCATTTTTTTTTTGAAATTGAGAAATTTTTCGAGAGTAGCTCAGATCTGCAATCACTTTTCTGAAATTCAACACCAAAATTTCAAAAACAAATATAGGAGAGTCGTCGTCCACGAATTTCTGTCAGAAACATTTATGCAACATAATTGATTTTAAATCAATGATATCTCCCTCATCCGGACAACGATTTGACCATTTTGTTTTTTGAATTTGGGTATTTTTTTGCAATAAATCCAGATATGTTATTTGTTTTTCTAAATTTTGCACCAAATATATCAGATTTGATCTGCAAACTCGCCACGCAAAATAATTGATGCAAAAAAAATGAAAGAAGAAAAATTTTTCCCACTTGGCGCAAGAAAATGCCTTGTTCAGGATGTAGCACATGCTTGAAGTTTGTTGAGTATTTATGTAAAATTTGAAACTGAGATATGCATCCAACCCTCATTCCCATGGAATCATAACCTGCTCTGATACCACTCTAATTGGGAAAACTAGTGTCCACTCAGAGCTGCTAGTCCCACTAAGACAGGTAGTTATCTTAGAAACAAACAAACAAGAGTTACTTGTGTTTTCCTTTATGGGAGATAGATGAGAGAGAAGCAGAGAGTACCAACCTCAGTCTTTTGCTAGTCTCCTTGCTTGTTTCCCCTCTCCTTTGATAGAGCTTTAACCACTCCTTTCTCACTTGTCCCGCTTCAAAGAACACCTGTAAAGTCAAAGCAACAAAATACCATCAAAGCATAGAGATCTATAACCATAAAAAATATAGGATCAGATGTACATTAATGATACAAATGCATATACAAATACGAGATTCAGAGATATACAATTATATGGAGGAAAACTCAAATAACTTTATTGATAGAAGTAGTAGAAGAGAGGATTACAACCAAGCTGTCTGATCCAGCATCATCCTCCCAGCATGAAAGCCCTCTTCACCTCATACAAAGCAATATCACCCAACAATATAATGTTTCAAAGAGAAACCAACAACACTTCCTTACAAATTACAAAGTTCTAGCATTTTAGATCTCTAGGATGAGGGATCCATATATAGATGTTTGCAGGAGAGTGAGTCGGCTTCTGGGATTTTGATTAGTGTCATTTCACTGATAGTTCTTGGTTCCACTTGGATATTTCATGATCTCTTACTCATCCCTGGGAAAACTTAGAGAGGGAAGTGTCATATGAGCAATTTCTAGAAGATTCCATGAGTTTCCACCTAGAAAACTGCTTCTCCCATTTGTCTGTTGTTGCTCACCACACCCTACAAAAGGGAATTTCAGTATACATTGCACCCTTTGTGTGTAGTAGGTGAGATACATCACACCCTCAGCATGGAGCAGTCTGTGTGGTCCAGTTTTGACCAGTTATGAGCAGGTTTTCAGGGAGAACATCTAGGAAATGATGTAATCAGTTGACCTTGATCCTTTAGGGTCTGAAACAACACTTTTATGTAGGAATTTACAGGGTAAGTTCCACAGAAAGAATACCAAAAGGACACCGCTCACAACCAGATCTCAAATCAATACACCATTATTTTTGACGTGGTTAAAACCCTCAGAGTGCAAGGAGGGAAACAGTCCACGGCCTGTCCCAACGTGGGTACTACAGGCAATTTATTAATCAAAGAATGAAAATTTACATAAGCTTCTCTCATGCACAGATTACCCGAACAATGACCCTCCATGCGCTTTAAATAGAACTCATGGACCAATCGGGTGTCAAGCCACGGATCAAGTGTCGGTAATACCGAGGTGAGAGTGAACCATCGGATCACTACATATCGTGACCGTCGGATTGTAAGTTACAAAATGTACAACGGTAAAGAAACACACTTTACCTAACTCTAACCTAACTCTATACTAGACCAAGTTGAACTTAACTATATCCTATGTGTCGGAATATCCTAACATCCCCCCTTAAGAACAACTTGGGATAGGATTGAAGGATTTACAAATATGACACAATAGGAGAAGGAAGGAGGCACTAGAGCCTATCCCCCCTTAGTGACAACTTCCTGAACTCCAAGCATATATCGAAGTTTAGTGAACTTCGCCTCTGTGAGAGCCTTTGTGAAGATGTCTGCAACCTGATCATCTGTTGGACAATATTGCACTTCAAGAACATGGTCATGAATGAGCTTTCTGATGAAGTGCATGTGTAGTTCAATGTGTTTGTTGCGCTGATGCTGGACTGGATCTTTGCATAGCTGAATGGCACTTTGATTATCACACCAAAGTGTGGTTGGAATGCTGCTGCTCAAAGCCAAACTCTGATAGGATCTGACGAAGCCACAAGGCTTCCTTACTAGCTTCCACGGCACCACGATACTCTGCTTCTGCTGACGAAAGAGAAATGGCAGCCTGTTTCTTACAAGCCCATGTAATAGGTCCTGAACCAAGAGTGAAGACATAACCGGCAGTAGACTTCCGATCATCAGGGTCACCAGCCCAATCAGAATCAGTGAAACCAACTAACAGAGGAGCTGCTTTGGCACTGTAATGAATCCCAAACTGTACTGTACCTCGAACATAACGAAGTATTCTTTTAGCTGCTTTCCAATGACTTTCACGGGGGTTTTGCATAAAACGAGCAACAAGGCCAACAGCAAAGGAAAGATCAGGACGAGTATGGGTTAAATACAAGAGTTTTCCGACAAGTTGACGGTATAAGGTAGCATCAACTTCAGGAGAAGTACAAGAGACTGAAAGTTTGACTCCAGACTGAAAGGGAGAAGGGGCTGGCTTACAGTCTTCCATGTGAAAATGACGAAGAATATCACAAGCATACTTGGACTGGGAAAGGAAATACCCTCCTTGGATTGCAAGACTTGAAGACCGAGAAAATAGTGTAAGTGTCCTAAGTCTGTCATTTCAAATTTCTTTTAAGGCTAGACTTCACATGGTTTATAAGGTTGGGATCACTACCAGTAAGAATAAGATCATCAACATAAAGAACAAGGATGATAAGAGAGTTGCCCACTTTCTTGGTGTAGACAGTATTGTCAGAATGACACCTAGAAAAGCCAGATTCTAAAAGAAAGCTATCCATTTTGGCATACCAAGCCCGAGGAGCTTGCTTGAGACCATAAAGGGATTTCTTAAGTCGACAAACAAGGCTGGAGTCTGTTTGTATGAAGCCAATGGGTTGTTCCATATAGATTTCTTCCTGCAAGTCCCCATGCAAGAAGGCAGATTTAACATCCATTGATGGACTTCCCATTTTAAAGAGGCAGCAAGGGAAAGAACAAGGCGGATAGAGTTCATTTTGGCAACAGGGGAGAAGGTTTCAGTGTAGTCAATGCCTTCAACCTGTGAAAAGCCCTTAGCAACAAGACGAGCTTTATGTTTATCAACTTTCCCATCTGGTCCATACTTGGTTCTGTAAACCCATTTACATCTAACAAGTTTGCGTCCCTTTGGTAGAGGAACAAGATCCCATGTATCATTTGTCATCAATGAATGATATTCTTCATTCATAGCTGCTTCCCAATGTGGATGGCCTGAAGCTTCTGCAAAAGTGTCAGGATCATGATTTACTGGAGCTTGAGCCAGTAAAGAAGAGGCTCTTTCAAACTGAGAACGTGTACGTCGCTGATCTGTAGGATCACCGGCAAGATCACCTGCTGCATCCCGAGTAGCACGGACCCATCTTGGAAGTTGAGGATCCTGAGAAGGTGGGGGAGGATTATCATCCTCACTTTCATCATCTGAAGAAGAAATGTTTTCAAAAGTAGAAGAGATAGGAAGAGGTGGCACATCCGCCGGACTAGGCTCGCAGGCCGATTTATTTTCATCAAATTTTACATCTCTTCTAATGATAACATTTTTGGACTTAAATGGAATAAGTCTATAACCTTTTACATCTTCAGAATATCCAACAAAAGTACATTTCTCACTCTTAGGTTCTAAAGCTTTATGCTTTTCATCTGGAATATGGGCCCATGCTTCACTTCCAAACACACGAAAGTGACTTACATCTGGTTTAATGGAACTCCAAGCTTCTTCTGGAGTGATATTCTCTAGAACCTTAGTAGGAGTGCGATTGATTATATAATTTGCACAATTAATTGCTTCGGCCCAAAAACTAAGACTGAGTCCTTTAGATTGCAGCATACAATTAGCCATTTCCTTTAAGGTGCGATTTTTCCTTTCAGCTACACCATTTTGTTGTGGAGTGTATGGAACAGTATGTTGCATTTGAATTCCATTTTCGGTGCAAAAGTTGATGAATGTGTTTTTAACATATTCTCCACCATTATCAGTTCTTAGCTTAAGAATTTGATGTCCAGATTGTTTTTCAACAAAGGCTTTGAAGGCCAAAAATGTGTTAAATACTTCGCTCTTGAGTTTTAAGAAGTATACCCAAGTGCGTCTGGAGAAATCATCAATGAAAGTTAAGAAGTACTTGCAGCCAGAGAATGAAGCAACAGGAAGAGGACCACATAAATCACTGTGCACAAGCTGTAAAGGGGCTGAGGCGTGCCAAGAGGCACGTTTGTCAAAACTGTCCCGATGATGTTTTCCGAGTACACATCCGAACAAACACCATCTCTGCAAGATACCATGGGAAGACCTGTCACCATATTTTCTTTACATAGATGCTGAAGGGAGCGATAGTTTAAGTGACCAAATCGCTCATGCCAAAGTTTGCTCACTTCATCATTATGAGCAACAAATACTGAGGGAAGATGTGATGACCCAAAGTTGTGAAACTTATACAACCTTGTGGAATCATCAGCAAGACCAGTAGCTAGAATCTGTTTAGGATCTTTTAGATCCTTGATTACAACATCATGAGGTGAAAATTCAACAATTTTACCTTCACCTGAATGAGTTATCTGATAGACAGATAGAAGGTTGCAGGATAAGGTTGGAACACATAATACATCATTAAACTGACCATTGTCTAGATGAACAGTTCCAGTCCCTACAACATTAAGAGATCTATCATCACCAACATATATATTTTTGGTGTTACAATCATTTAAAGAAGAAAACATGGCTTGGTTTTTGGCCATGTGATAAGAGGCTCCAGAATCAATGAGCCACTCATGAGAATGAGAAGAAGAAGAAGATACATTTAATGCATAACCAGACTGAGATGATTGACAACGACATGCAGAAAGTGCCATTCCGGAAGTTGAAGTTGAAGTAGGCTCCACATGGATGTTATGTTTCTTCATTGCGGCTTCCAAGGCTTCCATCTTCTTAAAGCATTTAGATTCTAAGTGGCCATCTCGATTACAAAAGTTACAATGTCTATCAGTCTTCTTCCATTTGTTTTTATTGGTCTTATCATTTTGCTGAAATGATCTTTCATTTTGAGGCTGAGATGGTTTAGGACCATTCTTTTGAGGATATGACTTCTTAGGATTCTTTGAATTTGGTTGCTGCTGGGCGGCTAACGCTTTCGTGGAAGAGTTTCCAAGATTAAGAAGACCAAGGTGTAAGAGTTTTTCTTGTTCTCTTATTAAGGAATCACAAAAGGAGTCAAAGGAAGGGGCCTTGTAGTCTTGTCCTTGACAAATGAAAGCTTCCCTTGTAGAATGGAAAGTGGAAACAAATACAGAGTAGGCTGGTCCCAACTTAGTAAGGATGGAATAAATAAGGTTACCATCTTCTTTCTTAACTTTAACACCTTCCAAGAGATATCTAAGGGTCTTGAATTTGGACAAGAAATCTTCAATGCAAGAAAAATTATTAGGATCCAAAGTAAGCAGCTCATTTTCAAGTTGATGGGCTCTAATTTCATTTTTAATCCCAAAAACTTTAGCAAGTTTTTCTAATGCTTCATGAGGAGTCTCAAGTCCTGCAATGTGGAATCTAAGATCAGGAGAAATAGACATCCCTATCAAACCACGTGCTTGATCTTGTCTATTTTCCCATTTTGCCGCCTTGTCTTCATCTTTTGGTTTCTTCTCTTGGTCTGTGGCTATTCTGAAGAGACCTTTACTTCTAAGTAAATCTTCCATGTAGGCTACCCATTGGAAGTAGTTAGTGCTGTCAAGAATGACTTGGCATGGACTTTCCATTTTTTTTTTTAAAAACTGAAGCTGAAGATGCTGAAAGTAAGTGTTCCAATGGATAGATCTCGAAAAAATAGGCGGTTTTAAAAAAAACGGCTCTGAAAAAGGCTTCCGGATGAAGAAATTATGGCTTTTTGAAAAAAAATTGTTGACGTTGCCGGCAAAGTGCGCGAATGTGCGGGAATGAAAAAATCCGCCCCCACAAAATGGAGACTTGAACCCAAGACCTCTACTCTCTTAAAATAGCTTTGAACCAATTGATCTATACAAAAAATTTGAGAGAGAGAGAGAGAGAGAGAGAGAGGGGGGGGGGGGGCTTGGTTTGCGTGCTTGCCTTGAGAAAGCTCTTTTTCCCTACAAAACACAAAACACAAAACCCAACACGAATATGCAAAGAAAAACGAACCTTGCGGCTCGAAGTTAGCTTTAGCCAAAAAACTAGAAATTTTAAAAAAAATCTCAAAGTTAGCTTTAGCCGAAAAACTAAATATTTTTCTCAATGTTTCTGATTTTCCGAGATCACACTAAGGTGCAGGGAAAAGAGCATACGCATGAGAAAAATCCTTCCTTTCTGTTTCTGATTTGCCCAGATCGCACAGAGTCGCAGGGCAAAGAGCATACGCAGAAATGAAAGGTATAGATCCGGTTAAAAAAAAAGGCTAAATAAACTGAGACCGAAATAAGCAGAGAGAAAATAACAGTAAACTGCAAAAAAAACACTGTATACCTCCCGATCTGAAAAATGACGCAGCTAGGGCTACCGGAAACCTTTTCGCGTGAAACGAAAGGGGTTCCTCACTGGAACAGATGCTCCGAACGCAACAGAGCAGTCCTCTCGGCCCGAAAGCAGTCAGAAACAGCAGATCTAGGAAACGACAGCCGCATGCAGTTCTATCGGCTTCAGATTTGGATCACCAACGGACGCGGCCCTCAAATAGCTCCGATACCATGTAGGAAATTACAGGGTAAGTTCGACAGAAAGAATACCAAAAGGACACCGCTCACAACCAGATCTCAAATCAATACACCAGTATTTTTGACGTGGTTAAAACCCTCAAAGTGCAAGGAGGGAAACAGTCCACGGCCTGTCCCAACGTGGGTACTACAGGCAATTTATTAATCAAAGAATGAAAATTTACATAAGCTTCTCTCATGCACAGATTACCCGAACAATGACCCTCCATGCGCTTTAAATAAAACTCATGGACCAATCGGGTGTCAAGCCACGGATCAAGTGTCGGTAATACCGAGGTGAGAGTGAACCGTCGGATCACTACATATCGTGACCGTCGGATTGTAAGTTACAAAATGTACAATGGTAAAGAAACACACTTTACCTAATTCTAGCCTAACTCTATACTAGACCAAGTTGAACTTAACTATATCCTATGTGTCGGAATATCCTAACATTTTAGGGGTTTAAAAGCCCTTGGTTTATGGACATATGTGATTGGGGTTGTAGTGCCCAAATATGTCTATAACAGTTGACCACTAAATCATGAGGTCGTAAATCTTCTGATGTTGGGTGAAATGCTTTATTATGAGGATCTGAGGTTTTTTGAACTGGAAGGTGACCTGTAATAAGATACAATACAATACATTATCTTCATAATATTTTCATGATCTAGCTAAGGTGGGCATTCCCATGCTTAGCTTTATAAATTAATTTTCATGTACATAAGATAGACAATTATCTGTGTGGCAGACTGATGATTCTGGTAGAGCCATCATCCCTTAGTTTGGATGATTATCTGTGCAACTATGATGTACATTTGATGTCTTTATTTTCCTGAATATATCGCAACCCAGATGGATGAAGCTAGATCCGGGGTCTTCAAAATCGTTCAATCTTCACCCAAAGTACAAGTCGATCCATGTGAAAAGATGTTCAGATGTCGAACATGCAAAGACATCGTCTGATTACCAGCCAATGATGTAAGCTGTTAACAGGTGCGAGAGGAATCATCGATAATGATGATGACCCTCAAGGCAATGCAATACAATTCATGTGGTGTGAATACATGAGTCGATGTCGAACACCACACAAAATCTTTCGGTCGAAGGGAATTGATGTAAACCTATTGCTGGAAGTGAGAAACTTGCCATTGAGGCATGCAAGCTTCAAAGTACTGAAAGGGTTGTTCCTAAGTCAACTTCTTGGATAATGAGCTGATGTCGATACGAAGTAACCCATCGTAGGAGGGCCTTGATGAATCCCAAATTTACGACAAGGAACGGAGAAAATGATTTTTTGGAGGTGAAAACGATCTGATGATACAAGGTTCAGGGTGGCGGTCATGAAAGAATGGAGTGTTAAGGTATTGCAGCGGATGAGGCATTAGCTAGGTTGGTGAATTCTCTAAGCAACTTCTCTTGAACATATCGGCGACACAGGAATGGATTGGTAGTGTTAACCCTAAAATGGATGGTACAGAGGACCAATGGTGATATGACTGATGAACGGAATAACCCAACCCGACTCAATCATGGTGATGGAGTGAAAGTGTCATGTTCAAGAGCAACTTGCTACCAATGAAGTTATTCAAGTTTTCTTCCCTTTTTCCCCAGTCATGGCTGACCAGTACCTCTTTATTTTTGTCAAGATTGAGTAGGATAACATATGCTTGTTCTATAATTTTCCCTTCGGGCAAACCTGTCGCTATCTTTTAATGAGCCTAGTGATAGTGAAACTCACTCTTGTCTACATGGACAAGTATGTCGCTATTGTTTTTAACGAGTTTAACGACAAAGATAACTCGGTCCTTTTCAATTTTAGAGAGTCTAAAAAGAGACAAAAAGGAAACTCCAGTAGTACTTTTTTGTAATATAATCCCTTAAGTCCGAAAAAGTATAAAACAATATGAAAGGGATGATTTTTATATAGTTTTAATGAGTTGAACAAGACAAACGCTCGATATTTTTGTGTAATGATCCCTGAGGTCGAAAAAGATTAAAATATAGAGGAGGGAAGGCACTTCCAATTACTTTGATGAGCTGGAGAGGCCAATTTCTTGGTAATATTTTCATATTTTACGAGTCTAAAAAGAGCTTAAAGGAGACTCGTTTTTGAGAAATGAGTGATGTTTCTAGATAGCAACTGGTTCCAGGTAAGGTTTGGAATTTTTCAATCACGGCAGTGTAGAGAAGGTGGCTAATAGGATCACTCAACATAGCTGTTCCTCAAAAGGGTAAACAATCAAATGGAGGCATATGATCAGCTAAAAAAAAGTGGAGGTGATGGCAAGAACATGACCAAGGTTCAAAATTTGATAGCTATGTGATCGCAAAAATTATTTACCAAAGGTGGGTTCATTTTTTAATGAGCTTAAACTCTAGGGAAACATGTGCTCATTGCTAGGTTTATTTTTTAACGAGATTGAACTTCGCGTAAACCTGCTCATGCCACTCGTATAATAAGGATGTCTCTCATTGGTAGTTTCATTTTTTAGGGAGCTTGCCCCATGCGAAACTTTGCTCTGGTGCCTTTTGTGTGCAAGCTAGAAACGACCAACCTACGAGGTTAAAGGGTTGAGAGCCTACAAACTAAGAAAATAAAAGGTCATTTTTCACTTGCATGCAAAAAGGTTTGCATGCCCCCAGGTATAAAGAAGAGTAAAGTTTCTAGGTTACCATATGGAAGTTCTTGCATTAGCAAGATTGTTCCATCCGCGTAGCAGACAAAACACTTCCTTGGCTTTGTTCATCGAAATGGACAAAGGTGAATGGTGTCAGTTCGAATCACATATCCTTCAACGAGGAAATGACATCTCCAGATTGATCCCATTTTCCTAAATGGATGGGTGTGTTAGATTGGTCATATATCCTATGAGGAAACACATTTTATATCTGGAGTTTTTCCTGTTGAAGTAGACTAGGGCGCGTGCCCCCTGGGTTTAGTCACATTCACTGAATCACTCGCGATCATCAGGTGGACGGACTGGAGGTTGATGAGACATTCCTTGTGCAAAAAGACAATTTAGGGATGGAATTTGACTAGAATCTGTGTTTGAACAAGGGAATGAAAGATGATCAACTAGTTGGACCATTCTACCTTCATATGGAAAACACATCACTCGAAAGAGTGAGGAAACAATAGCTCCCATGCTGTAAATGTAGTCACGCCCAAGGAGTAGATTGTAATCTACAGGCCCTTGGACTACCATCACGTTTAGATGAATGTTTTTCCTTCTCAAAGTTATAGGCAAGTTTGGAAGGATCCCTAAGGGTTGACTGGTTCCTTTGTTGAAGCCTGACAGATTTCGAATCTTGGGTAGAAGCGATGGCAAACGAAATGCTTTCCAAGTAGTTGAGGAAAGGATACTCATAGTAGCCTTGTCATCTATGATAGTACCAACCATGATCATTCTGTAAGCTTGCACTATGATTTGGAATGGTACAGTAGGTGGTAGGTGGGGTCTCCCTAGTAGATTCCAATCAAAGGAAACGACCAGATTACTTGGAGGAGGGACTGAATAAATGACTGGATGAATCTCTAACGAACTTCCTTCCTGCAATAAAGGAATGGGTAGATTGCCCCCATGTTCATCGGATTCTGTGTTAACAAAAATAATTTGAACGGTGTCATTATCATTCAAGTCTTAGAAAGATCAAGCTATCAGAAGGAATCCTCGTGACAGTTGCAATTTGTGATCAGTTCAGAGCAATGAGGACCCTTCATTGAGAGAGCAGAACATTGGCCCATGGTAATGCACGGTGGCACAAATTGGCAAAACCAGAGGCTAATTCAAGAAACGGGGGTACTTTTTGATACGCGATTAGCACTAATTGCGTATCGCAGGGCGTCCCCCTCATTGAAGGAAAGCCCCAAGCACCCAGACTCGAAATGACTGTGAAATGTGGAAAAGTAATTAATTCGGTTCTATAGAGCGAGATTCGACAAAACCGACAGGATAACAGAAGGCCTCGAGGTGATAAGCAGTTTCAACCGAGTCCCGCCCGATGCCACACATTGAGCGGCACGCGTCCAGTGGAAGAGAGAGAAAATTGCTCACATCAGATAGGTAAACGTCATGCTACTTACCCGCCTGATATGAATGATGACCGTAGGATTTGGGGGGCCCAGATCAATGGTGGAGGCACGTTCCAATAAATGACCAGATTTGACAAGGTTATAAAGCAAGATTATATGGGATTTGAAGTCCGATGTGGATGATGAGTTGGCAAAAGATTCGTGTTTCACAAGCAATCTTGGAGCAAATGGAAATAATGGTTGTTCAAATAGGTCCAAGGAACTTAACACACTCACCCATTTCAGAATAGCTGGCCACCTCCTTGTGAAGCGTTACACAGTGATGATGACGCAAAACAGGGGAATTCAAATGAACAGAGGCAAAAGAACCAGAACACTAGGAAGCAGAAATGAACCGACAGAAAGTAGATTGGCTTTAAAGACATGAACTGATAGAAGCAGAGACAACACGGAGGAGAGTTAGTTAGATGCAGAAGCTAAGAGAAGAGAAAAGAGAGAAGAAGCCGAGTTGACCTAAAGGCAATGTCAAGCAAGATAGAGCCAGAGAGAGTTAGAGAGTCATGCGTACTCCAGAGAAAGCTTGAGAGGTTCAAGTGAGCTCCTCGGCATAGGCCTGTCAAGTATGAGTCTCAAATTGGGCTCATACTACTGTGACTAGTAGATGCCAAGTTTCAGTAAGGAGATTCAGTGTACTCCAGTCCTACTGATTCATATCTGTTGAGTGAGACTCAAATTGATCTCACTGTTGTAAAAACTCTGCTTTGAAAACATAATAGAGAGGCCACCACTGAAGGCTGGACCACGAGATGTAGCCCAGGTGCATTAGGTGAAATCCTTATTAAACATGTTGTGTTTATATGCTTGCCTTTTATGTTTTCTCTAACTACCTCAATGTCTATGTATTTCACAATCTTATCGATCCATTGCATAAAGTAACATAGGCACATCCATGCAGGACTCTGTAATACCTTTAATTCTTTTTCTTGGATAAATTCCAGATCAAGTGGTATCAGAGCTCTAGGTTACTAAGGTTAGACAAGCTTGTGCTGGATTTTGTTGTTGAATGCTAACTAGATCAAAGCTTAAATTAGGAGAAGAATAATTGTTTCAAGCTAACCCTAAAATTGGAAGAGTTTACCCTACGAGGAAAATGTCATAAGAAAACCACTTGGAATCAGACTCACAGTTTATGGATGGTTTCATGACCATGAAAGACATGGTAGAGGAAATGTATAGAGAATTTAAGAAAGGTAGAGAAGGAGATCCATCAAATTCCAAACAAGATAATGGAGTAGAAGAATCTCTCCTCCATGACCACTCTAAAGGCAAAGGGAAAGAAGAGAAACTTCCCACACCTCCTAGTAGCCCTGAAAACAAAAATAAAACATCTTTGATTAAATTAAATGTTAAATTTGATTTGTCGATATATGATGGAGAGTTGAATGCAAAAAAGTTGGATAATTGGATTAGGCAGATTGATGTTTATTACAGAGTGCATAGCATTTATTTAGACAAGAATAAGATTCAGCTAGCCAGCCTACGCCTTTGAGGCACTGCCTCGGTATGGTGGGAAGGCAGGACACAAGCTGACATGGAGAAGCATGGTAAAATTCTTTCCATTTGGAGTGAATTTGTTTCTGCAATTAAAAAGCAATTCTATCTAGTAGCCTATATCCAGCAAGCCATGATGAGATGGAAAACTATTCGCCAATTAAAAGGGAAAAGTGTACAAGGCTACACTCAAGAATTTAGGAAAAGAGCTTTGATTCTAGGAATTTCCTTAGACTCACCTAAAACTATGTTGAAGTATATAGGTGGTCTACACAGCTACTTAAGGCACACTATTCTCATGTTTAATCCAACTAGCGTAGATGAGGTACCTGTTCAGGCTACATATCTCGAGGCTAGAGGCAAGAATGTGAATCCAGAAGTTGGGGAATCATCAAAACCCACCGCAAGCGAAAGCAAGGAAAAGAGAAAACAGAAATGGAAAGAAAGGAAGGAAAATACTGTACAAAAGACCAAGTCTTCATACACTCACTGTAATAAGGATGGGCATGATGATGAACATTACTGGATCCTCCATCCAGAGCTGAGACGCAAGAAGTTTGAGGGCAGAAAGAAGAAGACTATTGCAGCTATTCAAAAAGATTTGTGGCCAGACTCGCGAGATGAGACAACAATCACAGCCACAGATATAAAAAGGTAAAAATTCTAAAGCATCTACTAGTAATTCTACACAATCTACTGATAATGAAGAAAATGAGAGTAAAAGACATGAGCTGTTTCATATTTGAGCTATTTCCAAGCATCAAAAGATTGATACTTTGTTTGATAGTGGCTCACAAGTAAATTTAACTTCTGAAGAAATTGTAAAGAAGTTGGGATTACTAACCACACCTCATAAAAAGCCATATCCATTAGGTTTGTTATGTGACAAAGCACAACTACAAGTGACTAGACAATGTAAACTTAGGTGTTCTTTTGGGTCAGCATTTGTAGATGAGGTTGAGTTAGATATAGTTCCTTTGGATATATGTGGAATTGTTTTAGGAAGTCCTTACTTGTATGATAGGAAAGCTATTTTCTATAGAGTTGAGAACAAGTATCAACTCGTTAAAAATGCAATCAAATATATTGTAAGAGCTCATTAACTCAAGAATAATTATACTCTCATAAACATAGGGCAGATGAAAAAAATTGCAAATTCATGCAAACAATTTTTACTGATGGTTGTAAAGGAAAAGAAACCTGATAAAACCAATGTATTTGAGGGTTGTGATGCTAAACAACAAGTTGATTTAGAAAAAGTTGTTTCAGAATATGATATACTATTTCAAGAACCTAAAGGTCTTCCACCGAAAAAGGAAATAGTACATGATATTAATTTGCAACAAGATGCTCCATTGCCTACCTAGCACATCACCATGTGGGTCTCTAATTGTCTTGGTGAGAAAGAAAGATGGCTCATGGAGAATGTGCATTGATTACCGAGCACTAAATAAAATAATGATAAAAAATCATTATCCTCTTCCTCGCATATATGATCTATTAGATCAATTAAAAGAAGTTGTTTATTTTTCCAAGTTGGACTTGCATAGTGGCTACATTAGGTTAGATTTGCAGAGCAAGATACATGGAAGACTTCTTTCAAAACAAAGTAGGGATTGTATGAGCGGTTGGTTATGCCTTTTGGCTTAACTAATGCTCCTGCCACTTTCATGAGAGTAATGAATGATGTACTCAGACCTTTTCTTTATGATTTTGTCATTGTATATTTGGATGACATTCTTATATTCAGTAAAACATTGGAAGAACATTTAAAGCCTATCATGCAGACTCTATATGTTTTGAAAAGAGAAAATCTTTATGTTAAGTTGTGAAAATGTGAATTTGGCAAAACATCTTTGAATTATTTGGATCATATTGTAGGGGGCGGTGAATTGAAGATAGATCCCTCTAAGGTTGCAGTCATTGTAAATTGGCCTAAACCCAAATTTGCTACAGAAGTTAGAAGCTTCTTAGGAGCAGCACAGTATTTGAGAAGTTTATTTCTAACTTTTCCTTAATTGCATCTCCCTTACATGCTTTAATAGGATTGAACAAGGTGTTTCAGTGGGGAGGCAAATAGTAGAAAGGCGTTGACACCTTAAAAGAAAAGATTAGTACAGCACCAGTACTAGCACTGCCCGATCTTCAGAGACCATTTGAGATTGAAACGGATGCCAGTGAATATGCCATGGGAGCAGTGTTGATGAAGCACGGTAAACCTATATGTTATCATTCTGAGACATTTAATTCTGCAGTAGTTAACCATCCCACATATGATAAAGAATTGTATGGATTAGTACAGAGTGTGAAAAAGTGGAAACATTATTTAATGGGCAAAGAGACATTTATACATACTGATCATCAACCACTTCAATATTTACACTCCCAAACTGAGTTGCAGCAATCAAGGCACTATAGGTGGATGGGTTTTCTACAACAGTTTCATCTAGTCATTAGATATAAAAAGGGCATACACAATAAAGTTGCAAATATGTAGTCCAGACCAATAATAAATGCATCTACTATACTTAAGCATAATTTAGTATTGCATGAAAGCTACATTGAACACTATGCTCAAGATATAGATTTTAAAGATGTATATGCAACTTTAGGTCATGGAAAACAAGTAGAAGAATTGGATTATCATGTTAAGGCCCAACTCTTGTATCATTTTAGAAAGTTATGCATTCCACAAACTGAAAGAGTAAAGATAATTCGAGAAGCACACACTTCTCTAATATCAGGTCACTTTGGTGTAAGTAAAACAGTTGCACAACTGCAAAGATTTTGTTATTGGCCAAAAATGAATGAGACAATTTCTAGATATGTACGAGGGTGTACCATGTGTGCTAAAAGCAAGCCCAGCAATAGAAAACTAGTCTTGTACACTCCACTACCAGTTCCTTCTCATCCTAGGGAAAGTGTTTCCATGGACTTCATTGGGGGAATGCCTAAATCTAGGAAAGGTCATGACTATTTATATGTTGTTGTAGATAGGTTCAACATAATGTGTATTTTAATACCTTCTAATAAACAGATTACAGCTGAACAAACTGCAAAACTATTCTTTTAGAATGTATGGGTTCATTTTGGATTACCCAATTCCATTATATCTGATCGAGATACACAATTTGTTGGGAAATTTTGGTCAATTTTGTGGGAATAGATGGACACCAGACTAAAAAAGAGCACAGTCGTTCATCCGCAAACAGATGGCCAAACAGAAGTGGTTAAGAAGATAGTGATCCAGTTGATCAGAGGCTATTACAGCAAGTATCCCAAGCTTTGGGATGAACATTTATGTTATGTGAAGCACGCTTACAACCAAGCTAAACATTCTTCTACACAGAGATCTCCTTTTGAGACTTGTTTTGGTTTCACACCAAAGTCTCCCTTGGATTTTGTCTTTGGTAAAGACATAGCAGTTGATGGATAGAGTAATGTGGACAAGGCAACAAAGTTCATCGAACAAATCCAAGAGATTCACGAGGCAATACAGGAAAAACTGGAAAAGAGACAAGCCAAGTACAAGGCAAGGCATGATAAGCATAAGATGGAGCATAGTTTCCAAGTTGGTGATCAAGTCTGGTTGTATATCAGCAAAGACAGAATGCAAGGTGAAGGTAAGAAGTTGAAACCAATAAGGTATGGACCTTTCAAGATACTTGAGAAAATTGGTGAGAATGCTTTTCGCCTTGATTTACCAGCTTACATGCACATCTACTCAGTTGTTAATGCAGATGGCTTGAGACTATCTGAACCTTCGTTGATTGAAGATCCCAAAGAGCAGAGTCAATTGCCTTCTATTGATGATTTGTTGCCTGAATATCTTAACTAATTGCAGGAATATACAGTTCTGGACCAGACGATGAGAAATACGTGTAGACGGGATGTAGAGTACCTCAGGATTGGGCTCAAAGGTTCGAAACCAAGCAGTGCAAAATAGATAGAAATTGGGCAAGCGAGGAATTAGTACCCTCACTTGATGGATGCCTAAAAACCAACTTTTGGTGGTCCAAAATATTTTTCAGTGGGAAGATTGTGATCCAAATTGGATCCTAAACACTCTCTAAGTTTTCATAAACTCTTTCAATTTATGCCAAAAAATTCAATTCTAAGAAAGATCAAGCTATCCAAAGGAATCCTTGTGATAGTTGCAATTTTTAATCAACATGAAGCAACGAGGACCCTCGGTCGAGCGCGCAGACCGTTAGCCCATGGTAACGCATGCTGGCACAAATTGGTAAAACCAGAGGCTAATTCAAGAAATGGGTGTATTTTTTGATACGTGATTAGCGCTAAAGTGCTAATCGCATATCATAGGGTGTCCCCCTCAGTGAAGGAAAGCCCCGAGCGCCCGGACCCGAAATGACTATGAAATACGAAAAAGTAATTAATTTGGTTCCGTAGAGTGAAATTCCACAAAACCAATAGGATATCGGAAGGCCTTTAGACAGTAAGCAGTTTCAACCAAGTCCCGTCCAATGCCACACATTGAGTGACATGCATCTGGCGGAAGATAGAGAAAACCACTCACATCGGATGGGTAACGACACGCTACTTACCCTTATGAATGATGACCATAGCATTTGGGGGGCCCAGATCAATGGCAGAGGCACATCCCGATAAATGACCAGATTTGACAAGGTTATAATGCAAGATTACATGGGATTCAAAGTCCGACATGGACAATGAGTTGGCAAAAAATTCGTGTTTCATGGGCAATCTTGGGGCAAACGAAAATAACGGCCGTTCAAATAGGTCCAAGGAACCTGACACAATCAACCGTTGTAGAATAGGTGGCCACCTCCCTCTGGAGCAATACATAGTGATGATGATGCAGAACAGGGGAATTCAAACAAACAGAGGCAGAAGAACTAGAACGCCGGGAAGAAGAAACGAACCGACAGAAAGTAGATTGGCTTAAAAGGCATGAACTGACAGAAGCAAAGACAACATAGATGAGAGTTAGTTAGACGTAGAAGCTAAGAGCAGAGAACAGAGAGAAGAAGCTGAGCTGACCTGAAGGCAGCATCGAGCCAGATAGAGCCAAAGTGAGTCAAAGAGTCTGTGTACTCGAGAGAAAGCTTGAGAGGTTCAAGTGAGCTCCTTGGCATAGGCCTATCAAGTATCAGTCTCAGATTGGGCTCATACTACTGTGACCAGTAAAGGTCAAGTTTCAGTAAGGAGAGTTTGTGTACTCCAGTCCTACTGATTCATATCTGTTGAGTGAGACTCAAATTGAGCTCACTGTTGTAAAAACTTTTCTTTGAAAACATAATAGAGAGGCCACCACTCAAGGCTGGACTAGGAGATGTAGCCCAGGAGCATTGGGTAAACTCCTTATTAAACTTGTTGTGTTTATATCTTTTCCTGATATGTTTTCTCTAACTGCCTCAGTGTCTATGTATTTTGCAATCTTATCGATCCATTGCATAAAGTAACATAGGCACATCCATGCACATGGGTCTGTAATACCTTTAATTCTTTTTCCTGGATAAATTCAAGATCATTGGATGTGATTTTATATTCATGATACGATGATGCTCTGGGGGGAGCATATCTGGCATATGGTTACCAGAAATTACTCTGTTAGGTTGCATAAAGAAGTGCTAAAGTGGGAAATTAACATGTTTATTAATATTAAAAAGTTATTATAGATGGTAAAAATTACAAACTTTAAACTATGGATAAAGACTCTTATGTGGATAAAATTACATGATTGAAAGGAGATGCTTATAACAGAATAATTAAATAATTGATAGTCATGGAGAAGAATGGTCATTAGATTAAGACAATATTAATCTCATTAGCAAGTAATGCATATAGTAGAAGAATATGAATTATACATTGGAAAGTGTGACTTGCATGTAAGGCTCATTGTGGGATGCAATGGGTTGCATGGACATGTCTTAATATGTGAAGGAATAAAAAATTATCACAACTAAACTATGATAAAATCAAAGAAGAATTTACCATATATGTGGGAGAATCTACGGTGTAATTGGTTTTGGATAAGAAATCCGAGATTAAACTATGATGCCTTAATAATCCTTAAATGAATATATGAGAAAAATGGAAACTAATTATTACACCAATGATAAATATACAAGTTGTTGGATAGTTATAGTATGGGGAAGAGAGACTCCCTGGAAAACTCTAATGAAATAAGATCCTAATAAGGGATGGGAGACGTGAAAGAGAAATTTTTATACGTAATATGAGATTAGGTACTTTAAAATTGTCTTTTAAGTTAAATGTGACTGTATTTATCAATGCAAATGCAAGGGATGATGAAATTATCCTTGGATATGGGTTGTCAATAAACGAATCATTTTAATAAGAAAATAAACTAAATACACCTTCATGAAGGAAACAAAATACTTATCAGAAAATTATGCATAGTTAAACATGCATAGGTTGGAATCCAAGGGACTCCGGTTGAATAAAGTAAGAGTCATAAAGTACATGATAATCTAACATAAACCAGGAATGAGATTTTTCAAGTGGGTGTGAAAATATGATACAACCTATTGTAAAGATCATATATTAATAATGATGGTATGATAAGAAGGATAGTGAATTGACATGAAAATTACACCTAGTATACATACATAATGGAAATCTAGAAGAATGTCTTATGCTTCTTTGGAAAATGCCTCTGGGTTAGTAAGCAGAAAATGGCAAAAGAAAAAATGTTTTTACATAATTACCGCCCATACTGATCTAAAAATCTAATGTTAGCATAACACATGCATCAAATAAGATAAGTGAGGATAACCGATCTCTTGGTCTTATGTTAACTAGTGAATAGTTAGCTTTCAATGCTGACTCCTATTTGGGAGATGTATGCAGGTGCACACTGTTTAGCCAATGATGTTTAGACCTACATGAAACTTATCATAACCAGCAAAGGTGTTGGAAGAAGGAAAGCATATGAAATGATTTTTTAAAAAGTGGGACATTTGTTAGGTAGCAAACAAATCTATTCTTGGTTGAAGACAAGCCAAGAAGTTTAATAGACTTTAAATATCTATGATAGACTCAGTATCATAGTGAATAATCTACTTCATGGTATATTCCATTGTTGTTAAAAACCTAGTACAGGTGACATATTTAATCCCAAAACTAAAAGTTATGTGTATGATTGAGTGATAGTGGGCATGATCAATGTTATCATACTATTAGATGGATATTGTTGCAACCACATGACATAGGAAAATGATTGCTAAATAATGGAATGTGAACAGTATGACATTAAAAAATCTTCATTGGTTTAAAAAATGAAACATGTTTATGAAAATTCCTTATAAATTAAGAATAGTTGTTCTACTTACCATAAATACATGAAGGAATGTTTTACATACTACTAACATGATTAAAAATATGTGGATAAGTCTATGTCATCCAAGTGATGTTATGCACATTGGTAGGATATGTAGTATTACAGATTGTACTATGTACAAGCAGTACATATGGTACCAGTATAAAAATATGTATGGCATGATTAAACACGATATGTATATCTATGTGTGTAATGCACCTTATATGCAGGTATGCATGAGGACACTGGGTGGGTGTCCGCCAGAGCAATCGACTTGGAGGTTGCATAGAAGAAGGAAAATAAAAAGAGACTCAAGGATAAGTAACTGTGGTTTATTTTCAGTTGTGTACATATGATTATGATGGTTGTATATGAGATAACCTATTATGATATGTTGTGCATATTGATTTGGTAAATATGCCAGTTGACTTGTTGAAAGTAGAGGAGATACAAAAAGAAAGTGTTCGACAAGGACACAAAGGCTTGGAAGGATGTAGGGAGAGAATATGCATTCTTCAAATAAAATGAATAATGAGAAATATAGGCCAGAGCTGCTTTAGCAATATTGTTTATCAAGATATTGATTATGGTAAACTTAGTTGAATTTCTAAATCTAAAATTTCTTACAAATTGTTTGAAACCAATGTTACAGGTACCTATGGAAGGAGAGGTGTTGGGAGAACTCCTTGTAACAGATTATATATATATATATACATATATATATATATATATATATGTATATATATATATACATATATATATATATGTATATATATATATATATATATATATGTATACATATATATATATATATATATGTATACATATATATATATATATATATATATATATATATATATAGATATATATATATATATATATATATATATATATATATATATATATATATATATATATATATATATATATGTATACATACATACATATATATATATATATATATATATATATATATATATTGATTGGTAGATTTGCATTAGATCGCAAGGCCATAGAAGTTCTAGGTTCAGAGACAACTATCTGTGAATGAGGATGCAGTAATACACCAAGGACAGTGTAAAATTTAAGGGGGGAGTATGTAACACCCCTCCCTTGTGTGTTAGACTATTGTAAACCTATGTTTAGAAAAGCTAGGTGTGATGTATAATAGGAAAAGCAAGTATATATTATTAAAAAAATTAATAAATAAATCACTTGGAAGAGAAATACACCAAGAGATGAGATTCTTTCCAAATCCCATTAAGGAATGGGATAGGAATAAATATTTCATGATAACCTTCCATACGTGATTGTAGATATCCTAAATGGATTGGAGATAAATTTCCATCGGATGGATTGGAGATAGATATCCATCAAGGAAGAATCATAAAAGCCTTGTGGGAGATAAAGGAAAGCTTTTATGAGGAAATTCCTAGTGGGAGATAAAGGAAAGCTTTTCCAACAAAGGTCGAGGAAAATGGGAAAAATTCATAAAAGCGAGATGCCGCTAATGGAAACTATATCATGAAAGAGAGTATTAAATACCCATTGCATAGATCAATTCGAGGCACTTGATCCATGGAATGAACCTCAACTCTGGGGGAATTAGAGGTGATTGATGGTTGGGCGGTGGTGCTCCGCTCTCCAAGTGATGTTTTAGTGGGATTCATTTGTGTAAAATTTTTTGTATGTTGTTTTCTTCCCTCTTTGTTTCAAATTCATTTAGCTTAAGAAATAAATTGTATGAGTTTTCTAGCTATGAGAATTATTGAAGGAATTACATGTGACTATTATACATGAGTAAACTTATCTGTGTTCATGGCATTTATAAGATAATGGTATATGGATGCATGTGACAATTTTGCCATAGCAATGAAATTATAATTCAGGTTATTAAAGGACCAATGTGTAGATCTTGTGTAGTATTGGTATATCCAATCGCTCGTTAAGGTAAATAGTCATGCTTGAGTTGCTTTGTAAAATGGTTAACAGTAGTTAAGGCTCGACAATATAAACGAAGGTGCAGATTATGTAGGCTATGCAGTTGCAGCGAGGGTATCTACTACAGCTCATTGTGCATAACATATATGGAAACATTCATTTAATTTGGAGAAAGATAATTACAGGGTGTTTATGTTAATGATTTCATTAATGTTTCTATGAAATTAACTTTATGAGATCCTCATATATAGATTAATGTGTGAGATAACTAATGGCATGACATGTTGATGCATGAAAACCAGTTAGGCGATAATGCTCCTAAATGATATAATCAATGATTCAATATATTCTAAGCCATCCATGTCAAAAGAATTGTATTTCTAAGCCATGCTAGTCTAACTGCTTTTGCATGTTGCATAAAAGTTATATCACTAAACCTTTTAACTATGCATGTAGGATTATGATCATGATTCCTAGCTATGTTGCCATGTTGGTTACCATAATCTCAAAGAAATGTTTCATTAATGATTATCTAGGCTTTCAAATACTTGCGTGAGGTTGTCAAAGAGTGTTACTGACTGCATGCTATAATTAAATTCTCTCTCCAAATTGTGAAGTATGACAAAAGATTGATTGTCCTATAGATGGACCTGAGATTCCACATCATGGATCCACCTATGTTGTTGTTAAATTGATAATACTATGGGTTATGTTATATAAATAATAAAGATTATATAATGACAAACTAAATATACTCTCGGTAGGGGTCGAATCTTAACTATAGTTGAAGATAAATTTCCAGAATAAGGAGCCTAGTAGCTAATTGTCAAGGTAGTGTCAAGAAGTATGTTACATTATATTCATATTAAATTCCAATATGTCTCTCAATATGTATTTATATAAAAGAATCACAGTTTCTTGTGTTATATAAAATATGTAAGCATGGTCTATATTGAAATTGGCCTTGAGGAATTTACATTTTTAACAAAATGAATGGTTCAGATTGCAAGTTAAGAAAATATCCTTCGTCTAATACAAGATCTAATAAAAGATATGAAAAGTTTACCAATTTTCAATTTCTTAACACTTCTACTTTCCTTTGCAAAACGTCTCTATGCATGGCATGTGCGTTCCTTTAGCATATTGACACATCGATATGTATATTCCATTGCTTGACACATCGACCATCCATTCGGGCATTTCGAATTTAATGCAATCGTTTTCCTAAAGTCCCAAATTCTCCCATTGATGGCTTCTGTAATTCTGATTGATAATTCACCGCCTATTTGATTGTGAATCTTTATGGTCCACCTTCTCCGAAACTGAACCAATGAACGAATAAAAGGTACATTTCAATAATGCATTGATTTAGCGTTTGAGTCTAGGAATTCTTCTTCCTCTTAAGTTTCTTTAGAAAAAGATTTTCGTTATGTGAAACCACATATACTATTTACATGACCCATTTTCCTCCATTGACACCCTGATTGATTAGATTCATCAATCATGCAGTGTATTAAAAAATATCTTTTGAAAAAGATTTTTCTTATGAGAAACCACATATACTATTTATATGACCCATTTTCCTCCATTCACAACGTGATTTATTAGATTCATCAATCATGCAGTATATCAAAGAGTGTTGAGAATTAAAAAGACATAGAAATCATGGGAGATAGCTAGATTGATTTTAATATTCGACAACAAGCCAGCGTATGAGAAAGTTGCAGCCAAGATGTGTTGTTGGCATTACGAGAGGAATATTGTCACTGCAACATGCATGAGATATGTGGTATTATGTCAGTCAATCATTGGACTCTGATTATGGAAACCAGAATGAATATATATGTGTACATCCTAAGATATAGCTATATCTTGCATAATATTTTGTTCTTGATATTTCATTCGACATTTTTCAAGCTTTGATATGGAAATGTTCATTGTTGACATCAAATAAAAGCTATGATGAATTCTAAGTTCTTAAGTTAAAACTCAAAACTACATTTTCTGCACTCATGAAATATTGGAATGTTAGTTGTTGACATCATGGTCATTTCTAGGTTACTATGTTAAAATTCAAAACTATGTCTTCTACAATCATGAAATATGAAATATCAATACTTGAGGATAATAAATGTCATCAATCATGTATTACAGACTTTATTTTGCATTGCATGTATCTACTATCTTCATTTGTATCATAGTTTCCAAATTCACCTGTATTGATAAAATAGAAATTGAAAATATGGCAGTACTTTCGATTTGATCGAACTTTTAATCAAATACCAATAGAAATTCAAGTATTGTGGTGGTTTTTTATATTTACGTGACTAGTTTAAGCCCTCAATTAAATAACGGAGTGTACTAGTATGAGCTTGGTAGCCATTCATGCCAAAAGTATGAGAGAAGGTAAAGTATGAAGAAAAATATTAACGATGATATTTATTCATCAATTAATTATGTCATGGTATTATATTAATAAATCTATTTGTTCATATTTGTTCGTTTTTCATATGGAATGAACTCTTTTTTAGAGAAAAAAATCGAACTTTATATTAAAAGAAATAAAAAGTTACATAGTATATGAAATTAAGAATTCATTTTTGCTGTATGATTGCAGATCATAGAGCCCACAAGATGTAAAATATACAATTTTGTCAAAAGAAAAATGCGAAATGTGCTATTCCTGAAATCAAGAAAGCAAGAAGAAAAGAACCAAATAATCCAGCTGGCCTAAGCTTTCCTGCCCTTCTTCTTCTCCACTCTTCGCCAACCACTAGTTTTGGGAGTGGAATCAATAGTTACAATTTAGTTTTCCATTATGTTCATTGGTTGTTCGTTGTCTAAGTCTGATCCTTCGGAGTCGTGAGTTCGTTTGATGCCACTTACATCCAGTTGAAGTTCTTCTTTCTATTCCAAATTGTTCTCTTTTTGTGTGTTGTCCTAAACTTTTTGTTCATCTTCTTTTGCATTGTGTTATACATTCTTTGCTGTGTCTACCTTCGTCATGAAAGGTTTTGTATTTTTCCATCCTTTCAGCTTCCTCTGTTGTTGCTTACTCCTATTGGGGATAGTGTGTGGGCATGCACTAAGCAAGTGACCTATTTTTTGACATCCACGACATTGGAATGCTGTGTTTTCATAGTCCAAGGGTTGTGTCCACTGTGTATTATTGAAATTCAGGATTATACTTTCTTGTAGGCCTTGGTCGAGGTCTACTTCGACGCATATTCTGGCAAAAGTAAATATTCCTTTTATGTGTCTCTCTTAATCAATCTTTATGTATTTGCCCAAGGTATCTCCAGTAGCGATTAAAGCCTTTTGATGCCAGAAATGTAAAGGGAGGTTATGAAACCTAACCCAAACTGACATCTTTGATACCACCGTTGTGTTGGCATCGAAATCTAGAAACCATGGGGTGATGAATAGTCCAGAACTGCCCCAGAACCATGGCCCTTGGTTGAGAACAATATTCATTTCCTATTCTATGTAAAATCTTACTATGAAAAACCTTTGGGGTATAAATAGATTTCACAGTTTGTTGTCCAAACCGTATGGATCTAGTGATGCAATACGTCAGATCTGGGCCAAAAACCATTAAATCTGCAAATAACTGCAGATGTGTGTAGATCTGAGTATATAGCTTTTACCTCTGGTATATCGATGGTGAGAGATGGGCTCTCAGGTTTTTGTTCTACAATGTAGGGCCCCCAGGGACTCAGTGGAAGCTGTGGGAATGGTTTTCCCTTTTCCCTTGACTGCGTCCTTGAAAGACCCTATGTTCTTCGAGCTAGTTCCAAAACATCCACCCCGTAGATGGAAGTTGATGGTGATGGTTCAATCTGATATTATGTTGTAGTCCTGAAGAGTATCATTGTCCTATAAACTGTGTCCCAGATAAATTAGATTTTGTGCATGAGCTGGTATGTCGAGGAAGCTTTGTATTTTAAATCGCAGATCCCGGATCTTGCAACCTTGACATAGCCTTAGGCAGCGGTGCCCGACGTCCGGTGTTTTGATAAAGATCTATGTATGGTCCGTGATTATAGGATCTGTCTTCGTCTATGGCTGAACTCTTTCTATTGCCCAGGACTAATTGCTGTAGGACCTTAGTTCATCCCTATTTCATGGACGTTTTTCAGTTTGGCATTTCAGATCTGCTAGATCTTGGCAGATCTCTTTATTATGAGTCAGATCAGTTAGATCAATGGCAGATCTGGGGTATTTATGCCTTCCCACAGTGGAAATGAGCAACCCGGCTCCTTGCAGCAATCTCCCAGGGGATGTAGTAGCAGATCCGGAGAATAGGTCTGTGTATCCAACGTTGTCGGCGTCGATAGCCCCATTTTCCCATCCCTTGTAGCTCTAAGAAACCGGTGTTTTTGGGCGTTGTTGTAAGAGGCTTACCTTAGCCCCTTCTGCAATGGCCATCGACGTTGTGGCATCTTTTAATCCATGTTTCAAACCCTTGCATCCTCCATAGTCGAGGGTCTTTGTAGATATGGACACATGGGGGTTCCTGGCGTAGTCATGAGTAGCGAGCATTGCTCCTACTCGGCTTGGGCTCCCGGAGAGCTTGGGCACACCGAGATCTGCTGGCCTGACCCGGATCCACGATGTAGGATAGTTGGGAGAGCTCATGCCTGAAATCGCCATTTAGCTAAGACTCTTCTTCCTCTCATGAAGAGAATCTGTTGTTAAAATTTGAAATCAATATGGAATGAACTTATTTTTAAGTATGTATTTGATTTTTTTTATTTTTTTAATCAAAATAAGGTATTATTATTTTCTGTAAAACTATAAAATTATATAATTTTTTGTTTTATGTAATTTTATTGAAAATGAAAATACAAAACTTTGATCTTTAATGTAATGATGTAATGCTGTTACAAACATAAATTTGATTTTTCATTATTGATATAGAATAAGAATGTTTAAAACACAATTACTAGGTTGGGGCTCTCTTATTAATTTAAATTTGATTTTTCATTATTGATATAAGACATAAATAATTAAAAAATAATTACTAATCTGATAACTTTTTAGAGAAAGTCTCTATTACTATGATTTTCATTTTTGATTTGTTAAAAACAAAGTAAAATATATGTATCAATAGGATACATAAAGGGAAAAATTATAAGTTTAAAAAAAGAAAATTTTCATAAAAATAATTAGAAGAGAATACTAAAAAGGAAACCAATTTTAATAGTATAGTGGCTAAATTTTTCAATTAAACTGTATCGAATCCAATTCCAATCCGAATTCGAATTAACTGGGTAACTATGGTTTATATACAAATATTCCTATCAACCAAAAAAGAGTTTTTGGTTGTTGAAATCAAAACGAATATATTACATATATACCCACGATAATACTATTAAAAATTAAAATAGTAACAATATTATTAATTAATAATAAACCTAAAATTTAATATTAATACTCTATTTGAAAATTAAAGATAATATGAGAAAATTATCAATATTATGAATGAAGTTAATAATTTTAATAAAAATAATATTAATTTTAATATTAATTATAATATTAAAAAATTTATTACATTTTACTTATAAAAATTAATTTGTATATAAATGAGGTTTATTTATATATAAATAATAAAATTTGATGTATTCGACCTATATCAACTACGTATATTAATATGGCTGTGCTAATTTAATTAAAGTGTAGAAAATCTAACCCTACGTTAGAATCATGAAACTTCAATGACTCAATTCAAAATCAGTTATTACTCGTGTAAACCGGACTGACTCAATTCAAAAGCATTTATTCATCGTGTAAAAAGTTTAGTCGATAAATTGCAGGGTTATATATAACATGTTGTCTTATCTTAAGATTAAAAAATGCGAATAAAAAAGCGCCTTAACTTCTCCTCTAATTTTATATAGGTATATGTGAAGTACTTTTATATTATTTGGTGATATTTTTAAGTTGTAACCACAGTTCAAATAGTTTTGCAGTACTTTTATATTATTTGGTGATGTTTTTAAGTTGTAACCACAGTTCAAATAGTTTTGCACTTTGTTGAAATTTCTTGAATGATCAGATAAATACAAAATGAACAAAAATATAGCGAAGGAATTAACAACTACTAGACAGGTCGAAAGGGTACAATGAGTAGCAATGTACACAAAGGGGGAGCCTTTAACACCGCGAGGATGCCTGTGAATTAAATAAGCTGGCTTTGTGTGGAGAAATTGTGACACGAAATTGCGTAACCGAGACGTGATAGAGGGGGTGTGTCCGATTAGTAAATGAAAAAATATGTATACTTCGAAAGGAAATTGTAATAAACGATGTAGAATATTATTATTATAATTACAAGATGGTTAAGAATTCATATTTTTTTAATGGTATGATATACATAATCATAAATTCTATTTAATCCGTAAAGGTCGGTCCTGTTATTGTCACAACGTTTCCCTGCGCGCGATCCATAATCAGTCTGGACATCCGATTGACACTAAACAAATAGAACGTTCAGTGAGGGACGACATGGCATGCAATTCTCTTTCCTAATTGAGAGGTGGGCATGTGAATCCGGGAGGAGGGGTAGCGCCACATTGAACAAAAAGATCCAGAGCCAATGGTAGGGTGACATTGACGTTGAGTAGCTTGAGGCGGATAGTTGTACAGAAGCACAGCTCTGTCTCCAACTCCGCAATGCCTTGTAGAGTGGGCAGCACTGGTTGACAACAGGGTCACCAATGCCTAAGTGCACCTACCCTCCCAACAAATCAACGCACGCTCCGACTTTTAATGCATCCAAAGGACATGATGAGGTTCCTCCTCCTGGGGGGCTACTGCGGGTTCCCGGGACACTAGGAGGTCCGCCCGATCGCCCACCCGGAGGGCCACTGCTAGGAGGTGTAGCAGCAGGAGGACAGTCACACCCACCAACTAGGATGGGCATGGTGGTTGCAGTACTAATCGTAAATGTGAAAAGCATTGCTACAGCCTTTCCCCTCTCCAAGCAAATGCGATGTTCGTTCCTTATTAGAAATGAATATGAAATTGAATGAAAAAGAAGGAAAATAAAGAACCAAATAAGGGAGTTGCTTGTCCCTTATTCGAAATGAATATGAAATTGAATGAAAGAGAAGGGAAAGAAAGAACAGAATAAGGTAGTAGAGGTTGCAGAATATGGATTCCATAGCCGCTGTGGTAGTTTCAAGGCACAATTTTCTTAATTCAATATATTATTGAAGAAAATCCTCATTGAAAACCCGCAAGCACTCCACATGGCATCGGAAGCAGAAATCGTTCTTCCGGAAAGCTTCTGGAACATTTCGGGAAATAAAGATAATAAACTAAACGTCGGTATTTCTGTGTATTTATGTTGGTTTTATATTCAGAGGAACATGAATATGTTAATAAAATATGTGAAGTTTCACATTGCGATTAGCCATGGCCTCATTAAGACAAATGAGTACATCTGATTATAGTCATAATTTAAAATTCAACGATAGTGCAAAAGATGCGATAAAATATTATTATCAACGCTGTGCTACATTGCTCTGCTCATCTCTCATAAAACCAATGAAGGAAATCATTGGTCCTCTTTCTTAAAGAAACAAAAATAACAAAACGCAGCACATATTCTATTTAATCCGTAAAGGTCGACGGTTGTTGTCACAACATTACATTTCACCTGTGCGCAATCCATAATGAGTGTGGACATACGATTGACACTAAACCATTAAAAGAAATATACGGCAGTGAGGGACGACATGGCATGCAATTTGCCTCCCTAATTGAGAGGTGGGCATGTGAATTCGGGAGGTGTTGGGGATTTTTCTGGTAAAATCCCAAAAACAAATAAAAATTGAACACACAGAGGCAATGCTCTGTTTCCTTCTCTCCACAGGATCCTTTGCACAGGGAAGCTTTAAAATAAAATGTCTGAGAACAGAGTATTACATACCCAGAAAAAGATTTATATTCATTAAAACAAAATGCCTGATACATATTCATCCTCTTTGCTGAGAGGGATTCACCAAAAATACATTCAACAAAACTCTGTCTTCACCTGAGATTTTACACTGCTGGTGTGTAAAAACCCATTTACATTTATTGCTGTAAAACTATTTTACTCATACTGCTCTAAAAAAGAATTCTTACCTATACTGTAAGAATTTCTTTCCCCTCCGCTAAAGCAACAAAATCACAATTCATTTCAACCTCTGTTCTATTTATTTCGCACTGCTGTGCGTTTTATAAAATACAAGATCATTCACACACTGGTCAACAAAAAAGACATTACCATACCATATGCGCTCCCCCGTTCTCTTTATGCATTGCTGTGCGATAATTCTTTTTGGTTTTTGGCTGCGTGGTTCGTTTTACAAAAATGGTCAACACACCACATAAAAACATAACATATATAATATATATATGCCATATAAAAAAAACGTTTTTGTGTATGTTAATATATGCCGTATATAAAGAACTTAAATACTTTACCAACGCATATGACATTGCATTAATAAAAAGGTATGGTCAACCAAACTTAATTTTACTCCATGCAAAGCTTTTAATGTAGGCTCGTATGCAACTCTGGTTGATGAACGGCGGAGAATGATGGAGCAGATCGGACGGCGGTGGAGGATTTCGGGAGGCAATTTTATGTTGAACTTTACGTCCCGAAATGTCAGAAATGCTTACGTATGTAGAGGACCACGTGGTTGCATTACATTGTATCGGGCTCGATTATACGGAAACTACCTTTTGATCGAAGGCGGTCCGATATGTATCAAGTGGTTTATGGTTTCGCTGCGGCGGTTTTGGTGAATTAACTCGCACGGTTCAACAGTTGAAATTATATTTTCAACACTCCCCTTTAATTTCAACTGTTGGGCATTCAGTCATACCCAGACACTTCCTCAAAAATTCAAAGCTTTTCTGATCCAATGGTTTTTTCAAAATGTCTGCTACCTGTTCTTGAGTCCTTCAATGTTCTAGGACAATTTCTCCATTGTTCACCAATTCTCTGATGTAGTGAAACTTTGTATCAATGTGTTTCGTTCTCTTATGAAACACTGAATTCTTTGACAATGCAATAGCTGAGCTATTGTCACAAAAAATCACTGTCGCTTTTGCCTGCTCCTGGCCTAAGCTTTTCAACATTCTTCTCATCCAAACTGCTTGACATGCTGCTGCTATAGCTGCCACATATTCAGCCTCTGCTGTAGACAATGCTACAATGGACTGCTTCTTAGAAGCCCATGAAATGGCTCCTGAACCCATGTGAAAGACATAACCGGAAGTGATTTTCCGATCATCTACACTTCCAGCCCAATCACTATCAGTGTATCCAATTAAATCTGAATGTTCTGAGACATTATATAAAATTCTAAACCTTTTGGTACCTTTGACATACCTTAAAATTCTTTTTGCTGCCTGCCAATGTGCCTCCTTTGGCCTCTCCATGAATCTGGAAATTAAACTAACAGCAAACATAATGTCAGGCCTAGTAGCTGTTAAATACATAAAGCTGCCAACAATACTCTTGTACAAACTAGGATCAAAATCCTTGCTGCTGTCCTCTCTGCTGAGTTTTAATCCCATTACTGTGGGAGTGATTGCTGTTTTGCATTCTTGCATGTTAAATCTGCCCAACACTTGATTTACATATCTAGCTTGTGAGATAAAAATTCCTTTTTCATTTTGATCTACTTCTATGCCTAAGAAGTATCTCAAGAAACCCATGTCAGTCATTTCAAATTCCTCTTTCATGACTGATTTAAAATTCTTAATGAGCTGATAATCATTACCTGTGAAAATAACATCATCAACATATAAGACAACAATCAAAATTTTACCATCCTTTTCTTTGATGTAGACGGTGGGTTCTCCTTCACATTTGTCGAATTCATTATCCAATAGATAGGAATCTATCCTTCTGTACCATGCTCTTGGTGCTTGCTTCAGCCCATAAAGAGCTTTCTTCAATTTGCACACTTTGTGCTCTTCACCTTTCTTCTCATAGCCTAGAGGTTGTTCAATGTAAACCTCTTCCATTAACACTCCGTTTAGGAATGCTGACTTCATGTCCATTTGGTAAACTTTCCACTTGTTTTGAGCTGCTATAAACAGCACTGCTCTCACGGTTTCCATTCTTGCAACCGGTGCGAAAGTTTCCTCATAATCTCTCCCATACTGCTGCTTGTACCCTTTGACAACCAGCCTTGCCTTGTGCCTTTCTATCTTGTCTTCAGCATTGCTCTTGGTCTTGTAGACCCATTTAACTCCAATGACTTCTTTTCCTTTTGGTAGCTCAACCAAATCCCATGTTTTGTTTCTCTCTATGGCATTCATCTCCTCATCCATAGCTTCTATCCATTTCTTATCTTTAATTGCATCTTCGAAATGAATAGGATCATCAACATGACAATACAAGGCAAATAAGGAATTCATTCCTTCATCATAAATGTTACTTAGATTTCTAAATTTCTTACCTCTTTCATTTGGTGTGCAAGTGCTTGAAGATGCACTTGAATTTCCTCCTTGTGATGTGCTTGGAGAAGCACTTTCATTTATCCTCAATGGTGTCCCTTGCTGTCCTTGTGTTGGCACTGCTATTTGGGGATGTATTTCAGCCACCTCCTCATCATCTTCATCATGAGACAAACAGTTTTTAACATTCACTGTTTTCTCTATGCTTCCATCCCAAGCTTCCTCTTCAATGAACTGAACATCTCTGCTGACAAAAAACTTCTTGGTAGATGGGATATACAACCTGTAAGCTTTGGATTCCTCACTGTATCCAATGAAGGTACATTTCTCCCCTTTGCTGTCCAACTTCCTCCTTAGCTGATCTGGGATGTGTGCATAGGCCACACATCCAAAAACTTTCAAGTGGGTGACACCTTGCTTTCTCCCACTCCATGCTTCTTCCGGCACTTTGTTCAACACTGCTTTTGTAGGACACCCGTTCAAAATATACACTGCACAATTTACAGCTTCAGCCCAATAATCATTTGGCAAATGCTTTGCCTTTAGCATGCTCCTCGCCATATCCATGATGGTCCTATTCTTCCTTTCAACAACTCCATATTGCTGTGGGGTGTACCTAGCTGTAAATTGTTTGTGAATTCCATTTTCTCTACAAAATCGTAGGAATTCCTTCGAGATATACTCACCTCCTCTGTCAGTTCTCAAAACTTTTATATGCAGCCCGCTTTGGTTCTCCACAAGTGCTTTGAAATTTTGGAATTTTTCAAACACTTCACTTTTGTTTTTAAGAAAATATACCCAAGTTTTTCTTGTAAAATCATCAATGAATGTTAGGAAATATTGGCTGCCTGCTAATGATGGAGCTTGCATCGGTCCACATAAATCTGAGTGGATGATCTCTAAGGGTGCCTTTGCCCTTATGCTTTTACCTGATGGAAAACTTTCTCTATGTTGTTTCCCCAAAATGCAACCTTCACAAAGGCTGTCCGGTTTCTCTATCAATGGTAATCCTCTTACCATTCCTTTTCTGCTTAACAAGTTTAGACCTCCAAAATTGAGATGTCCAAATCTCAAGTGCCACAACCAATTTTCATCCTTTGGCACGCTTTGGAAAGCCTCTTGGGTGACTGCTGCAATTTCTCCTTTGTTTTTCAAATCTGCCCTTATCCTAAGAGGGAACATCCTGTTCCTTGTCATCTTCACTTCAACAATGCATCTTTTGCTGGGTGCTATATCCATGATGGTGCATACATCATTTTCAAAGAAAACATTGTAACCCTTTTGAACAAGTTGTCCAATACTCAAGAGGTTACATCTCATTCCAGGGACATAGTAGACATCTGCTATGGTTTTCCTTTCTCCTTGCTTTGTAAATATTTTTACCTCTCCTTTTCCCATAACAGAAATTTTGCTATTAGTTCCTAGTGTGACTTCTGATTTCACATTTTTATCTAGCGCAGAAAAGAGAGCTATATTTCTTGTCATATGGTTGCTGCAACCTGAGTCTAAAAACCATATGTCCTCACTGTTTGTTTCAGCCATGTTACAAGCTAACAACACATTATCTTGGCTGATGTTTTCTCTAGTGACATTTGCATTTGGTCTATTACTTATATCATGTTGCTTCTTCCTACATTCACTGGCATAATGCCCATATTTTTTACAATAATAGCATTGGACATTGGATTTTTCATACCTTTGTCCTTGAGCATGATATTGTTCTCTTTGTTGGTTCCTGCCTTGGCCTTGGTTCTGATTTGGATTGCTGCCTCTTCCTTGAGCATTTGCTGGGCTGTTCTTTCCACCTCTGTTCTGGCTTCTGCCTCTTCCTCTCTTGTTTCCTCTGCCTTGACCTCTTCCTCTTCCAAAAGACATCTGGGTCTTAAAGGCTTGCTCTAGAGATGAATTTTCATTTCTACTCAACCTCTGCTCATGTGTTATCAGTGACGCATGAAGCTCATCAACTGAAAAGTTTGAGAGATCCTTTGTCTCTTCTATGGTGGTGATAATCACATCAAACTTTGAGGGTAAGACCCTAAATAGTTTCTCCACAATCCTCCTTTCTTCAAGGGTTTCTCCATGAGTCCTTATCTGTATGACCAGACCAATCACATGTGTGAAGAATGAGTCAATGGTGTCTGACTCCTTCATGCTCAGATTTTCAAAATCTCTCCTCAGCAACTGTAGTTTTGTTGTCTTTACTTTCTCCATGCCTTGATAGGCTGTTTTGAGGGTTTGCCATGCTTCATTGCATGTCTTAGCTGCTGCTATCCTTGGAAACACACTCTGGTCCACTGCTTGATACAACAATACAATGGCTTTTGCATCCTTCTTCCTATTTCTCTTTAGTAGATCTCTCTCTCCCTGAGTTAAGTTGTTAAATTGATTTTCATCCGCTGGTTCTGCAAACCTAGATTCAACTAATTCCCATAAATCTTGAGAGATAAATAAAGCTCTCATGGTTATTGACCAGTAGTCTTAGTTCTTCCCATTAAACTGTGGGAGCTGGGTATTAAACATACCCATGCTAGTGCTGGTACTAGCCATTCCTTGCATCCTCAACTATGCTTCAATTTCTTGACTGTGTATTTTAAAACACTGACTGCTTCAGTAGTAACAAAAAGAAAACTTTGAGGAATACCTGAATCTTTTGCCTGAGACTTCACTTTGCTGGAGAAGATTTACTGCTGCAACAAAAGACTCCTCCCTTCAGCTTCTTGAACACCTTCAAAGAGCCTAAGCCAGCTCTGATACCACTGTTGGGGATTTTTCTGGTAAAATCCCAAAAACAAATAAAAACTGAACACACAGAGGCAATGCTCTGTTTCCTTCTCTCCACAGGATCCTTTGCACAGGGAAGCTTTAAAAAAAAATGTCTGAGAACAGAGTATTACATACCCAGAAAAAGATTTCTATTCATTAAAACAAAATGCCTGATACATATTCATCCTCTTTGCTGAGAGGGATTCACCAAAAATACATTCAACAAAACTCTGTCTTCACCTGAGATTTTACACTGCTGGTGTGTTAAAACCCATTTACATTTACTGCTGTAAAACTATTTTACTCATACTACTGTAAAAAAGAATTCTTACCTACACTGTAAGAATTTCTTTCCCCTCCGCTAAAGCAACAAAATCACAATTCATTTCAACCTCTGTTCTATTTATTTCGCACTGTTGTGCGTTTTATAAAATACAAGATCATTCACACACTGGTCAACAAAAAAGACATTACCATACCTATGCGCTCCCCCGTTCTCTTTATGCACTGCTGTGCGATAATTCTTTTTGGTTTTTGGCTGCATGGTTCGTTTTACAAAAATGGTCAACACACCACATAAAAACATAACATATATAATATATATATGCCATATAAAAAAAAACGTTTTTGTGTATGTTAATATATGCTGTATATAAAGAACTTAAATACTTTACCAACGCATATGACACTGCATTAATAAAAAGGTATGGTCAACCAAACTTAATTTTACTCCACGCAAATCTTTTAATGCAGGCTCGTATGCAACTCTGGTTGATGAACGGCGGAGAATGATGGAGCAGATCGGACGGCGGTGGAGGATTTCGGGAGGCAATTTTATGTTGAACTTTACGTCCCCAAATGTCAGAAATGCTTACATATGTAGAGGACCACGTGGCTGCATTACATTGTATCGAGCTCTATTATACGGAAACTACCTTTTGATCGAAGGCGGTCCGATATGTATCAAGTGGTTTATGGTTTCGCTACCGCGGTTTTGGTGAATTAACTCGCATGGTTCAATAGTTGAAATTATATTTTCAACAGGAGGAGGGGTAAGGCCGCACTGAACAAAAAGATCCAGAGCCACTAGTAGGATGACATTGACGTTGAGTAGCTTGAGGCGGATAGTTGTACATAAGCACAGCGCTGCCTCCAACTCCGCAATGCCTTGTATGAGTGGGCAGCACTGGTTGACAACAGGGTCGCCAATGCCTAAGTGCGCCAACCCTCCCAACAAATCCACGCACGCTCCCAGTTTCAATGCATCCAAAGGACATGATGAACTTCCTCCGCCCGATCCACCACCTGGGGGGCTACTGCCGTTGCCCGGGACACTCGGAGGTCCGCCCGATCTCCCACCTAGGGGGCTACTGCCGCTGCCCGGGACGGTAGGAGGTGTTGCAGCAGGAGGAGAGTCACAAGAGAGCACTAGCATGGGCATGGTGGTTGCAACACTAATCATAAATATGAAAAGCATCGCTGCAGCCTTTCCCATCTTCAACCAAATGCGATGTTGTCCCTTACCCGAAATGAAATTGAATGAGAGAGGAGGGAAAGAAAGAACCGAAAAGGCAAAATAAAGGGAGTTGCATGTTTGAGGTTGCAAGATATGGATTTTATAGCAGCTCTGGTAACTGTTTCAATGCGTAATTTTCTTAGTTCTATATGTTATTGTAGCAAATCCACATTGCAAAAGTTCAAGCACTCCAGAGGGCGCCAGAAGCTCAATCGGAAACTGTATCTAGTCCTCTCTCCACGTTTTATAATAATCTTGCAAAGTACAGATTTCCATGTGATCCTAGAACTCTTCCGTGGATGACATCTTCCACCTGAAATAAGATGCGTTCACGTGAAATCGACTCGAAGATAATTAATTCAAAGTCTCACGCGATACCAAAGCTTCTGGAACATTTCCGGAAATAAAGAGAAAGAAGTTTGTATATGACTAATTTGAAAAGCGCACGTTATTCACTTTTGTTTCGTTAGCACATTCTTTTTAAACAAGATCAACTCAGGGATGAGTTAATATAATTTTGCCTTGTTCCTATAACATTCTTACATATGTATATGTGAAAAATTTATGGCAGGGATCCTCATTATTACTAAATTTTTCTATTAACTCTGTTTTATATACAGCATTTTATGGTAGGTGATCTTATTTTTAAAAAATGATGTTCGTTAAGTACTCTTGTTGGGCTAATATTGATTAAGAGCACTATATAAATTGGGTAAGGCATTGAAACACTGATCGTTGTTATGGAAAGAATAATACTGCTTATAGTTATGGGAAGAACAATTTGTTAGAGTAGTATGTGATTGATAAAGATGGTATATATTTTAATCAAGATATAAATAATTGGATTATAAGAGAAATATGAAAATATGGTCTATTCTCAAAGTTAATATTAACTCATTATTGTCATTTTCATATAATATATATCTATAATGATTTTTTACTTTCTATTATTTTTTTCCTTTCTTTCATTGGTGTCACATTTATGGTTTTATAGGTGTCGAATAAAAATAATAGTATAGTGTCTTCATTAAGGTTTAATCAGTACGAAAAGAGTTAAAAGTTTACTAAATAAGTGGTTTTTATATGGTTTCATAAGAACAAAATTCATTTATGAAAGCAAGATAATCTCGGGAGAATGATTAAAATAATCGCATACATCTATGTTCTAAGTTAGTGGAATGGACCTATCCAAATATTATGTAAAACAACACTAGCAAATTAAACATTCATTGTGGTACTTCTCTCTATGAGTGTAAACATAGCTTAGCATATGCATCCTAATGCAAATGGTGAGAGATCAAAAGTGGTTACAATGGAAGTACATGAGTTCAAATCAAATTAATGATAGCGTAACAGAGATAACCAACAATATGTGTGTGTAGCTACGGAACCCAACAATATGCATGTATAGTTACGAAACTGCTGTTGCGAGAACCCCCCATATTCTTCTTTTGGAAGAGATATGGGGACCCTCCATGTAAATTTTGGCTAAATTGCTTTTATTTTGTGTGCTTTGGTTTATTTTGTGAAATTGTCAATTTGTTTGAATATTTATTTTAACGATTCCATAGCTTGTGGTTTGTTGACAACTTCCCAGCGGCTCAAATTTTGGTACGATTTCACTGCCTAAGATTTAAATTTGTATTTTATTAGATTTTTATAATTTGTCAATAAAATTAATTTTAATGTATTTAGTTAAAATAATTATAATTAATTATATTAATTATATTTAATTAAATTAATTAATAAAAAATAATTTGTAAATATTTTTAATTATTTATAAAGTCTCTTTGATCATGATCAACGATTATGGTGGACCATCGACAATCATGGTGAACCATGTTTTATAAAATCAAACATCATCAATCATGGTCAAGTGTGGTTGAACGTTGCATTGAGACAAAGATTGTCTCGATATGAAAATCAAACATGGTCAAACATACTCCAACGCCACATTGTGACAAGGATTGTTAAAATATGAATATCAAGTATTGTCAACCATGTTTATTTTGGTGTTTATGATATTTATCTGAGGGTTTATATACCTTGGGTTTATAATATTACTCCATTGGGTTTAATATTATTCCCTTGGATTCTTAATATGCTGGGGTTCTAGTATTAGTCCTTGGGTTTATAATATCAATCCCTTCAGTTTATGATTCCTTTGGGTTTATAATATCAATCATGGTCAACCAAGGTCAATCATAGCCAACCATGGTCCACCATGGTCAACCATGGTTGAATGACGCATTGCGACAAATATTATCTCAATATGAAAACCAACCATGATCAACCATGGTCCAACGTCGTGTTGGGACAATGATTGTCTCGATATGAAAAATCAATCATGGTCAACCATGGTCAAGAATGGTCCAACGTCGCATTTTCACAAGGATTGTCTTAATATGTAATTGAACATGGTCAACCATGTTTATTTTAGGGTTTATAATATTTATCTTTGGGTTTATATACCTTGGGTTTATTGCTCTAAGGGTTCATATTCCTAGGGTTTAATATTATTCCCCTAGGTTTATAGTCCCTTGGGATTTTAGTATTAATCCCTAGGGTTTATTATTCCCTTGGATTTATAATATCAATCATGGTCCAACATCACATTGTGATAAATATTGTCTCAATATGAGAATAAACTATGGTCAACCACGGTCCAATGTCGCATTGTGGCAAAGATTCTATCGATTTGAAAATCAATCATGGTTAAGTATGCTCAACCATGGTCCAATGTCACACTGTAACAATGATTTTCTCAATATGAAAATCGACCATGGTCAACCATGGTAAATCATGGTCAATCATGGTGAACTGTATTTTTTAAAATCAATCATGGTCAACCATGGTCTTATGTCGCATTGTGAAAATGTTTGTCTCAATATGAAAATAAATCATTGTCTCAAACATGGTCCAATGTCATATTATGAAAATGATTGTCTCAATATGATAATCATGGTCAACCATGGTTAGTCATGGTCAACCTTGGTCAATCCTAGTCAACCATGTTTTATAAAATCAAATATGGTCATCCATGGTCAATCATGCTCCACCATGGTCGAACATCGCATTGTGACAAAGGTTATCTTGATATGAAAATAAATGATGGTTAAGAATGGTCAACCATGATCCAACGTCTCATTGTGAAAAGGATTATCTCAGCATCAAAATTAACAATAGTCAACCATTTTTATTGTAATATTTATAATATTTGTTTTAGGGTTTATATACCTTGGTTTTATATTATTAGTCCCTTGGGTTTAATATTATCACATTGGATTCATAAACCCATGGGGTTTTATTATCAATTCCTTGGGTGTATCAATCCCTTCGATTTAATTTTCCCTTGGGTTTACGTCGCTTTGTGACAAAGATTTTCTTGATATGAAAAGAAATCATGGTCAAGCATGGTCAACCATGGCCAACCATGTTTATTTTAGTGTTTATAATATTTATCTTAGGGTTTACATACCTTGGGTTTATAATATTCGTCCCTTCAGTTTAATATTATTCCCTTGGATTCTAATCCTAACATTGAATTGTGACAAAGATTATCTGAATATCAAAACCAATCATTGTCTTAACAACGGTTCAACATTGCATTATGGCAAAGATTGCTTCAATATGGTAATGAGGGTCAACCATGGTTAATTCTGGTCAACCTTGCCATGGTCAACCATGTTTTATAAAATCAAACATGGTCAACCATTAATACAAAGACGTGCAGGTTGAATTGTATTTGAGATCCAACCTCACAGTGAGACGAGAACTCCCATGTTACTTTGAGCTTTATTTCTATCAGATTTTCTGCAACTATTTTTAATTATTTCTATATTTTGCAATGTGATGCCATTTTGAATACAAAAGCATGCAAGTTGAATTGTATTTTAGATACAGCCTGACAGTGAGATGAGAATGTCAAATAGGCAACGTCAAAAACAACTAAAATGAATATATGATTGAGGGATGCTTGAAAGATGTTAATAGGAGAATGAAAGTGTTGACGATGGAAGTGATTCAATAGAAAGGCCTATCGGCCTAAATATAAAACGAGACTTCCCTGGATATTGTAGATAGTTATTTTTTATTTCTTTTATTTTATATATATATATTTGAAAAACTTGTATAAATTATATTGGAAGTGTTTATTGAGGTAAGGGAATTGTCTAGACTGGAAATCATGTTTTTCATAATAAAAATCAATTCAATACCATAAAAGTTTTTTGGACGCTCTCAATAAGAGTCAGAAGCTCCCTGTGAATAAGAGTCAGAAGCTCAATAAGAGTCAGAAGCTCCCTGTGAATTAAATCGAATAAGTTTGCCTTTCGATTAGAAATTGTGACACGAATTTGTGCTACGGAGGTCCTATAGAAGGTGGTGTGTCATATTAGTAACAGACGAAAGAATTTCTATACTTCGAAAGAAATTGTAACGAGTGCAGAGAAGTTTAAGATATTGTAATTACACGATGGGAAGGAATTCCAAATTTTTAATTATTTTAATAAATCATAATTTTTCATTTAAAATTTATTAGTAATTTAAAAAATTTGTTCACCAATTTTCATTAACAACGATATCTTTTATTTTATTAAATCTTTAATAGACACACAATATTCTTTTGTAAACTATAAGCTTTAAAATTTATTATAAAAATGGGCCTAAACACTTAAGTTAATATAAATGTCAGAATTAAATCTAATATTATTTGAATTTAAAATCTCATAATGTTTATGATAGAACATTTAATTATATGTTAATTATAATTTTTATTTTTATTTTTTTTTTCTAAATAAAATTACTCTATTAACATTAAAAGGGTAAAATTACATCTAGACCGTAGTAAAAAACAATTGTCCTGTAGGATCGACAGAGATTATCAGAAACACTGCCCATGACAGTAAACTTGGCCGAAAACTAGTTTTCAAATCCCACGCAGGGGAACAAGTATTGACCCTCTTACTGAGCTTGCAAAAATTCAAAGAAACATGTGAATTGAAGCATATCTTGAAGATGTGAACCCACTTAGCAGCATTAACCAAAATTTTCCCTCTATTATGGGCCGCGAGATAAGTAACAGAGGCAACAGAGAAGGAACTACGCATCTGGAGGCTCTTCCACAATTCTGCACCAACCGAACTGCACTTGCACGAGCCGCATCAGTATCATCCCTTGCACGAGCAGCATCGGTTTTAGAAGGACCAGAAGCCGCCGTTTCCATCACCACGTCCAAGGCGTTTTCAGTTGGGATCTCCGAAACCTGCAAAGAAAAAGGATTCTGTGCAGAGACAGAGGCAGGACCTTCCTGATGACAGCTGGACTCTCCTACCTCCTGGGCTTCTTCATGAAAGAACACCGAGATGTGAACAGTAATTCTTGGACGATTTAGGAAGCAATTGAAGGTGAAAATCGTTGAGCCAAAAGTGGGAGATGACATGGAGTCTGGAGGGTAATGGCTGGGGAGATGGAGACGCCCTCTCCCATTGTGAGTGTGAGGGTAATGGCTAGTTGCGAGATCACTGGAGATGGAGGGAAAATTGGAGGATGGGTGGGAGGGCGCACATCTAGGAGTACCCCTGTGGCTCCTCATTCTATGGTGAAGACAGGGCATAACAAAGACCGCAACAACACTATGAAAACAATACCGCTCAACCACCTCCTCAAAGCTCGGGATATTCAATTGAACATCTGAATGAGGGCTGGAGGCCTCCAAAAGTAACCTTGGAGTTGATGGGGGCAGCTTCGCAGGATTGCCCGAGCTTAATCAGACCAAGAAAGCAACAGACCATTACCAGACCAGTAAAGCACCAGAGGCTTCAAAGTAATCCCAAGGCTCAGCCTATATTTATCACCCTTTGTCCTGCCTTGAATTGCACCCGCCATAACTACTGCATTGAAGAGAGCCAAGGCCCAGCGCAAACCAGAGCATGCGGAGGCGATGGAGAAATCAGAGGACAGGCTAGGCGGATCAAAGCCACATGAAGTGAAACAAATGCACCCAATGATCCCCAAATGCCACTGTTTATTCTGCTTCATGCGATAATCCATGTGGTACATGGCAGGCAGGTGTCATCCTACCTCGCCGCACCCCTGTCCCATTACATTAACCAACTCGCTATACACCCGCATCTAGGGATGTTAATTATAAAATTAAAATATACAATTACATCTAATTTTGACACTGATTTTTTTTAAGGTGGAGTTGGTATGTGCTTTCTTAAAATACAAATAAAATTTTAAATAGAAAAAGTAAAGTACATATAATAAAAAAAGAAAAACGAAAATGAATATGCTATATCTACTCTAATAAAAAAACAAAAAATAAATATGCTATGTATGTAAAAAATGAATATGCTATGTATGTTTAGTTAGTTTCCATATGATGTAATCTAATTTAATGTAAAGTAATTAGATTTAAATTTTTTGTTAAAAATAGATATTTAATGTTAAAAATATTAAAAATGGGTGATTAATAAAATATTTGAATACGAATTAATATTGATGTATACTTAAAAATATACATTTGCCATTATAAAATGTCTAAATATAAGTGTTATATAAAATATTTTAATGTTAACTATGTATATGTATATATTATATATTGTTTAATTTATTTTTTTATGTATTTACAGTTTGATCATTTTTTAAGTATATATATATATATATATATATAAATTAAAAAAAATAGAATTACACTTTGTATAGCAACCAAAAATACTATTTAAATAATAAAAAATTACAGTTTCTAAAAAATTTAGAATTCAACATTTTTTAAAATAATGTTTATCTATGTTGGCTTTATATTCTAAAAAATATGATAAAATTTATTAACTATTGAGAAACCCCTTTATATTTTAAAGGATATGACCCAACACACGGTCGTGTTTCTACCGAATGACTGAAATTCAGAGAAACATGAATATGTTAATCAAATTTGTTAAGTTTCAAATTGCAATTAACCATGTTCTCATAAAGACAAATGAATAGTACATCTGATTATAATCATAATTTAAAATTCGAGAGTGCAAAAGATGCGATAAAATATTATTATCAACGGTGTGCTACATTGATGTGCTCATCACAACATTTCACCTTTGCACAATCGATAATCAGTGTGGACATTTGATTGACACTAAACCATTAAAAGAAATAGAACATTTAAATGGAACATATACGGTAGTGAGGCTCGACATGGCATGCAATTTTCCGTTTTATATATTATGTGTATTTTTGGTATATTAAACAATGTTTTTAATCTAAACATATTGGAAAATAATTTTTAAAATCATATTATTTAATCTTTTATAAATACAAATCCGATACATTTTTCTAATTTAAAAAATTCATGTTTTCACTACATATTGTAGGTATCTATTTTTCATTAACATTTTTTATACTTTTTTGTATTTTTCATTAAGTTTGAGTTCCATTTTTTTGTATCTTCAAATATAAAAATATTTTACTCCCTATTACATGCTCAAATATATTATGTCATTTTTTCCTAAATATATATCCCCTGATATGAATGCACTCCTACAGTGAAACCCTCCATATGAATGCACGTCGTAAAGTGAAAGTTTTTCTTCTGTTATATGATATACTACATATTCTAGGAAAGCCATGCCACTAAATTCTATCACAATAATTAGGAATGGAAAATCACTCTTTAGGTATATTCTAGGGTGTGTCCATCCTTCTCAAAGCCAAAAATTTATATTTTTTTGTAGTTTTCTACAATTTTTGTTTGTTTATTTTGCAAGCCAAATTGGTTTCCATTATTGGATGGAAAGGGAGAGAGAAGAAATGAATAATATAACTACAATGCAAAATATAGCTACATTCAACACTTTAAGAGAGCTTGGTTTGCTAAATTATGTCCTAACCTAAAACATGTGGACCAAACTGCCTTACTTTAGAGGTTGGTAGAGTTTTCGAACTTTGATGGGTAACATTTCTTTTCAGGGGACCAAATCTTGAGAATATAGGTAGAGGATATCTACTTCCCCACAAGGTTATGAAGGTAGTGTGATCCAATGAGCTTACATGGAGAAATGGGGAGTGGAGAGTCAATTATTGAGTACATAGCATGGTATCATTGATGGCATATTGTGAAAAGTACCAATAAGCTTCCATTCAAGACTATTAATGATCTTAATCTTTGCACCAACATATTAAACATTAGTCTTACGGAAGGAACCATTTGTCCTCGCATGTCTTTAAAGAGCCGTATTTAGTTCTTCATATAACATCTCAATCCTACCATGTTTAGTTGGTGCAAAGATGTCATAGAAAATACGAAGGGATAACTACTAAAATATACAATGGCACAATACAGGAAATTAGAGAAGATCACTCTCATGAGACTGAAGATGTCAACACCATTTATTTATACCTCTAAGCCATGTATGAACTCATTGATAGATTTGATATTTAGTATAGTTTGTGGGGCTCTAGTTTTTTCTTTTTATCATATGGTTTTTAACTAGATGATTGAGAAAATTATGGTAGTTTATGACTACATGTATGAAAGGACCAACATCTGACATGATCTAGATTTGACACTAGAGAAGCGTGAGAATTGAGCATGCTTTGGTAACAAAAATTCATATGTGATTGTTTTTTTTCAACTTTTTCGTTTTTCTAGTATTTCGAAATGTACACAATATTTTTTCATGATGCAATATAACTAACTTGAAATGTTGGCTATGACACATAGTGGGCACTAGTAAAACCAACAAGGATCTCAACACTACATGGTAGAATGTGTTGTGTGGTGTTATAAGGAGAGGAAAATAATGACAACATTTCACATGACCTATAAGAGGTGCACAGGAACCTAAAAGGCATCACCATGCTCGTATCCCTAATAATTATGAATGATGTTTCCTAACAACTTCAACACCAAATGGTTAGTTTTTCTTGTCATTTCTATCAAATATTAAGGAAGGTTCCTTGTTCCATGATATGGTTCCATGAGCATCCAACATTCTATCAGGACTAGAGTATAGTTCCACCGCACATATTTACTACTTATGGTGATACCTATCGAGGACTTTATATGACCATCGTATGGGCCTAACAACCCTATTGTGTTTATTAAATTAGATTTCATATAATGTAATAGAAAACACTTTGACATATATATTTATAGATTTTGACTTGTACATATGTTTTCTAAGTGATTTGAATACTACCCATGTGATTATAGACATGCATTCTTATGTATGACTTTTAATTACATACAAAATTCCAATCTAACATAGCTAGTCAAGGAATTAGCTAATTGTTAGAACCTCTTGGCATATGTTAATAATCATTAAACAAAAAATGTATTTCAAGAATATGTACTATTGAATGTTTAAAAATATATATATACATTAGTCAGTTGAAAGGCCACCACTCGAGAACCGAACTTGGAAGCTAACCTAGAAATGTTGAGAATAAGAGCCTTACACAATAGCTCAATCATAACATAATTTTTCTAGTTATAGGACCTAGGTATATGGCACATAAGATCACCAATTCATCTATTGGTAAGAATATCAGCCATGAAGTGCAAGCAAGATCTTGCGTACTAGTTTTGTTGTCATTTACTAAGACTACATAGATTGAGGTCAATGTTGAGATTTGAAAATCAAGTACCAATTAAGATAATAATCTAACCAAGATTTTCTATATGGATATGATTATAAAAAACCACGCCACACACAAAAATAATCGATAATGTATATAACATTTCTAAAAATAATGGCCCATGTAAAGTCATTTTTGATATAGAGTAAATTCCATGGCTTTGGTTGTCGATTTCCATCATGTTTAACTATGTCATAAGTGATCCAGATCTTGGTAGGAGGTCCCCAAGATCTAAAAAATTGAAATGGATCTTGGGGGGAGAGGCCACCAAGATCTGAAAAACTGAAATGCCAAAAGAAAAATAGGAGAATGCCCAATTAAAAAAACCACAAATAATCTTTTTATTAAAATGAATAATAGCTATAAAAGCTACATTGTGGAAAACAAACTGTCCTTTTACAAAATGAGACTTGTTACTTATAGTATTTTTCTATTATGATTCCACAATTAAATTCCATGCGTGAATGAATACCATGGTTGGATGTCCCAATACCATGGGAAAATACCATGGGTGGATGTCCCAATACCATGGTAAAATACCATGGCTGAATGAATACCATGGGTGGATGTCACTTATAATACTATGGGTGGCTAAATACCATGGGTAGATGCCACTTACAATACCATGGTTAAATTCCATGGGTGGATGAATACCATGGGTTGATGTCATTTTCCATTAAGATCATTCCTCCCTCCTTAAGAAGCAGTGGTCCCCATTGTGTGAAGTTCCCTCATGTGAAGCCTTTGTTGAATATGAAGAGCCACTAAAGAGAAGGGTTTTATGTGGTTAACTTATAACCATGATGAACGAAGATCCAAGGATAGATATACCTTGTAATGATTGTGACCAACTGTGATACTGACAGTGTTCGGCCTAGCAAATGTACTTTGATGAAGTGTGAGTTTTTGGATAACCCATAACCATGATAAAAAAAGATCCGAGAATAGAGATACCTTGTAATGATTGTGACCAACTATGATACTAACAATGTGTAGCCTAGCAAATGGACTTTGATGACAAGGATTTTGTGTAGTTGACCCATAACTGTGATGTTGGTTATTGATGAAGTAACAGGTGCCTATATAGCTTGGGGTGGGAGGGCATGTCTCCAAAGGACCGAAGCCAAATGCTACTATGTTAAAAATAATGAATGTGAAGCAGATGCCTACTAAAGTGAGGTGGGATGGAATGTCTCTAAGGGAAGCCACTCCGAATGTTGTTCCAGAATTAAAATGGACATAACTCGGTAAATATAATTCAGAATATTTATTATAAGTTGTTTTCGGAAACAAAAGGACCATTTTGCATCTTCCCATGTGCTGCAAATCCTTATCTGGACACTCTAGAAACTGAGATTTGCATTGCAACTTTTCTGTCATCAAAAAAGTTCTCAAAAAATAGCTGATTATAAATTATCAATATCTACCACATCAGAACTCCGATTCGACCCATTTTTTTCTTAAATTGAGCAATTTTTCAAGAGGACCTTAGATCTTCAATCATTTTTCTGAAATTCGGCACCAAAATTTCAAAAACAAATATAGGAGAGCCGCCGTCCATGAATTGTTGTCAGAAACATTTTTGCAACATAACTGATTTTAAATCAATGATATCTCCCTCATCCGGACAACGATTCGACTGTTTTTTTTTTTTTAATTTGGGTATTTTTTTGCAATAAATCCAGATATGTTATTTCTTTTTGTAAATTTTGGACCAAATATATCAAATTTGATCTACAAACTTGCCACCCAAAATCATTCATGCAAAAAAATGAAAAAAGAAAAATTCTTCCCACTTGGCCCAAGAAAATGCTCTGTTCAGGATGTAGCACATGGTTGAAGTTTGTTGAATATTTATGTAAAATTTGAAAATGAGATATGCATCCAACCCTCATTCCCATGGAATCATAACCTGCTCTGATACCACTGATCCAGATCATGGTAGGAGGCCCCCAAGGTCTAAAATATTGAAATGGATCTTGGGGGCAGAGGCCCCCAAGAGATAGAAAATTGAAATGGCAGAAGAAAAAGAGGAGAATTCCTAATAAACAAAACCACAAATATTTTTTTTTATTAAAATAGAGAATAACTGTAAAATCTAAATTGTGGCGAACAAATTGTCCTTTTACAAAATGCGACTTGTTACTTATACTATTTTTTGGTTACAATACCATGGGTAAATTCCTTGGGTGAATGAATACCATGGGTGGATGTCACAATACCATGGGAAAATACCATGGGTGAACGAATACCATGGGTGGATGTCACTTACAATACCATGGGTGGATAAATACCATAGGTGGATGCCACTTAGAATACCATGGGTAAATTCCATGAGTGGATGATTAGCATGGGTGGATGAATACTATGGGTTTATGTCATTTTCCATTAGGATCAATAGACCCCTCTTTTCGACACACATTTCACAATGTAGGAACTATCCAAAAGAGGTTATAAAATTCCTATAACTACCTTATCATGTCGCTAATCATAGACCAAAACAAATTCAGCTTCCATCCTACACATCAGTTCCAACAAATTTATCGTACTAACATTTAAAAAACTTCTTATAAGTCTCATTGGCCATCACTGCGTCTTGACATTGTTCAAAAATATGGGTCAAATGCAATAGATTTTTTTCCCTTATAGGAGTTTCAAGAAAGAGTTCTATTACAAGTTTTAAATATGTAATCTCATATTCAATAGTTTTGACTACCTCCATTTCATAAACAAGTTGAAATAATATGAAACTAGAAGCAATCTTTATTTAGGTTTGATAAGTTCATAATCCCAAAGTGAAGAAGGTACCAATTAGTTTTGTGCTTCCAGAATATCGTTTAGATCATGTTTTTTAAGATATAATCTCAGGTTTAATTGGTGTAACTACCTCCATTTCATAAACAAGTTGAAATAATATGGACCTGGTGGTAGTCATTGCTTAGGTTAGATAAGGTCATAATCCTAAAGTATATAAGGTACCAACAATTTTGTGCTCTAGATCACGTTTTTGAAGATATGATCAAGAACTTCAACTTCTCCACTAATCAGAGGATGGTAAGGTATTGATTGTTAACGAAGTAAATCTAGGTTTCTTGTTGTTTTAAATTCATATTGAATCATTATATTATTTTCATCTAATCCGGTACCTTTATAGTGTAAAAATCATCACAAACGACTTATAGGTTCGTTTAAACTATTGTGTCATAATTTAGAGAATTGCGGAAAAAACATTTTAGAACCAATTTTGTTGAAATCGTAGCAAGGAAAGGATTAGACTTGTGCCTTAGTCAAATGGAGAAATTTGATTTTCCTCGTCAACATGATGACTTGGATTGCGATTAGCTAGAGTGACATGACCTTGTCTACTAGTTAAGTTAGTATATTCAAATTTGTAGGCTAGAAATAGGGTTGTGCATGAGTTGATTTCCAATATATAGAATTATAGTTTAGTTATTGTTAGTTGAACTCATTTAACTAAGCTGTAGTCATTAGTCATGTCAGTGGAAGGTGAGTTGAGTAGTTATGACTATTGTTAACTCACTGATCTCTTAGTTAGCTAATTTACTAGAAATGGACCTAATCATGCATGGAGTTTGAATTGCCTAGTTGACTGGAGGGAAAGGGCATAATTGTATTTATTATTGTATACTATTGAGTGTACAAAGTTGGTATGTAAAACATGACCTAATTTCCTTATAATTTTGGAAAAAAACAAGATTGAGTGGAGGAACACAAGTGGAGGTAGAGTGAGTGAAGGCTTAGTCATTTCCAGAGTAGTCTCAAGAGGAGGAGATCAATATTACAGTGTAGTTTGAGCTTCAAGTATTGGAGTTGTCATTGTAATAGATTAACTGTCTCATCTGATATAATATAAACATAGGAGGGGTTTTTCGTAGTTGAGTTCCCCAGTAAAAATACTATGTTCACTGTGATTGAATGATTACATGTGTTTCTATTGTATGTTTTCCTTTCCGCATATTAAGTAGAAGAAATTTGTATCTCTTGATTTCATTTCAAATACATTAGTAGTTGCAAATTTATATTAATTTCTACAAGGTATCAGATATTCAGAAGACTACATAGAAACCTTATTCTATATCTTCTCCCAAACAAATTTCAATTTGCAGAGTTTTTGGTGTAGATTCTCCTTATTGTTGGAAAAATGTTTTTCAAGAGATTGAGGTTGGAGTATGCATTAGAGGGCACCTTGAATTTTGTGCTTGGAAAGATAGGATGGAAGTTGTCTTGGATGACAATGGAGTATGGGAATATACACAAACTCGTATTCTAAAACTAGTTGCATCAAATGCATAAGTGCTTGCTCCGTGGAAGAAATACATGTCAAGAGTCAGGAGGATTATCTAGAGGGTGTCAAATATCATATGGTTTCAAACTCGCATTGAAATGAGAGTCATTTTTCAATGTGGAAAATAATCACAACTATATTCTAGAGCAGCAGTGATGCTAGGAAATTGGCATTGAGAGATAAACTCGGGAGCATTCACATGTAGAAAAGTGAAACACTTTTTCAATATCTATTTAGATTCACTCAATTTCAAGATGAAATTGGAGGAGTAGGAGAAAATGTTTGATGATTATAAATTATGAGCGTAGCACACCTTTTCCTTCTAAAATCCTGACATAGCTATTAGGATTGATTTAATGGAGGAGACAAGATATCAGATTGGGAGAGACTCTGGTCTGATTTGGTGCATGAGAAGATTAGAAGAAACAGTAGAGATGGTGTCACAGCCATTGCATATGAGTAAGAATAGTGTGCTCTAGTTGGAAAAGGAAAGAAGGTCGGAGGCATGAAGGCCCAAGGGGAGGCAGAATCTAGCCAGAAAAATGCAAACAAGATTGACCTCGACAAAATAAAATGTTTTGATTGCCATGAATATGGACAATAGGAAACCAAGTGTGCATACAAGAAATTTAGCAAGGAGCTTGCAGGAGGATTAGGAGGAGATGCTTTGGAATCTCAATTCAAGTTAGATTTCACCCTCTTTTCTTGCATGGAAAGCACAGTAAGAGGGAGTCAGTGGTACCTAGATTACGGTGCCTCATATCATATAACAGGAAACACGGTATTATTTATTAGCCTAGAGGACAGCGATCTCAAATTGAACATAGAATTTGGAGATGATGGGAGGTATATTACCAAAGGACTTGGTGTCTCTACCTTTAAGAGGGAGACAGGCTCCCATATTCATCTGAAAGTTGTTATGTATGTACCTGAGAAGAAGAAAATTTTGATTTATATAGTTGTATTGGAGGACAGAGGTTATGATGTGTTCTTTAGTAAGGGAAAATATTTCTGAAGCATGTTTTTACTGGACAAGTGAAACAAAAAGGATTTAGAGTGAAAAAAACTCTACAAGGTAGAGGCATATATCACCATGCATGCAATGATATTATACATGTCGATATTAGTGTCCACCTGCCAATTCCACTTGGAACCCCACCATTGTTTCTTTTAGCTTTTCAGTTTCCTTAATTGTAGCACAGTTTACTATTTTTAGTAGTTTTTCAGGTTCTAAACTTTTGGAGCCATTTTGAGGCCCTAAACGACGTTTTTTTGGCAATCTACTGCCAATAGTTTTTCAAAAAAGTCATGTTTTCCTTCGTAGTCCTCAAAGAGATCTTTCCAATGCGGTATCATGTGCATCAAACAAAGATAATATGACCAAGTCAAGACCCTAGGAAGTTGGCTATCCAACTAACCCCAACAGGGCCCATAAACTCTTAGTGTTACATCTCCTCGGGTTAGGGTTTTGGTTGTTTAGGGTTTGCTCTTATTGTTCAATAATAAAAAATTCCCCTAAGCCTCATTGTAAGGTAGTTCAGAGGCATGTAGCCTTCACATCTCTTCTCAGGGATAAGCTACCATCACTCGAGCTAGTTTATTTCCATTTTTATTACTAGGCATATTTCAGTATTTTAGATTAATAAAATGAAGTATTATTTCTACTACATCTTTGTATTTATGGTTATATGTATAATTTCTTGCATTCTTGTTTAAATCTAGATTAGTGGTATTAGAGCAGTCTACTCTTTCTCTATTTCTCTTTGCATGTCCCTAACGAGGTCAGGATATAAGGAGTTAGGGCTTGAACTAGTCGAACCTTTGTAGGACTAGCCTCACAGATCCCGACGACCTCCCATGTCGGATGAAAAGAAAGACGAGGGTGCAGGATATCCTATCAAAATTTTGCTCAAAGAGGCCCTCGTGTGACAAAGGAACGCGATGATGGACAACTTTGCCCAAATCCTTCAACGAAAACCCAAGGGCGACACATCTACTTCTAGTAGCTACTCTGGAAGTGCCACACCCTTTAAGGTACAAGTTAACTTTGACATTCCCACATTTGATGGTCAGATAGATGCAGATGCTATAGATAAATGGTTAAATCTACCAGAAGGGTATTTTTTTGTTCATGATTTTTCCGAATGGGAAAATATTTCTTTTTCTCTTCTCAAAGCCGCCCTCCACATCAAGGATTGGTGGGAAACCTACCGCAAGCAGAAGGATTAAATTACGACCTCACTGTTTTCAGCCACACCTACTTGGAATTCATTCCGGGATGGCATCAAGGAGCAGTACTATCATGTCGGAAGCTATGAGGATAAATACATAAAGTGGACCATGTTGTGGTAGGGAAGGGACCAAGATGTTCTGGAGTTTACCAATATTTTTCGTACCCTTCGCACAAAGTTTGGTATCAAGGATACTGAGCAGCATTTCGTACCTAAATACCATGGCTACCTACATAAGCACATCTAGGACGAGATGGAGTTCTGGGACATCTCCTCGCTCAACATGGCGTACTGATATGCTGTCAAGGTTGAGAAGAAGTTTAAACAAAAGAAGCGAGGCTTTGGATCTGTGAATTCGAAGCAAGGGAAAGGTGCCCCCAAACTGCATAGCAAAGGACAACGCCAAGGCGAGGTGGCCCAGGACAACCTGCCAAAGCTACAAGCAAAGAAAAGCACCATGAATTTGAAGAAGGACACAGGAAAGTGGTGTCAGTTCCATAAGAGCTCCACTCACAATACAAGTGAGTATCGGGCCAAGAAGTCACTAGTCGCTGAGCTAAAGGCTTCATAATCAAATGCATGTTCCAACTTCGAGTCAGAACCCAATAGGGAGAATGACAAAGGGAAGCAGATTATCGACACAGAGCCCAACGCCATCATTTCCACCATGAATATCGTGAAGGAGGAACCCAAAGATCGAGAGGAGGAGGAGTGCCTCTTCCACTCCTAGATGTGGGTAAAGGGTTCCCCACTACAGTTCATTGTCAACCATGGGAGCCAAAAGAATCTCATTTAGGTAGAGGTCATGAAGCGACTAGGCTTACCGAACACAACACATCCCCAGCCATACACCATCGGGTGGCTTCACCAGGGATGGGATCTTTGCGTGAGCTAGCAGTGTCACTTTCCATACAACATCAAGCCCTTAATGGATGAGGTATTATGTGGTGTTGCTCCCCGTGATGTTTGTGATGTATTATTATGCCAACCATACTTGTGAAACAACATGCTGTGTATGAATCAAGGCCTCGTGTTGTTATTGTTACTTTGGGAAATAAGTTGTACAAGATACCAGAGGTAGCACCACCTACTACCATCTCTTTGGTTACTGCAAAAGAATACAGTAAGCTCATTTCCAAAATCGGAATATTTTTTTTCCTAATGATATGCCCTTAGGGAAAGAAGAATGTGGTGGCCAAAACCTCCAGACAGGGCCCCTCCGCATGAAAACTATAGATGGTCAAGGTCGTGGAGGTCTACGAAGACATCTTCACGTCCCCCACATGGGTTCCTCTGCACTACCAGGTCAAGCACTCCATCGAACTGACCCCAAGTGTGTCACTGCCCAATGGACCAATCTATCAGCACTTCATTCTAGAGAACGATGAAATCAAGAGGTAGATTTAGGAGTTGTTGTAGAAGGGTCACATTCGACAGAGTTCGTCACCCTGTGGGAGCCTAATTGTGTTGGTACAGAAGAAGGATGGGACTTGGATACTCTATATTGACTATCGGGCAATCAACAAGATCATTATTCAGAATAGGTACCCGATCGCACAGATTGATGGCCTTATAGACTAATTTGAAGGGGGGGAATATATCATCAAGATCGACTTGAAGTTAGGATATCGAAAGGTACCAATTGAACCCTCTGATGTGTGGAAGACTACCTTTAAAGCCAAGGAGGGCCTTTTCAAATGGTTGGTTATGCCTTTCGGGTTGACAAATGCTCCTACAACCTTCATGAGGCTGATGGATGAAATCTTGTGCTCATTCACCAACTAATTTGTAGTGGTATACTTGGATGACATCTTGATCTTCAGCCATAGTTGGGAAGAGCACCTGCACCACATCTGACATGTTCTACAAACACCGCGATAGCATAAGCTATGTGCCAATTTGGAGAAATGCACTTTTGGCATGACCCAAGTTTAGTATCTGGGATACATTATTGATGAACGGGGGGTGCATGTGGATCTAGCCAAGATCCAAATCATTCGGGATTGGCCATCTCCAACCACTCTGACAGAGCTCCGCAACTTTTTGGGTCTTGCCCATTTCCACCATAGGTTCGTGTTAGGATTTTCTCATATCACTTGGCCCTTGAGTCAAGTCACCAAGGGAGGAGTGAAAGAAAAATTATTCTGGTCTGAATCTCAACATAAGGAATTCACAGAGTTGAAACATCACCTCTGCTCAGCACCAATGCTTGCATTACCAGACTTGCAACAACTATTTGAGATGGAGACAGATTCCTCTGACTAGGCTATTGGGGAAGTCCTTACTCAACACGGGCATCTAGTGGCATATCACAGTGAGAGACTTTCAGACACAGTCCTGAAGTATTCCACTTATGACAAAGATATGTATAACACTATGCAAGTTTGATGACAATGGAAGTATTACACTTTGGGAAATGAAAAGGTCATCCACGTAGACCACCATCCCCTGCAGTTCATATAGACACAAGGGAAGTTGCAAAATGATCGCCATCAGAAATGGTCCACATAGTCGCAACAGTTCCATTTCAATATCAAGTATAAGAAGGGTAGGACCAATAATGTTGTAGATTGTCTCTGTCGACCACCAATCATAGCGTTAACCACCGTTCTCAACTCTTGTGGGCATGAGATTTCTGATTGTCCACTTCTCCACAAAAGTGACCCAAAATTTGGCCACACATACTAGACATTCTTGGAGGGTCAGCATGTTCTATATTTTCATCTCAAGGATGTCGTGTTATGCCACCTGGGCCACCTTTGTGTTCCTTCAATTGAGCGTGCCAAGATGTTTTCGAAAGCACACTATAGTCGGGCTACTGGGAATTTTCAGGTTGCGAAAATGGTGTCATTACTGTAGAAGTATTTCTATTGGCCGAATCTTTAACACGATGTTGGGAAGTACATCAGATCCTGCACTGCCTGCGCGATTGCCAAACCAACAATAAATAAGAAATGCCCCTATACTCTGCTGCCTACCCCATGTTACCATGGGAATCCATCTTCATGGATTACATATCGGGCCTTCCTTCTACTAAGCATGGAAATAACTGTGTTTTTGTGGTTGTCGACAGGTTCTTGAAGATGGCCATTATGTCGGCTTGTAAGAAGAATATCACAGCAAAATCCACTGCTAAACTCTTCTTTGAACAAGTGTGGGTACACTTTGGGATCCCAAAGTCTATCATCTTAGATGAGGACAACATGTTCCTCAATAAATTTTGGTCCAGTCTCTACTCGATGCTGGACACTGAACTCACTAAGTCCATAGCCTTCCATCCCTAAACTGATGGCCAAGGAGAGATTGTCAATAGGATGATCATACACATTTTGTGCATGTACAACTCGAATAATCCATGCACATGGGATAAGACCCTCGCCTACATTCAGCAAAGTTATAATCGGGCTCTCCATAGCTCGACTCGCCACAACCCTTTTCAGGTGGGCTTGGGATTCCAGCCACTATGTCCCATTGATGTGGCCATGCCATTTGCAGCTACTCCGGCAGATTTGGCTCATGTTTAGCCCGAAACAGATAAGGAAAACAACTTCATTAAGCACATCCAACATATCCGTGAGTAGGTCCACAAAATTATGGAGAAATTAAATGCCAAGTACAAGCAATGACATGATCAACATTGAGTGCCACACAACTTTCATGTGGGTGAAAAATTCTAGTTGCATTTGCAAAAGGAACGCCTTACTGGAACTTATCAAAAACTCAAACCAATTTGATATGGTCCTTACACAATTACCATGGTTGTGGGAGATAATGCATTTGAGCTGAGCATTCCCCCATTACTTGGCCTACACCCAGTGTTCAATGTGAACCGCCTTCGGCCATAATTTCCACCATTACTAGACACATCCGACATTTGCAGAACAACTAACACCAACATAGTTAAATCCAGATTGCATGGAACAAGCTATCATTGATCGGATCATGGACATGCAGATCAAGCACACTTGCCAGTAGAAGATCCAACTATATTGAGTTGTCAAAGTAGGCCAACTCTTCGCTAGGGCAAGTGGCTCATGAGGGACCAAGTTTAGCAAAAATTTCCTCATCTCATGGAGGAACTCAATGCAATGGGGAGAATTACTTCCTAAGGGGGGAGGAATGATCCAGGTGGATATTGGTGGACACCTGCCAATTCCACTTGGATCCCCACCATAGTTTCTTTCAGTTTTTCAGTTTCCTTAATTGTGGCATAGTTTACTATTTTTAGTAGTTTTTTGGGTCTTAAACTTCGAGATCCATTTTGAGGCCCTAAAAGACGTTTTTTTGGCAATCTACTGCCAATAAATTTTTATTAAAATTTTCCTTTCAGTCATAGTCCTCATAGATATCCTTCCAACGGGGTGTCATGCATGTCAAATGGAGATAATATGACCAAGTCTTGACCCTGGCAAGTTGGCTCTCCAACTAACCCCAACAGGGCCCATAAACTCTTAGTGTTACATCTCCTCGGGTTAGGTTTTTGATTTTTTATGGTTTTCTCTTATTGTTCAATAATAAAAAAAGGCCCTTGAGTCTCATTGTAAGGCAGCTCAGAGGCATGTAGCTGCCACATCTCTTCTTAGGGATAAGTTACCATCGCACGAGCTAGTTTATTTCTATTTTTGTTACTAGGCATATTCCAGTATTTTACATTAATTAAATGAAGTATTATTTTTGTTGCATCTTCGTATTTATGGTTATATCTATAACTTTTTGCGTTCCTATTTAATTCCGCATCATTATACCTTTAGGAGAGAGGTGGGGTGATGTAGAGCCTTAGTCCCAGAGTTACAAATATTTGTGAAGGGTCCATAGGAGAGTAGAAACAATTGAATTATACTCATCTCATGGATCATTAGCCTTCCTATAGGGGAACGATAGTATTTAGTGGGAAGAGAATTAGTGTCATTTGATGTAGTTAGATCTTAGGCAATAGTTGCAAGCTAGTAGAATTCAAAGACTCAGGAGACTATTGTAGCTCAAATACATAGATGATTCAGTATTTTCGATGCTTCTTGGTTGCAATTGTTGTAGTAGCAACAATGAAAGTGAGAGGGAATTGTCTTACAATACATTCCTACAAGAGCATGATTGGGGTTGTGTAGAACCATTTTATTGCTAATAGGGAGTGCTGAAAATTATAGCAAGACAAGGATTTATTTGGATTTTCCTTAGTCAAATGGAGAAATTTGATTTTCCACATAAAGAGGATGACTTGGATTGCAATTAGCTAGAGTGGCACGACCTTGTCTACTAGTGAAGTTAGTAAATTAGATTTTGTAGGCTAGAAGTGGGGTTGGGCATGAGTTGATTGCTAAGATCTAGTAATCTAGTTGAGTTATTGTTAGTTGAACTCAGTTAACTGAGCTCTACTCATTAGTTGAGTCAGTTTAAGGTTAGTTGATTAGTTATCATTATTGTTAACTCACTAATCTCTCAGTCAAATAGTTAATTAGCTAAAAATAGACACGTTCATGCATGGAATTAGTCATGTTAGTTGAATTTCAGTTGAGTAGTTATGACTATTGTTAACTCACTGATCTCTTAGTTAGCTAATCAGTTTACTAAAAATAGACCCAGTCATGCATGGAATTTGAATTGCCTAGTTGAGAGGAGGGAAAAGGTATAATTGTATTTATTATCGTACACTATTGAGTGTACAAAGTTTGTATGTAGAAGATGAGCTAATTTCCTTAGAATCACGCAAGGAAATAGGAGTGAATGTAGGAGCGTGAGTACCAAAAGGGTGAGTGTAGGAATGAAATCACAGGAAGTGCGAGTGCAAGCTTAGTATATTCCACAGTAATCTCAGATGGAGGAGATAAATATTGCAGTATAGGTTGAGTGTCAAGGATTGAAGTTGTCATTGTAATAGATCAATTGTCTCATCTCATATAATACAAATAGAGGAGGGTATTTTCCTAGTTGGGTTCCTTAGTTAAAATATTCTGTTCATTGTGATTGAATGATTTCGTGTGTCCCTATTGTATGTTTTCCCTTCCGCTGATTGAGTACAAGAAATTTGTCTCTCTTGAGTTCAGTTCAATTTCATTAACAATAGCAAATCTCCTGCAATTTCTATGAATTTGATTTGTTAAATGATGTTTTTTGGTGTAAAACCTCCCTTACATAAGTGTTAGACATCACACCATTTTTATACACTCAATGAAATTTCCAATGGTGCAATAATAACATCAATAACAAAGTTTATCCAAAATGCCTTCCTGTAAGAATTTGACCTACCATGTTTAGAAAACATGGTATGAGTGCATTGTGTGCCATTCATGAGGGGCTAGATAAGTGGTGACTATGAATAAAGTACATATGGCTTAACTTTGTAATTATATTTGAGAGTTGAAGGAGTAAAAGATTACCGCTAGTTTTCCATTGGTCTATGTGAAGACCACACTACTAGTCGAAGAGGGGGTTGCATTCTATTCACTTGTATCTTCATCCATAGTAGCAAAGAAATTGGGAGTGTGAGTGAGAGAAAATAATATATTTATTTATTGTTATGTATTAGATGAAAAAGCCACATGTGTTAGGAAACTCCAAGAGAGTGTCTTCTCCTCTATGCATACATATTTCTATTTTAAATAGGAAAGAGAGAAAAGCATTAGCACCTTCTATTTTGGTTTTCTAGCATAAAGGATTCCCATAGAAAATGTTTCTTTTCATTTTGGTGTTGGGAAACATACTAAGAGTGGCGAGGTTGGGGGGAAATCAATATTTTACTTATCTTTAACTTTTATTTTCATATACAAAAAAATTTACATTGTTATTCTTAAAGAAACATGTGTATGTACGTGACCTCAAAGAAAGAAAATAATGTATATGCAATTTACTATTTTTTCTTGTGTTCCATCAAATGATTGTCAATAACTATTCCATTAGTAAATTAATAAATTTTTAGGATGCAGTAAAGATCTGAAAAATCATAGTATATAAGTAACACACATAAAACACTAATATTTTGTGTGGAAACCCAATGTGGGAGAAAACCTTCATTGTCATTATCTTTTTCTTCTTTCTTATTATATAAAGAAAATATTCATCAAACATTTGTACTGATCCATACTCTTACCAGTGTGCAAGAACCCACCTACAAGAGGCTACAACCTCATAATCTTGTTTACCGATACTATCAAAAGGGAGCTCTTACTCCCTCACCTAAGGTTGCAACCCTCAGCTTCTTGTGGACCACTCTTTAGAATGTATTAGATTGGATCGACCTATCAATCATAAAACAACCTGTAGGCTACCTTTCATCACATTTTCAAATTGGACCCATACCATCATGTTGTAGCACCTACAAACACCTTCCAAAATTTTTCCTATTCTTTGATTTTGGAGCCTCCCTTCTTAACCATAGTAGGTCATCTCTCACTAATCCTGGTATTCATGCTTCGATTGAGAATTATATTTTCATTTTCTCTTATGGTTATTCACTTAGATGATTATTCTAAGTCACAAGTTGATCTCCCAACTTGGTCTCACAATAGTTCTGGGATTTCCCCCAAAAACTGCACAATCCTTGAGGGTAGGCAACATTGATGACGGGAATTGCGCAGTCCTGACTGCCAATGATCCTTGAGCTCAGAACCTGCATAGTCATGGGAGGAATCCTAACACTTAGCCCAAAAATTGTGCAACCCTGACTAAGCTCAAAAAATGCGTAGTGCACTAAGTCGGAACGTTGCCCAGTTCCCCAGAACTATGTAGCCTTTCGCAATAGTGTGCATAGCATGTTTCCTTGGAAAAAGAGAAAAGGGAAAAAAAATCCCCAAAAAATAGGGATCTATTTTTATTATCCCGAACGAGGAACTTTCACTATTTTTGGAAACTTTTGCCAAGTGTCGCTTTTTCCTTGATTTTAGGAATGCACATCAAAAACAATATTTTTTCCAAATCTACTTAATCAATGCTTCTACAGATAATTTTCACATTCGATCTTGGAGCTATAGCATTCGTGAGGAGGTCAAGGAACATTCAGTGCGATCGTCATTGCTTTTTTGGGTGAGTTTTGCTTTTGTCATTTTTTGCTGCTTTTCTATCACTTTTTGTTGTTTGCCTTATGTGAGTGTTTTTTCACTTGTTTCTCTTCATGGTTGTTGGTGCTTTAACTTGTAGAAGTGTTTCTTTAAGTTTTAGAATACCTTTTCCAAGTGTCACATAAGTTTTCTTGTTTTTGCACCAATGGTCATCATTGCATTGACTCTCCTCACATACTTTGTTTTCCTTCCATTTGATTAATTATTTCACTTGTTTCATATGAATTTTATTTCACCTAGTCATATATGCACTCATATTCACACTATCTCTCCATTTGCTCTTTTTCCACACTTCCCTTGGGAAGATATGAATTCTCCTTTGTCAGGTTTTTAATTTTCTGAGCTGGCATTGCACAATCCTAAGGCTCAAGAAACAATATTCACCTTTGGACTTTCCCAATACATAATCCAAGTTGGTTCCAACTATGCACTACACAGCTCTAGGACCCAGCCTGCCATTCTTGGCTAGTGAGACTACATAATGCACAGTCTCTCCTAGGCCTTTGTTCAGGCTCAACTACGCATTGTGCAGTCTCAACTGTCAAGCTCCCATCTAGATACTGGGACTATGTAGTACAAAATTCCCACAAGCAGCCAGTCCCTCCTATCAAAGAAAACTGAGGAATCCTACCCATGTAGTGTTCGGTTTTCTTCTTGAACTTTCCTTGTAGTTTTTTTCTCAAGACTGACATTTTCTTTCCACGAGTATCCTTTTTTCCGCACATGTAAAACGATTGTTGATAACCTCTCCAATGGTCACTGTTACCATTTGATCTAAGAGAGATTGCATCAAAGTAAACCATTTAGAGCAGTACTAGGGAAGAAGTTGAGAAAACATTAGTTGATTTTCCAGTGTATACAGATACTCACATGTTTATGAGAAAGGATCATCACTAACATGGTAGTAGATTAATTATGATATTGCAAAGGAATTTGAAGCAAGATTAGCAGACCAACATGTTTATATCAGCATCTGGTAGTCAAGGCTATACAAGGTTGCACAGAGGTATCAAGCCTCCCATGTGCAGATATCATTAGCTAGATTGTCTCACACATGGATGAGAAAAAATTGATATTGATCACTTCGAGTGGGAAGAAGCTTTCCACCATCCCGGAAGAATAATTTCAGCAAATGTATCACTTTCTTGATTTTGTGGAGTGCATGGACTCACACTTCTATGCCACCGACAACTATGTGGACACAAGGGACATTTTCATATGTTGGCTTAAAGAGCCATCGAAGTTTTGATAGATACCCACCCATGTGTACAAGACAAAGTCCCTAAGGAAGTCTTACCAAATTTTAGTTATGTTTACTTGCACAATCCATGGTCAAGAGAGCACAGAAACCTTTCCTAAAGGGTGGGCATTCTTATCAAACCAGTTAGTGAATTATGGGTTGCCATTCAACTGGTCATATATGTTGGCTAAACAATTGAAGGCCCATGTATCACATGCTTGGAATCCACCTAAGGGTGAGCGAGAAAGTTTTAATATGTATTCATACTAACTGGATGCAATCTGTGCAGAACATAAGTTCCCTAGCATGAACTGGACATTGACACCAGAGAGACTTATGTGTACATCCATTGCAAATTTATTTCAGAATGCAGTTATTGAGGAGTAGTGGCACAGTTAACTGACCACTTCATTATCGCTCAATACAATCTTATCTTTGAATAAGATCCACCTTGCATTTCACGAGAAGTAATGGACATGATATTAGACATTGGAGATTGGTATGCCTCACCAGGTGGCACCTTCATTAGGGTATTTGGTGGAAAGAAGACTTTGCATGTCTTACCAAGGTATGCCACTGAAAAATTGATCATGTACGAAGTAACATACCATCTCACTACAAGGTTGTTAGTAGCACTACAGATGAAGAAGAAAGCACCATGGCCCACTCTTTCTTTGTAGATTGGATTATACGAGATAAAGAACTTGAAAGTCACAGATGTCGAGGCAAACGAAATAGTGAAATTCAAATTTGTCGCTAAAGACTTTAATCCGTATGATCCTTGCAACATTTGCAAGGACCACTATACAGGAGTTCACTTTCCATGGATCAGTAGGGAATTTCATTGGATAGAGGAGGACCCTTGGAGGTACTACTACAATTCCTCCAGACATAATGAGCCAGTTAGTTTAGCATGGGCTTGATAGGCTCCTTGACAGATAGAAACAACTCTAAAAGAAGCAACAATAGAAAGAAACAATCCCTTGCAGGACAAGCAAAAGAGGAAGATTTTTGAAAGTCTAGAGGGAGAACAAATATGCAAAATGAAAGAAAATCCTCTTCTCTTGAATGCAATGTTGGTAGCAGAAGCAAATACAAAGCAAAGGATGTAGAGAGAAAAGCAAAGAAAGAGAGAAAAGAAAAGATTATGGGAAGAAGAACTGAAGTGGCAAGAGACAAAGAAGAAGATGAAGGAAGGAAAAGAGTTGAGTTAGAAGGAAGTGGAAAAGAAGCAGAAGAAAGAAGAAAAACATAGGCAAGGTGTGATGACAAAGGAAACAATGTCAATGCAGATTGAAGAACTGGAATGTAACAATCCTTGTTAAAATTCCGTGTAAAATATATATAAGGACACAGATTACGGGACACGTATTCCAAGATGAATTGTTGGGGAAACATCCTAATGGGTGTTTATTAAGTTTATTATGGCTAAAGGAAATTGGCAAAGCTAATGGAAAAGGTTTTGGAAAGGCATGAGGAAGTTATTGGGATTTTATTTAGGAAAATAATTGAAATTAGGAGAAAAGGAGGGTTAAAGGTCACAGGTTGCATGTGAGGAGTAAAATGAAGGAAAATAATGGAAAAGAAAGAAAATAGAGGCCTTATTAATGAGGCTTATGGGTATTAGTGGGAAGAGTTGATCAGTTCAATTTTGGAGCTCTCTCATTATTCTTTCTCTCTCTCATACTCTTGGACACTTGGTGTTTTCTTGGGGCACTCTTGAAATGTGTGGCATACTTCGAGTTTTGGAGAAAGAAGGGAAAGAAAGAGTAGGAAAGTGCAAGAGGGCATTGGTATCAATAGCGATAATAGGTTTTTCTTGTAGGTATCAAGTTGCATGTGTTATGATTTCTCACTGGCATGTAGGATTTCCTAGATTGATAGTGGATTTGTCTACCCTTGCCATTTCTTGGTTAGCCATGGTGATTGTCAGTTTACTTCATTGTTTTTTTTTTGTTGGTTCTCATGTTTCCTTAGCTTGGGTTGAGTTATTACTTCCTGGAAGCCTTGGTTGGAAAAATGAGTTTGAAGACCTGTAATGACTTGGGTTGAGTTACTAGTCCTAGAAGACTTGGTTGGCCAAACAATCTCAAAGCCCTATAAAATATTGGGTTGAGTTACTAGTCCTGGAAGCCTTGGTTCGACAAACGCTTTGGAATCCCAGGAAAAGTTGTGGGTTGAGTTACTAATCCTGGAAGCCTTGGTTGGACAAATGCTCTGGAATCTCAGAATAAGATCTAGGTTGAGCTACTAGTTCTGGAAGCCTTAGTTGGAATAAACACTTTGGAAGCCCTGAAAGGCTTGGATGGAGACCAATCTCATGATGTTTTTGGTGATGTCTGACTGCGTGGTAGAATCACTCTTTGATGGGTTGAGATGCATGAGCTTTGGAAGCCCTAGATGAATTTTCATGGATGTGCTCTATGAGATCCCACATTCATGCTTAGAATATGGCACGAGGGTGAATGGTTGAAGAGATATTTCGCTCAGCCATTCTACGGTTGGGTGGAACGTTGGAGTACCATCCCGGGTTTGATTTCTACTTCATCAATAAGAGGTTATTTCTACTTATATCCTTATGGGGATTATGATGGAATATATGTGGTTTATATGTATGTGATTTAAATGATATTTATCTCCTTATGACATTGTTTATGTATACGTTTTATGACTGAAGCTATGTACGCTCTCATGATGTTTTTAGTTGTAAATGAATGATCAATGTATCTATGACCTAATGGATGAAATGATAGCTATTGTAATAACGAGACAATGCTTCGCAATAAATCTCATATAAGTATGAGACCACTATGCTCAGATATGTTATTTATACCTGTAGGTTGCATATTTACTATGTGTTTGAAAAAATATTTTTCATGGCTAGTAGGAGTAAAGTCAAGGTCTTGAACAAGAATTTTCTTCGGCACTGTCATTTCCATATTACTTTACTAATTTGAAGAGATGGTTCAATTTTGGGTAGTCACTTGGGCTATGGGCCTGAAAAAGTGGCTCAAATCCTAGAGTCGCTAGCATAACACTAACAACTTGGGTCTTTGGTCATTGCCAGGCAAGCCCGTGAGAGTGACCATAGGGCTACAGTCGCATGCATTCCTTGTCATGGGAGAAACTTTGGGTTTAATTCATCTAAATTCTAGGTTAACTCAGGGGTTGGGTACCTAGAGTAGTGGATTAGCTTTTGGGGGTTCGGAAGCACCTAAGGGACATCTCTATGTTGTGTTTCCATAAATTCCATTTCCTTAAGGTTTCCTCGGAGGTTGAATCATATCATAGTAGCCTCTCATCACATGTTTACCTTGGTTGGTAGGTTTCTTGGGTAGATGTGGAAGGAGGGTGTTAGAGAGTGGTATCACAGCATGGTTGAGCTCTCCTTGGGTTGTGTGTTGATCATGCATTCATGTTGGTTGCATATGTGTTTTGTATGCATGTATTCCATGTTCTTGTTGCATTTCCATTGTGTTTATCATGGTTGTAGTGGTGTTTCCATGTAAAGGTTGAAGGTGTCATCATGGATTATGTATTCCAGTGGGTATGGTTGATTATGTCATTGGCATGCATGTATGGTCTTCGTTATAGTTATGCATGAATAGTAGGTCAAACATGCCTTGTGAAGTCATGGTATGCAACTTAGGTCATCATGATGCTATTCGTTATTATGATGCTAATGTGTTGGCTGAGACAAAGAACGAGATGAAAATCATCGTAATGAGGCTGCAACATTGGACATTGGGGTAAGAGTAGATCATCATACAGGTATTGTATGTTTGGCATGCAGGTATGTAAGCTAAGGATTGTTATATACATTAGGTTTATGGAGATGTCTTTTGATGTTATGTTTACATTCATGATAGATGTTAGTTGATTAGTGTAGTTATGTGCACATCTGTCAAATAGTCAAGAATGATAGTAATATGTAGTTGTATGCATTGCTATTCTTGTTTTATATTAGATAACTTGACGATTATGTTATGTGTTGTGTTATAGGTTAACATGTTTTTGTTATATGACAATTAGCTTGACGATTAGGCTATATGTTGTCAATGAACATGATATATAGCTTATGGTTGTTATATGCTACTAACTTGATGATTTGGGTTATTTCATTAAGATCTCGATGTCATATGTATCATGATAAGTTGGATTGGCATATGCATATGGTTATGGTTATGACCTTCAAGTATGAGTCGACTTATTGAGTTGCATTGTTTTTTACTAATCTTGATCAATCATACATATGTGATTTCTATCCACAACTGATAAAGTCCTATGCGTTTATGATGTGAATGTGTTAGTTAGTTAGTGTTATAGATATCATGATATTATTTATGTTTGAGTTGACATGTTGTAAAGTTGTATCTTGCTAACTAGATTGATTGTGCAAACAAGATAGCCTCCCATGAGATAAATTAAGGTACAAGCTTTCTTATGTCATTTATTTAGTGTTTTAATATTAGATTATGTTGTCTATTTGGTGTTTGACTGTTTTATGTCTATTACGTCACCTAGTTGATTTATTTAACATGGTATGTTTTCAAGTTGGTTGAATTTTCGATGAATTGTATAATACGAGTATGTGTTTATAAGGTTTATTTCCAAAACGATCTTGTTCTAAGAGGATTGTGCTAACACATGTGTTCAGACATTTGATATGTACTTGCATATAGTATGTGAAAGTTGTAGCATTGTGTCTGAGGACTATGAGTTGACTATGAATTATGGCATGATTGTTAGTCTTGGTAAAGGTTGATTTCAAATTCATAGATATGATTGTCTTGATATTTGGAAAATATGGTTGATATCTATAAACAATTGTAGCGTAACATGTTAGGTATTAACTTGACAAGGTAAAATTTGATGTGTTTATATAACGAAGAGTTTTGTAATGTGATATTACATAGTAAGCCTTGATTGAAACAAGGTAAAAAGGGTAAAATAAAGTAATTGGATAAGAATTCCTTTGGCTATGTTTGGAAACCATAATTCGAAACAAATGAGTGCCTTGCCTATAGGGAGTCTTCTTAAGTTTGATTTTGTGTGACATTATGTGGATATGTACTATAGTAATGAACATGTACTTAAGAGGTATATTAGTCAGCCTCTAGTTCCAGGAGGATTTCTCAAGGGAATTGGAGTCCCTTTAGAGATGGTGTGTATGTGTTCAGTCACAAAAAATGTTCTTGGCAAAACAAGGTAAAGTAACCAATGTACTATCATGTTTATTTATGCACTGACAGTTATGTGTTGATGGAAGTATGATATAGGGGATTGCATGGAAAAGGGATTGCCATGAAATCTTGAAGAAGGCTTAGGTTGAGCTTTCCTTTGGAACCATGGGGATTCAGTCATGGTATTTTTTGTCAGTCTTGTGATTTCTTTATTTTGTGATTTACTGTGCTTGATTGATGGTTTTGTTTGTGTCTAGTGTATGGCCATACCACTTTGTTTGCGAAGTCATATTGTTATTGATTTTCATGGTTTCCTTCTTCGTTGTTTTTTGTCTCGCCTTCTATGTTTTGAGTGCCTTAGGAACTGGTTGGGGAGGAGGAAATTTGATGGAGCTCGAGGAGAGATATGTGGCACCAAATAGGTAATTTAAGAACTCAGATGAAGCTTCGTGCACGAGTAAGCATAGTGGAAGGTAAGACTACGATAGTCGGTTGGATTGGTTGGGTCCATTGTGGTAAACAGATGATGGCAGTGTGGACATGAGTAAGGTAACCAGAAAAGGTTAACTATATGGATCTATGGTGGGAGATGTATTGGCTATGTTGGGAAATGTTGTTCTCAATGTTTTGCATGTTGTACATGAATAAAGGGAGTTCTCTTAACCTTGACCTTGATATCTAGGATTTATGTTGTGATCATGATTGCTTTATGCTAATGATTATATGAATATATGTATGTATCTATGTTGTTATCTGAAAACTTCATCATGGATCCTGATTGTTTTATGCTAATGTTTATGTATAGGTATGTATGTGTTTGTGTATCTACATTATTGACAGGGTCATTAGGAATCATTCTTGTGGAGGAATGATTGCTTACGTAGACAAATGACATGAGCAGGTTCTTGGTGTTACTAGAAATCAATTGGGAAGAGTAGTAAGGAAAAATATATGAGGACAATATCATGTGGATATGAATTGTTATTGCATGCTTGTATTACACCTATGTTTATGTTATGACAGGTAAGGCTGAGGGATGCATCAAAGAAATGAAAATAGTGTGGTCTCTAACATGTTGGGAGAAGCATGGATAAGACACCACAAGAATGTTTTCCTGGTAGAGAGAGTGTGATTTTGGATGTGAGGTACTGTTGTTGTGCTTATGTTGTATATGTTGTAGATGTTGCATTTGTGATGACTTTGCACATGCAATATTGTGCATATGTAGTGTGTGTACATGTTGTTTATGCAATATTATGTACAAAGAGTTAGTAGATATAGTATTGTATGAATATTGTATATTCAATGCTCGGATATACAGTGCGGTGTACATATTTTACTGTGTGCATGATGGATATGCAGTGTTGTATCCATATGGTGCCCTTCATATGTTGGATATGCAGTGTTGTGTACAAATGATGATATGTACATGTTGGTTATGAATTTCTATGTATATGTAGCGTTGCATGCATGTTGTAGATGTAGTGTTATGTACATATGGTGTGGTGTGCATGATTGTACAAGTGGTGTTGTGTGCATGTGGTGCTATGTACATGTTGCACAGGTGGCGTTGTGTGTAGGTGTTGTTGTGTACATGTCGTGCATTTGGTGCTATGTACATTTCATGTTGTGTACATATCGTGTATGTGGTACTATGTACATGTGGTATTGTGTACATTTCGTACAAGTGGTGTAGTGTACCTGTGGCATTGTGTACACGTTGTGTAGGTGGGACCGTGTACATGTGATGTTTTGCACATGTTGTGTAGGTGGTGTAGTGTACATATGGTACTGTGTACATCTTGTACATATGGTACTTGTGCATTTTTTATATTGTGTCCATGTAATACTTGTAGTGTTGAGGGCATGTGGTACTAGGTATGTGCATTGTGTAGGTGGATGTATTGTGTGTTGTTGTACATAAGTTATAGATGTATTGTTTTATATTCTATGCTAGGTGTAGGTGTATGTATTATGCTATGCACTTGATCGAGATATTAGAGGGAGGCGCCCAAGATCTAAAAAATTGAAATGGATCTTAGGGGGAGAACCTCGAGAATTGAAAATTTGAAATGGAAGAATAAAAGTGGAGAACACCCAGTAAAAAAAACCACAAAAAAATGTTTTGTTTATTAAAACAGATAATAGTGTAAAGGCTACATTGTGGCAGACAATCTGTCCTTTTAGAAAATGTGACTTGTTACTTATAGCCTTTTCGGTTACAATACCATGGGTAAATTCCATGGGTGAATGAATACCATGGGTGGATGTCATAATACCATGGGAAAATACCATGGGTGGATGACACTTACAATACCATGGGTGGATGCCACTTACAATAAAATGGGTAAATTCCATGGGTGGATGAATACCATGGGTTGATGCCAGTTTCTATTCGGATCATTCCTCCCTCCTTAAGAAGTAATGGTCCACATTGTGCGAAGTTCCCTCTTGCGAAAGCTTTGTTAAATATGAAGAGCCACTTAAGAGAAGGGTTTTATGTGGCTAACCCATAACCATGATGAATGAAGATCCGAGGATAGAGATACCCTGTAATGCTTGTGACCAACTATGATACTGATAGTGTGTGGCCTAGAAAATGGACTTCGATGAAGTGTGAGTTTGTGGATCACCCATAACCATGATGTTGATTTATGATGAAGTAGTAGGTGCCTACATAGCCTAGGGTGGGAGGGCACATCTCCAAAGGGAACCCACTCTAAATGATGCTCTAGATTTAAAATGGACATAACTCAGTCAATATAACTCAAAATATTTATTGTAACATGCTTTTTGAAATAGAATGAGCATTATGCATCTTCCCATGTGTTGGAAATCCTTATCTAGACACTCGAGAATCTTAGATAATAGTTTTGACGTCATCAAAATTATGAAAAAATAGCTGATTTGAAATCAGGGATATCTCCCACATCCGAAATCCGATTCAAAACAATTTTCTTTTAAATTGGGTGATTTTTCCAGAGGAGCTTAGATCTACAATAATTGTTCAAAAATTATGCACAAAAACTTAAAAATGATAGGAGATTCACCATCCATGAATTGTCCTTTGAAAATTTCTGCAATACAACTGATTTTAAATTAGCGATATCTCCCTCATACGGACTTCAGTTCAGCCATTTTTGTTTTTAAATTTGGGTATTTTTTCACAAAGAATCCAGATCTAAAATTTATTTTTGTAAATTTTGCACCAAAAGTTTCATATCTAATATGCAAACTCGCCGCTAAAAACAAAATTCCACAAAAAGATAAAAAACAAGTTCTTCTCGTTGTGGAGGTCGTATCACGTGCATGAAGTTTGTTCAAGATTACTGCAAAAATTTGAAATTGAGACATATGTCAAACCCTCATTCCCATGGAAACATAACCTGAATCTGATACCACTAATCCAGATTTTAGGGGGAGGTCCCCAAGATCTAAAAAATTGAAATGGATCTTAGGGGGAGGCCCCCAAGATCTAAAAAATTTGAAATGGAAGAAGAAAAGTGGAGAACACCTAGTAAACAAAACAACATTTTTTTAATTAAAATAGATAATGTTGTAAAGGCTACATTGTGGTGAATAATTTTCCTTTTTGCAAAATTTGATTTGTTACTTATAGCCTTTTTGGTTACAATACCACAGGTAAATTGCATGGGTGAATGAATACCATGGGTGGATGTCACAATACCATGGGCAAATGCCATGGGTGAATGAAACCATGGGTGGATGTCATAATACCATGGCGAAATTCCATGGGTGAATGAATACCATGGGTCGATGCCACTTACAATATATGGGTGGATAGATACCATGGGTGGATGCCAATTACAATACCATGGGTAAATTCCATGGGTGGATGAATACCATGGGTTGATGCCATTTTCTATTTAGATGAGCACTAGATGTAGGCATATGTATTCTATTGTATACACTGGGTGTAGGTGTATGTGTTGTATTTCAAGTTTAGGTGTATGTATTATGTTATGCACTAGATGTAGGTGTATGTATTATATTGTATACACTGGGTTTAGGGGTGTGTGTTGTATGTCAGATGTAGGTTCATGTATTGCATGGAGTTGTATGTCATATGTGGTCATATGTGTGTGATGTACACTATGTATATGTGCACTTGCTAGAGGAGAAGGCATTGGGTGTTTGTCGATTGCGGCAATTGATCCGATGTTCATATGAAATAAGAACAAAGGTAGAAGTAATGATCAATTAAAGGATACGTATCGATATATTATTTCAATTTTATTATGGATGTGATTTATGATTCTGGTATATGATTATTACACGTGAATTATGATTTTTGTTTATGATATTTACATGTGATTTATGATTTTGATGGTTATGTTTTGAGCTAACCTGATGTGATATTTTTATACATGTTGATTTGGTCAAATATCTTAGTTTGACTTGTTGTGATGGGAAGCGAACATGATTACAACTATACCTTATTGATGAGCTACCAATGAGGTATGATTTGAAATTGATTTCAATTTATTTTTAATGTAATCTAAATTATGTCCTTAGTATATGAATATATGAACATTCTCGACTAGGTGATTGAAATCGAATGCAAGAATTTGAAACAACAAAAGGAATTGGAAAATGTTGCAGTATGCTAGTAAACCATTCAAGAACAGGGCCATTGTGGGACATTAGTACCCAATAGTGTCCATTGATTTCCATGAGCATGTTATTACTGTTATGATGGTTTTGAGGCAAGGATATGCCTTTCTTTTTGTATCTTCTTATGCGAGGAAGACTTTGCAAGGGATGGACTTCCCGAGATAGTTGTGCTAGCAGAAATTGGAAGGTGATTGCCTGCATGGAAGGAGTTGACCAGATTGCCCGAGGGACTATGTCGCAAAAAAGGGAAGATAGGGGATGGATTTGTTTTGGTCATTAGAATTTCTTGATGGAATTAGATGCACATTGGGAGTGCACCCTGGAAGAATGAGTTGGTAACTGTTCACTGAGAGGACAAGTGGTGTGGGATTATAGCACTAGACATTGGATGTAGCTTTGACTATGGATGTTGATTCTGGACTTCCTGGGAGGTAGGTGAATCCTGGTATTAATTTGACGATGGAGGTGTGAAGCTCTGGATTCCCTTTTTATGGATGCAAGAATCGTATCCTTTTATTTGCTGGTTGAGAAAATGTGCATATGTGTATATGTGTGTATTATTGTAAATATTGTATCAAGATGGATTTATAAAGCTCCATAGAAATCATGCTTATTTTATGGTTGAATCAAATGTGTATGTGTATATGTGGTTATTGTAAATATCATAATGACATGTGTTATAAAGCTCCATTAAATTGTATGTTTGTCATGTTTCAACAGTGGTCATTGTAAATACTGCAACAGCTGTGTTATAAAGTTGTATGGGCGGTATGTTTTTTTTCAGTGGTGTTTTTTGTTATATGTATTATTGAACACCGAGGATGGTGTTCCCCTAAGGGGGAGGTTTCTGTAACAAATATAGCTAAAATTCCATGTAAGTATATATAAGGCCACAGATGATAGGACACATATTCCAAGCTGAATGGTGGGGAAACATCCTAGTGGGTGTTGATTCGGTTTATTATGGATAAAGGAAATTGGAAAAGCTGATGGCAAAGGTTTTGGAAAGGCATGAGGCATTAATTGGAATTTTATTTATGAAAATAACTGAAATTAGGAGAAAAGGAAGGTGAAAGGTCACAGGTTACATGTGAGGAGGAAAATGAAGGAAAATAAAGAATATATAGGCTTCATTAGTAAAAGGGCTTCTAAGGATCAGTGGGAAGACTTGACAGCTCAGTTTTGGAGCTATCTCATTATTCCCTCTCTCTCTCATACTCTTGGATACTTAGATTTTTCTTGGATCACTCTTGGAGGGTGTTGCATACTTGGATTTTTGAAGCAAGAAAGAACAAGAAGAGCAGGAGAACAAAAGAGTTCATAAAAATCAACAATTACAACGAGTTTTTCTTTTAGGTATAGAGCTGCATGTGTGTTTTCTTCACTATTTTTTGCATGCATGGCACATGCATGTGGTTTCTTGGTTATGATTTGTCACTGGCATTGTTATCGGAAAAAGTGTCTATGTAGAGCTGCTCTATCCCACTAAGGTGTGACAGCTACCTTAGAAACAAACAGAGAAAACTACTTTTATATTCTTCTTTATGAACTATAAATGAAGAGGAATAGGAAGAACCAACCTGTGTCTTGCGCTAGTCCTTTGATCCAATCTCTCTCCTCTTTGACAGCTTCCAGCTACCTGCTCCCTTACTTGCCCAGCTTCACCAAGTACTTGTAAGATCACAGAAGAGGGAAACTATAAAAAGACATGGATTTATATTCATAAATAACTTAGGATCAGATTTAAGTTAACCATACAAATGTAACAAGCAGCAATGATACAAAAGCATGGAGAAGAAACTCAAATAGTTTTTATTGATATACAAGAAGATCTAGGAGGAGTTACAACTGATGATTCCTGACCCAGCATCAACCTCCCAGCAAAGAAGTCCCTTCTTCACCCCCAACAAAGCATAGATATCACCCAATTCTCTGATATGTATCTCAAAACCAACAACAATTCCTTACAATGTGCAAAATTCCAGCCTCTGGATCTCTGGGATGAGGGATCCATATATAGATGTATGCAAGGAGGATGAGTCAGCTCATGATTTGATTAGTGGCTTCCCTCTGTCAGTTCTTGCTTCCACTTGGAGACTGAAAGCCTCTTACTCATCCTTGGTCGAATTCAGTGAGTCAAGTGTCATTGGAGAAGATTCTGGAAGCTTCCATTGTCTCTCCACCTCGCGAAATGACACTGCCATTTGTCATTTCCCGCTCAACGCACCCTGGTAGTGCATTTAGGTGCATTGCAATGCACCTAGCTAGTGGATTTAGGTGCTATGCAACGCACTTGGCTAGTGGAGCAGCTGAAATGATCCTGATTTGACTTGTTCTGAGTAGTTTCTGGTGGAGAACTTCTGGGAGAAGCTGTAATTTGTTTACCTTGTTCCTTTAGGGGTTGGAACAAAACTTTTAGGGACTTAGGAGCCCTTGGTTTATGGACATTTCATGCTTAGAGCTGTAAGGCACAAAAATGTCTATAACAGTTGCCCCCTAAAGTATGAGGCCGTTTATCGGGTGAAATGCTTTATTAGGAGGATCCGAAGTTCTTTCAATGCTGGGAGGAGACCTGTAATAAGATGCAATACAATACATTATCTTCATACTTTTTTCATGATCTAGCTGAGGTGGGCATTCCCATGCTCAGCTTTATAAATTCATTTTCATGTACATAGGACAGACAATCATCTGATGGTAGACAGATGATTCTGATAAAGCCATCATCATTTTGGTAGGATGATTATCTGTGCTGCAATGCTGTACATTTCAATGTCTTTATTTTCCTGAATATATATCGCAGCTCAGATGGATGAAACTAGATCCGGGGTCTTCAATCTCGTCTGATCTTCACTCGAAGTACAAGTCGATCCATGTGAGAAATGTTTTGAAGTCGAACATGGAAAGACATCGCTTGATTACCAGTCAATGATGTAAACTGTTAACAAGCGCGAGAGGAATCACCGATAATGATAATGACCCTCAAGGTATTGCAGTACAATTCACGTGGTGTGAATAAAGGACTTGGTGTCGAACATCACGCAAAATCGTTCGGTCGAAGGTCATTGATGTATACCTGTCGCCGGAAGTGAGAAACTTGCCATTGAGGCATGCAAGCTTCAAAGTACTGAATGGGGTGTTCCTAGATCACCTTCTTGGATAATGAGCTGATGTCGACAAGAAGTGATCCATCATAGGAGGGCCTTAATGAATCCCACATCAATGACACGGAACTGAGCAAATGATTTTGATGGAGGTGAAAATGATCTGATGATATATGGTTCGGGGTGGCGGTCATGAAATAATGGAGTATAATGTATGGTAGTGGGCGGGACACAGGTGGCCTTTCTGGATGACTTCTCTTGAACATGTCGGCGACACTTATGTGATGGATTGGTAGCATTAACCCCAAATGTGGATGGTATGGCGAGACCATGGCGATGTGACCAGTGAATGAAACAACCCAACCCAACTCGGGCACGGAGTGGAAGTGTCATGTTCAAGAGCGACTTGCTACCAATAAAGATTCTTTGAGTTTTCTTCCCAATTTTTCTCCAGTCATTGCTGACCAGTACCTCTTTATTTTTGTCAAGCTTGAGGAGGATAACATATGCTTGTTCTATAATTTTCCCTTCAGGCAAACCCATCGCTATGTTTTAACGAGTCTAGCGATAGTGAAACTCGTTCTCGTCTAAAGACAAGTTTGTCGCTATTAATCTTTTTAACGAGTCTAACGACAAAGATAACTCGGTCCTTTTCGTTTTTAGAGAGTCTGAAAAGGTATGTAAAGGTAACTCCAAAATTCCTTTTTCGTCATCTAATCCCTTAAGTCCGAAAAAGTATAAAACAATATAGAAGGAATGAATTTTCGATCGCTTTAACGAGCTGAACAAAACAAGCGCTCGATCTTTTTGTGCAATAATCCCTGAGGTCCAAAAAGATTAAAATCTAGAGGAGGGATAGCACTTCCCGTCGCTTTAACGAGCTGGAAGGCCAGAACTCGGCAATCTTTTCATATTTTACGAGTCAAAAAAGAGCTTAAATAAGACTCGTCTTTTGAGGAACGAGTGATAAAATGGGTAGCAGCTGATTCTAGGTAAGGTTTGGAATTTTCCAATCATGGCAGTGTCACAAGGATGGCTAGAGAAATCACTCTTCGCAGCTGTTCCTAGAAATGGGTAAACAATCAAATGGAGGTGAATGATCGGCCAATGAAAAAGTGGAGGTGACGGTGCAAACACGACCAAGGCTTTAATGGCTGAAGTGCTACATTCACGGTGGTTATTTACCAGGGAAACATTTGCTTGGTGTGGGTTTATTTTTTAACGAGCTTGAACCTTGCGGTAACACTGCTCAATTAATCCAGTCATATGATAAGAATGCCTCATATAAAAATGGCAACTTTTAGATTTTTGCCCCACATCCTTTCTTTATGCAAGTTAGGAAACAACCAATCCAAAAAACAGATAAATGATCGCTCTTTGCTTGCACTCCAAAAGGTTTGCATGCCCCCAGGTATAAAATAGAGTTTGAAAGTTACCTCTACTTCATTTCCGCCAAAACATTTGTTTTATTGAGAGAGGCCTACCTCTTACAGGTCACCCAAAGATTGTTCTATTTGCGGCGCAAACAAAACACTTCTTCGGCGATGTCTACCGAGATAAACAAAGGTGAGTGACGATGCCCGCCAACTCACATAACTTTGACAAGAGAATCTTATTCCAGAATAACCCCTCTTCCAATCACGGACCGGGTACAGACTAGTCATATTCTCCCATGGAAACCTACCCTCTACCCGAAGTTTTCCTGCCGAAGCAGACCAGGATGCATGCCCCCTGGGTTTCAGTCATATCCCTCTGAATTACTCGCACTTATCGGGAGGACGGACTGGAAATTGAGACATTTCTTGCGTGAAAAGACCATTTAGGGATGGTATATGACTATTTGCTATGCGTGATCCGGGAAATGAAAGCTGGTCCACGAGCTTGACCACTCTTCCTTCGTGTGGAAAACACATCACTCTAAAGAGTGAGGAGACAATTGCTTCCATGCAATAAATATAGTCTCGTCCAAGGAGTAGGTTATAATCCAAGGGTCCTTGAACTACCATTACGTTCATGCGAACTGTCTTCCTTCTCAATGTTATTGGCACATCGGGAAGGATCCCTAAAGGTCGACTGGTTCCTTTATCAAAGCCTGTCAGATTTCTCATCTCAGGCAAAAGCGATGGCGAACCAAGTGCTTTCCAAGCAGTTGAGGAAAGGATACTCACAGAAGCCCCCTCATCTATGATGGTACCAGCCATAACCATTCTGTATATTTGAACGATAATTCGGAATGGTATGCTTGCTGGTAAGCGGGGTCTGCCTAGTTGATTCCAGTCGAAGGAGACAACTAGGTTGCTTGGAGGTGGGACCGAATAGACGGCCGGGTATGGCTCTGACGAACTTCCTTCCTGCGGTAAAGGAACGGGTAAATTGCCCCCATGTTCGTCGGAGTCTGTGTTTATGAAGAGAATTTGGACGGTGTCATCCTTGTTCTCTTCAGTGACTGTATCATCTAAAGATGAAGCCTATGAAGGCAAGACCGGGTCAACTGCCGCCTCAACCTTTTGACTTTCGTCTGGTATGGATCCAGATGGTTTATCTTTAATGATAGGTGCTTCAGCCGACCACTTGAGCGGGCCAAGTGGATTCTCAACTAGTGACGGACTCGACAAGAGTTTTTTATATCCAGGAGGAAGCCGTAACGGTGAAACTGGACGATTATCCAAAACTCTTTTAGCTTCGTCTAAGGGACAATGGTGGAGGGCATGATTGCCTTCGCACAGTTTACAAGGAAATCTAGCTTTCCCTTTTTGTCCTAGGGCTTCACTTTCACTAGTTGACGGTGTGCTTTCAACATGATCATTAGAGGTTGACGACACCGGGTTGTGCAAACGAGGAGACCAGTCTCTTAGTATCCGGGGGATGCAAGGACAATCTCTGTGAAGGTGGTCTCCTTTGCAAATGACACATGGCGATTTAGGCCTGGTCGGTGTAGTGTGTGGATTTTCGTTAGACGACACTTGTTTTCCCCCATTCACCTTTGGCTCCTTCTTCTTCTTCTCTTTCTTCTTCTTTTCCTTCTTCTCCTTAGGAACTTGGCTTTTAGCTTTACCAGCTCCATCAAGCGAAGAGGAAGGAGGAGAGGAAGAATTAGAGGAAGTAGAAGGCTGGTGGGCAACTCTGGACTCGTCTAATTGTTGATTCAATTGTTTAGGAATAGTGGTGTTCTGAACGACAGAGGTTGAGAAGAGCCATACTGGCAAGCCAATTGTCAGTCCTGGAAGTGACAATGTGGCCATATGGGGCGCACTACAATCTCCCCAAGAGGGGAAGGGACTAGGATTTCCACCAAGGGGAATTCCTTGGTTGGTAGACTCCATTTTCTCAACCCAAGATCAATGTAGGAAAGGGGTAATGAATATTCCGTTTAAAATAAATTTTAACAAGCTTTGACACAGCTTGTTTTTTCAGTTTTTAAGAGTCGAGAAAAAACAAAAGATGACTCTAGTCTCCTTCGATTTTTAATGAGCCTGAAGTGACAAGTGCTCAGATGGACCTTTTCCATTAAAGAGTCTAAAAAGGAACGAAAGGGACTGCTCTGGAGGTCTAGGTAGAGGGAGTACCAAACCAATCGCAAAACTACAGAATACTTTTTATGATACGACAGTCAATCTTTCGGAATGCTGTGTTCGGTGCATTGCGATCAGTAGGGCGGCCGACATAGCTTCCTATGGATAAAGGATTTAAGCCTATAGGGGTCTCCCAATATATACTCGACGGTACGTGGGAGCACAAGTCCGTACTGGCACTTATCGTCTCAAAGTGGAGGAATCAACCAACCATCAATGAGGACAACAGTTACCAGGCTTTACGACGCTGGAATACGTCTCTAGCCTAGACCTCTAAATGTTGTGCGTTAAGTTCCAAAGCGTTGTTAGATTCATTGAATTTATTTTAAGTTGATCTTTCTTATGAAGTTTGCCTTTTGGGATCACCACGAGATGTAGATGTAATTCCTAAAATGCAATCTAAAGATGATAAACAAACTTTTATCTCTTTTCAGCAATGAAAATCCTAGCTACTAGGAGAAAAGAAAGACACAATCTTTTCGCAAAGAGCAAAGAGCACATTGTAAATGCACTTTCCTAAATCAAGCCAAACAGACTATCAATATGCAAATGCAGATGCATGTATTTTTTTTTCACTTTCTTAATATTGATGCCTAAAAAGAAAGTTGATGTACAAATCTGAATTTGCTTTCAAGTGACAAACACAAACAAGCTTCTTTTCGAAATCAAAAGGTAGAGATGATTACGACACTTTATGATTTTGAAATAAATACTCGTTTCGACACTAGAAAGTCACAAATTCAAACCAAAGGCAAAAGTAAAAGCATAATCGACCATCAACAGCAAATAAACTTTTTCCTATGATCGAAATCAACACTTGCGATAGATCTAAATCAAAGGACGACAGTACGACAATTATACTTTTACAATGGAAAATTGTAAACGACTCAACAAACACATAAAAACATCTACAGTTCTTTTGTACAACTGAGGCGGAATATCAGTAAGGAAAAGGGGTCTGAAACAATCATATACTGATCACAGGCTGCAAAAATCAAAGACAAAACTGGAAGAATGAAGCAAAGAACCTCAGCTGCACAGGGCTAGGCTGATCAGCGCTCCTGTTACATAGAGAAACTGCATTGCAGCGCAGGTAGCCATCTCGGGAAGTGCGTTGAAATGCAGAACCTCTTCAAAATGCCTGCGCTGGGGCAGAAACGAGAATTCTATCGAGGTTCTGGGTCACAGTTTGCAGTTTAATCTTTGGTTTTTGGCCGAGTAAAAGCAATCAGTAATGCACAATCAAAGGTAGATCTAAGGGGGGTCTAAGAGCTATCACAAGGGCGATCAGTTAGTCTATGAATCAGCTGTTCAAATCATAAACAGATCCAGTGAATGGATTGAAGCAGCAGATGTCTACTTTGCATTTGTTAATGGCAAATGCAGTTCGATTGCTACTTATAAGTTTATGAAACAAACAACAAGAGAAACACAAACAAACTAATTAGACATGATCCCCAGCGGAGTCACCATTTTGTTATCGGGAAAAGTGTCTATTTAGAACTGCTCTATCCCACTAAGGTGTGACAGCTACCTTAGAAACAAATAGAGAAAACTACTTTTATATTCTTCTTTATGAACTATAAACGAAGAGGAATAGGAAGAACCAACCTGTGTCTTGCGCTAGTCCTTTGATCCAATCTCTCTCCTCTTTGACAGCTTCCAGCTACCTGCTCCCTTACTTGCCCAGCTTCACCAAGTACCTGTAAGATCACAGAAGAGGGAAACTATACAAAGACATGGATTTATATTCATAAATAACTTAGGATCAGATTTAAGTTAACCATACAAATGTAACAAGCATCAATGATACAAAAGCATGGAGAAGAAACTCAAATAGTTTTTATTGATATACAAGAAGATCCAGGAGGAGTTACAACCGATGATTCCTGACCCAGCATCAACCTCCCAGCAAAGAAGTCCCTTCTTCACCCCCAACAAAGCATAGATCACCCAATTCTCTGATATGTATCTCAAAACCAACAACAATTCCTTACAATGTGCAAAATTCCAGCCTCTGGATCTCTGGGATGAGGGATCCATATATAGATGTATGCAAGGAGGATGAGTCAGCTCATGATTTGATTAGTAGCTTCCCTCTGTCAGTTCTTGCTTCCACTTGGAGACTGAAAGCCTCTTACTCATCCTTGGTCGAATTCAGTGAGGCAAGTGTCATTGGAGAAGATTCTGGAAGCTTCCATTGTCTCTCCACCTTGCGAAATGACACTGCCATTTGTCATTTCCCGCTCAACGCACCCTGGTAGTGAATTTAGGTGCATTGCAATGCACCTAGCTAGTGGATTTAGGTGCTATGCAATGCACTTGGCTAGTGGAGCAGTTGAAATGATCCTGATTTGACTTGTTCTGAGCAGTTTCTGGTGGAGAACTTCTGGGAGAAGCTGTAATTTCTTGACCTTGTTCCTTTAGGGTTTGGAACAACACTTTTAGGGACATAGGAGCCCTTGGTTTATGGACATTTCATGCTTAGAGATGTAAGGCACAAAAATGTCTATAACAGGCATGAAGGATTGCTTGGATTGAGAGTGGATTTTCCAATCCTTACCATTTCCTAGATAGCCATGGTTATTGTGGGTTTACTTCGTTTTTTTGTTTTGATTGGTTCTCATGTTTCCTTACCTTGGGTTGAGTTATTAGTTCCTGGAAGCCTTGGTTGGACAATTGCTCTGGAAGCCTTGTAATAATTTGGGTTGAGTTACTAGTCCTGGAAGCCCTATAACATCTTCAATTGAGTTACTAGTCCTAGAAGCCTTGGTTGGACAAACCTTCGGGAAGCCTTAGGTGGGTTGAGTTAGTAGCCCTAGAAGCCCTAGTTGGGAAAATGCTCTGGAAGACCGAGAAAAGTTGTGGGTTGAGTTAGTAGTCTTAGAAGCCCTAGTTGGATAAATGCTCTGGAAGCCGAAAATAAGTTGTGCATTGAGTTACTAGTCCGGGAGACCTTAGTTGGAATAAATGCTCTCAAAGACATGGAAGGCTTGGATGGAGACCAATATAAGGATGGTTTTGGTGTTGTCCGATCGGGTGGTGGAATTATGGTTTGATGGGTTGAGATGGATGGCCTCTAGAAGCCCTGGATGAGTTTTGATTGATGTGTTCTATGAAATCCCACATTCATGATTCCAATATGGAATGGGGGTGAATGCATGAAGAGACAGTTGGCTTGGCCATTCTACAGTTAGGTGGAATATGGGAGTCCCATCCCGGGTTTGGTTTTTACTTCATTAATAAGAGTTTATTACTCCATGTATCCTTATGAGTATTATGATGGATTATATGTGGTGTATATGGTTGTGATTTCCTTGATATTTTTGTCCCTATGATGCTGGTTATATATATGTTCTATGACAATAGCTATGTATGGCTCTCATGATGTTTTTACTTGTAAATGAATTATCAATGTATCTATGACCTAATGGATGAAATGGAAACTAATGTGATAAGGAGACAATGCTTCATAGAAAATCTTAGATAAGTATGAGACCCCTATGCTTATACCTATTATTTACACCTATAGCTTGCATATTTACTAAGTGTTTAACAAAATGCATGTCATGGCTAGTAAGGGTCCAGTCAAGGTCTTTAGCAAGAATTTTCTTTAGTACTTCCATTTCCATGTTATTTTACTGATTTTAATGGATGCTTCAAATATGGGCAGTGACCTGGGCTCTAGGCTTGAAAAAGTGGCTCAACTCCTAGAGTCGCTAACATAGCACTAACAATTCGGGTCTTTGGTAGGAAATACTGTGAGAGCGGCTATAGGGCTATAATCACATGCATGCCTTATCATCGGAGTGACTTCAGGTATAATTCATTTAAATGCTAGGTTAACTCAGGGGTTGGGCATCTAGAGTGGTGGATTAGTTCCTAGGGGTCCTTAAGTGCTTGAGGGAGGTGTGTGTGTTGTGTTTCCATCGATTCCATTTCAGTAAAGTTACCTAGGAGGTTGAATCATATCATAGTAGACTCTCGTCACTTGTTTACCCTGACTCGCTGGTTTCTTAGGTAGATTTGAGAGGAGGGTGTTACAGGCAACAAGAATAACCAGCAGTTGAGGAGGAAGGTGAATTGATGTAGGATCAGGAGCTTTCTCAATAGATTGGGAAATTAATTGAGGTGGGAGACATGGAGATGGAATAGAAGTTGCAACGTGAAGATGTTGACCCGATGCCAAGAGCACCATAGGTCATCCATTAGCCTCCACGATCTCTAGCAATAGATCCAGCTTCGAGAAAGAAAGGAGATGTTGTTCTCCTAGGTGATGATCCGGTAAAGGATGTGTAAAATCTATCATTCAATGAGTTCCAAAAGAGGATTGTACAAGCATGGAAAAAGAACTTTCCTGATTATCACGTATCACTTGCATTCATTAGAGAAATGTTGATCGTTTTAGACACTAGGAAGTATCCAAATGGAATTACGAAAGCCAACTTGGCCTATGCAAGAGCAGTAAGATCAAACGTTTAGTATTGATGACCAAGAATGAGAAACTAGAACAAAAATTGTAGCTTTCCAAGCAATATGTAGAATAAATCTAAGAAGTAACACAGAATGCAGTTTCCATATTGGAGGAGATGAGAGTAGCGATACTTGTTGAAGTATCTACACTTGGAGAAAGCATGTGGAAGCTTTCTGATAGGTTTGTCACTGTACATAAAGCAGTTGTTCATTTTCATGGCTTATAATAGCAAAGAATTATTTTTTTTAAAACTCCCAAAAACATACAAGCTACAATTTCCTATGTGCAAGAGTGGACAATGCATTACAAAGGGGACTCATTGGACTTAGTGAAGAAAAAGAAGCCATAGGTAGAGCTTGAGAAAGAAGGTTCAAATGTTAATTCGAAACAATAAACAATTAGCCTCATTCATTGGTAGAATTCAAGCCTCATTTGTATGGTTTTATAGTAGTTTGGATGTCTTGGTGACAACACACTAGAAATCATCTGTCGATTCCCTTACCAAAACTAATCCTAAGAACCAAGTCCGCCAAGAAGTAGAAGGGTATTTGGAGAACCTGAGACATAATGGCACCATTGAAGACTTGGAACTGAATAAACATAACATATAGAATTTCATTGGTGGTCCTGTTAAAGTCATAAACATTTGTCTCATGCTTCAAAACGAGTTGGACATAGGTTCCAAGACATTGTGCCCCGATTCCATGAAGGCTAGAGTCTGCTTCCAACAAGAAACCATTAAGAAGTTTCGAGACGCCATCACATAATATCAAGCTTGGCCCCAATATGTGACTGAGAAGAAGAAAGTGGAGGTTGGTGAGCTAGACTTCTTAGCTTTTAGAAGCATCATCACATCAGAAAAGGCTTGGACTATTGTTTCCTTTGTGCCAATCAGATTGGCTTCCTTCTGCTTCACAAAAACACTCATGTTGAGAATTAAAAGATCCTTCATCTCTAAAAAACAAATTCAGAGGGAGAAGGGTTATCCTGACGTCCTTGTGCCCACTTAAATGTTTCTAGCTTTTCTATACAGCGGAGGTGACACAAAGATTGCAATCGTCAGATCCAGTTAATTTCTTCCAAGCAGAGTGCAGAGGCACTCGCATTGCCTTGATGTTGAACGATCTTCACTTTGGTGGTTTTGGCTTGAGGAAAGATTATCTTTTCACTATGGGTGGTTCTCTCTTGAGCTAATATCTATCGCAAATATTGATACATGTTTCCACTGATATTGGACTTTGGTTCATGTTGCTTCAATGGTTGTTGGTATAGTGCATTAAGGTGGGTCTTCAAAAGGCCTCATCGCTCAATAATGGAGTGTATAATGAGTATTTTCTCGATGAATCTGAGGAAGATGGAGATGATTTAAAAAAATAACGTTGTTCCCAAGTGTGAAGAGATTCAAAATTCCATTTCCCTCAGTATGAAATTCTATTGAATTGGAATTCTTATCTTTTTCTTCCTCGAAACACAGAGCTTCATTCATTTCATTAGGATTCTTAAGAATCAGAATTCCATTACTAGAGAGCATAATATTGATTACATTTGAGTCCTTTTATTATCCTTGATGTTACTTTACCTTGGACTTCTTGACTTATTAGTCTGCATATTTTATCTTTATGCTTGGATCTTCAGCAAACATGTCTAATGTTATAGCGTGATAAGTGTGGTTCCTTATTTTGGTCTCCTTTGGATCAGGTTCAGTTTGAATGGTTTTATTTTGATTTCTTGGTTGGTTTACAACCTTGAGATTTGTTTAAATTTGCTAAATTTAAAAAAAGATAAAAAATAAAAATAATGTTATAGCTATGTTGCGGTGACCTCTTGTTTACAAGTATTCTTGTTTTAACTATTGGCATTAAAACATGGCGACTTGTATGTTTCATTTTACGACTTTAGATGCAAATCACTTTGTCTCCCTTTAAGGATGATTTCCCCAATTGTGTTTATTTAATCTCTAAAGTCAATGTTGCATCGAATTGAATCTAACTTGAGGATGGATCAATCGCCCCTCTGCTTAGAACATCATGGTTCCCCAACATCTAGGCCTTAAGATGTGGATAATTACTTTGGAGTTGTTCTTCAATCAATTTTTTTTTAATTTTCATAGGAAGTTATTGTTCATAATGAGGATGCACTTGTTTTGTTTTTTGTGAGGTCTGAGGCATCTATGAAAAAAAGGAGATAGATTTATGTTTCTTGTTTGAAAGGGGAAAAGTCATGTATAATCTTATCCTTCTGTTAGGAGGCCTTGAAGTATCATTATAAAATTATAAATACCTCTTCAGATTGTCCAACATCTTTCTTACTCAAAGGGTTGGCTGGAAATCTTGAAATGGTGGGAGTTCCAGTGTCGACAAATCACGGTTTTTGTTTTATATATTAGGACTAGGGCATTGAAGTCCCTTAGCTCCCTCCAAAAGATCGTGAATTAGCATCTTCGTATGAATGCAGTGAGTGGGGAAATATATGTCTTGTTAACGACTGAGTAGACTGTGGTGTGAAATGGGTTCGGAAGTGGTTTAAATGGCATCACTGCCAACTGACAAATTTAAAGATTTATGCGGCATGAAATTGAAAAGACTATTTAAAAAAATAGAGAATTAGACGTGACCAATAAAATGGCTAACCTGGTATTTGTTAGAGTGACCTACGCATGGATAGGAAAACGTTGTAACCTATAAAATCCACAAAACATTAGCCTACCCTATATACGTTGAGTTGACTTATCTAGACAGTGGAAATCGATGAGGAGTTGATGCTAATATGGTTCCTATCTCATTACGATTCAGATCAATTTGTTTTAGTTATAGTTGGTTTTCAAAACTAGTGATAAACGTATATGCTAATACTAGTTTTCAAAAAATCTATTGTAGTTGTTTTCAGCAGAAGAAAGCCATTAAAGAGAGGAAACTGGTTAATAATTATGTGATAAATTTCGAAAGGACATGGACGATGGTTGGTTTTGCTTTCTAATTATTATAGACACTTAGTTAAGCAGTGAGACCAGAGTAACAGATAAACGAACTAAGAAAAAGGATAGTTATTAACATGCATAATCATTTTCAAGCAGCAACCTGAGATCATATAGAGGTAAAGGCAAATTTCATATAAAATATTATTGTAGTGGCTACAATCACCCTCCAAAAGTTTGCCTTAGCCTATTTTGGAGCCTCCCTACCAACCTTACGCAACACCTTTCCTTTCTTCGTCAAGTCTTCAAGCTTCAGTGTCTTTCTTGCGTAAAGGCAGCCTACCAGTCACAGTTTGGTCCTTTCACTTTATAGGCTATGTTAGTGTTAGTATCTTCACACTTCCATTAGTGATCAAATTGCTCTTTTGCACACATATTAGGTGTCTCATCCGATCATTTGCATTCCATTAGGTCATAGATCAACTGATGGCAGTGATTTCATGTCAATTTACCTCATGACATTCACCTGTTGACCTGTTTCCACAATTTTTAGGTCACTTACTGTCATCCTGTTTTATTTCATTTATAAAGATCAATTTTAGGGCTTAGTCTCACTAGGTCTTAGGGTTTTTCATCGTGGTCATCTTAATTGAATAAAAAGGTTAGTAAGCACATGAGGAGGATTAATAAGTTCATCAAATCATAAATTTACTTTTGATATGTCCAATAAAGCTTTTTTAGCTTAAAACTATGTTTTGAGGTGAAAGCAGAGTTTTTCCATTTTATGTATAAATTTCATGTAATTTAAGTGTTTCTATATGTAATAAGTTTAGCGGCTATTCCTGGTCACCTTGCCAACTTCTACTACTACAAAAACAAAAGCACTAATGCATCAGTCCATCAAATGGTCAAGAAAAAGACAAACTTCAAATGAAAAAAAGCGTTTTTAAGAAAAAGTGACTAAGACTTTATAAAAGTGGGTTTTCAATCAGGAAAAATTAAAGTGCATCATATATAAAGTGAATTCATGCTAGCTATTCACTTCATTGTGCAAACATCAAGTGGAGAGCCAAAATCACGATTTGAAGGTAAAGTGAACAAAGGAGAAAGAAAACCCTATTTTCGTAGCAAGTTTTCCTGGTGCTGTGCATCAGAGGGTTGGCGTTGCACATCAGATAGTTTTTGCCAGTGTTAAAATACACAAGCATTTCACATCAAGAAGGCACTATGCATTGGGCCTAGTGCACTGCGCATTGGCCAGGGAAGTTCCAAAATCACTCAAATTCAGCCTAAACTCTCCCAAATGTTGCATTTCACTCCTACAAGTAAGTTTTCATTGATATTGAGCTGAAATTAGTCTTCTTCATGTTTTCTTCATGAGTTTTATCAAAACCCTAGCTTTCCTTTATACGTTTTCACCTCATTGCAAAACTTCCACTACATTGCAAAACCAACATCCTTTTTCCCTTTTCCCAAACTTCATTTCCCTTAATCTACCCATTAATTCCATTCTCCCTTTCCCTATTCCCCTAAGAAACTAACTCCCTTCATTAAACCCTAATTCCCTCATAAGTCAAAACCATAGTTTCCTAAATCTTTCCCTTCATTCCCCTACTCCACTTCATTGCTATTGTTCCCTACAAAATCTCTTCATACTCATCCTCTTTGTCCCCACCCATTATCTTTGTCCACCATATCATCATCACATTGCATCATTAAGACAAGCATCATGGAAAGAAGAAGTGAATCAAGTTTTGAAGAAGATACACTTAATGATAGCTCAAGGGAAGGAAATGTGCAGTCCAGGAAACCTCACAAGAGTGGAAAAATCATTAGGGAGGAACCTATTAGCATGAGTGAACTCCTTGCTTGCCCTCTAGGCACCACATGTTTCAGATATCAGTCATGTTTTGAGTTTTGTGAAATGGTTGAGAGGGTTAAATATCATCATGAGTTAGCAAGGCAGTTTTTGATAAACATGGAAAATAATGTGGTGCATCTTGCTGGGGTCAATTTCACTCTTTCACCAACTATCATTGTAGAAGCTAAAAGAATGCCAGATGCAGGGGAAATGTGGAACAAAAGGTAAAATATCAGTAAATAACATTATGAACCTTATACCAAGGTCAAATACCATGGTAAACTTAGCAGGGTGTTTCGTTTCAAATTCTTGGAGGACTGGTATGTTCCACTTATGAAGATTATCATCAAATACTTTACATGTGAGGGTGGGTTCTCCATACTTTATGCCTACCACATCAGATTACTTATGAACTTCACCAAGGTCAGAATGATGAGCATGCCTTATTTCATATGTAAAAACATAGAGAGGATGATAGTGATTGAAAAAATAAAACCATATCCACAGCAGCTCAATAGTATTTATCATTTTTCTATCATCAAAATTGTTTTTTTGCATCAGCTCACTCACTTGGGAGTGTCATGGGAAACTTTCATTGTCCATGAATGCATCAAGGGGCCTCAAATATTTTTAGATCCTCAAGAGGAAGGTGAACCTTGTAGGCAAAGAAAGGAGCCTGAAAGTGAAATAGAAGAGGCTCATGTTCTTATGTTTTTTTACTTATGAAAGAGGCACTAGGATGATTTTTGCAGCTGCCAAATGAGTACTATCTCCACCAGGGGTGGAAGGGGTCTCGTTTTCTTCACTGGACCACAGGAAAATGCTATCTTCACTAGGGGTTAAAGGGGCTTTTCCTTCTTCTCCAACTAAATAGGTACAGGGCATAGACAAAGGAAAGCAACAGATGCATTAAGAGGGCCCTACTGAAGGGCAAGACAAGGATTTTGTTTTGATTGAGGAGGATGTCACTGATTTTGGATCTCAAAGCTCAAAAGTCAAGGATATGATTATCAAAGAGAAGAAGGCTGAAATCCAAGCCTTATCACTTGAATTTGAGAGGGCCAAATGGATCATCAAATTTCTTGAGCAGGAAAACAAGCAACTGGAAGATAAGAAAATTATTATGGACCTACAAATGATTAGAGAAAATAGGCAAGTGGCAAAGAGAAGAAAAATAAAGATGACATCCCTTGAGCAAGAAATTGAGGCTGACCGAGAATCATGGTTGGAAAGGGTGAACATTCACCTTCAGAAGATGCTTGAGAAAGCTAACAAAGAAAAGAAAATGGTGCACCATATGGCTTATCATTACTTAGCTCAGAATAAGATTTGCAAGACAAGGGTAAACAAGATAAAAGCTAAGTTAAAGAGAGCCTTGATGGCCACAAAGGAACAAGATAAACTTAAAATCTTGTTTGAAGCTTCATTAGCTTAGCAAAGTAGTTAATAACCTTTCCTCTTGCCAAATTTGAAGAAATTTTGGGAAATGTTTGTCATTTTACAATTTCGTAATTAAAAACACAGGAATTTTTAGCTGATGCAATGTTGCACATTGAGTTGGCTCAATATTTTTCCCAATAGGTTGTAGTTTTGGATTCCTCATGGAAAAACAATGAAACCCAGAAAGTTTCATAAAATTTGGAGGAGATCTGGATCACCTAAAGGGAAAAAAGCATCTAAACAATGCTTGGCTCTCTACCACTTTTTGGACCCACAGGAATCAGTCTTGGAAGAATTGATTTTTGAAGGGGAAATCAACTCCAAATAAGAAAATTCAAAGTGTTCCAAAAACTAGACAAGAAGATCTTTCCAAGAAGATATCTTGGGTTTGATTTGGCGAAGCGGAAGGCCTCCAAAAGTAGCGTTGAGGCGGTGTTGTGCCTCAGGTTCAGGGTTCTGCGCATCAGGGAAATTTTTGCCAATTTTTCCTAAAAACTTAGAATTTCACCCAGTTTGACTATCAATTGACTTTTTCTCTTCTCCTTGGTAAATTTGTGATGGTAAATGATGTAATATGATGTGAATTTGATGAAAAATGACTTGAGGGGGTAGATAGATCAGTTAGAGGTGGTTTGAGGTTGAACGAATCGGTTTCCATAGTTTTAGAGGCAAGCTGCTCCATTGCCTATTTTCTAGTTCCTAGTTTAGATGTTGTTGAAACAACTCCTTGACTCATGGATTCGACCCCTGTTGGCTAGCATAGGTGGTTTGATGGCTATATTATGTAGTTTTTTAGTCATTTGAAAAGGTTGGACTTTTGTGGATGCTTTGAGCTTCATTGTAAATCACTTTTGCAGTTTGGCAAGGAAATGAACCAGGGTTTTGCAGCATTTTGTGGGATTCTTGTGGTAATATGTCTTGGCATTGTTTCTTCCTTTGTTACTTAGTTTCTCTTATGTGTATATGTGCCAGCATCCATTTCTTTCTTCATAACTAAATGAATCAAGATAAATAGGCGGAATCCATTGATATTCAGTGATTTGCGTTGAGGATACATTTAGTTTTTAATGTTTTTTGTTGTTTAAAGAGGACTCATGAACTTTGCATGCCCTCTCCAACTTCTCATTGGTCTTAGACTTACCATCACACCCAATTCGGAGTGCCAAAACACCTACCTACCTCGCCCCACAGAATATACTACAAATATGAGTTGATTTCCTAGACCCAAAGCTTCCATCTTCATTTGATCTAGCAACCAACCATCAAAATCAAACAAAATCCTATGACCTAATATACCTAGCCTAAAATCAGCATTTATTTTCAGTCATCTCAAGCCTAGTTGCCATATTCTAATTGAGATTGACAAGGAGAGATCCCTCTCCCGACCTGGTAGGGCTAGCTACCAGGTTAAGCGTGGTCTAATGTTACCCTAGACTGCCTTCCTTCAGCCTGAGGTAGATTTAGCCACTAACATAGTGGCGACTCCACTGGTGAAGAGGTGACAAATCTTCTCCAAGAAAGGTCATTCAAGTTGTAGATCTGATTGCTGATGGTGGAAAGTAGCCAGACACATATGAAGGCTGAAATCATCTACCTCATGATTCCAATGTTCAAGATATTGAGCTTCGACTTCACTACCAAAGGATCTAGTTTTCAGAACATTGATGGTAATCACCGATGACAGGGTATGTGGCAAATATGTTATCTAGTGAAACATTATTGATTTTAAGGGATGAGATAACAAAATTACAGATTTATCAGAGTTTTTTAACATCATTGTTTCTTAGCTTGAAATCCAGCCCACTCACACCTGAGAATAAATATTGTTTTCTTGGCTCAGTGGTTGAAAGATTGTAAAATGAAATTGAATTATTGGATGTTAAAATTAAAACATGAATTTCAAGACCCTAAATAGTTCTTGGAAACTCTCCTTCCTCGCAAAGAAGAAAAGATAAGGCTACTCCTTGATGGTTGGATTGAAGGATGTTATGACTTACAACAAGGATGTGACAATCTCTGTCCAGGAGCATATGTTAATGAGCTGGGGAAGTAGATAGAATCTGGTTTCTATGATGCCATAGCAGCATGTATGGAATATATTTTTAAGTTGAAAGAAAAACTGAGTTGCCTTTTACAGAGCTAGAGGTACTATGGGTATATACTACTGGTAGGATTTCCAACTATCTTCTAGTTCAAACACCATCAATGAGCAGCATCTTTGTCACAGTTACTTGAATGGTTGATATGGAATTACAACATCACTTGATCCATTCATTTTGCAGCAAAGTAGGGTAGGTTTGTGTAAATAAATAAGCTTCCAAAGGCAACACTTCAGTTTCTGGTATTTGTTATGTACTGGTTGCAGTATGTGTATGTTTGGATTGGTATGATTTGTTTTGGTGTTCTAAAGTTATTGACTCCATATTTCCCAATGGATGAAGGTAATTATTTGCTTTTCTAGAGATCTGTGGTTCTTGGCACCTCCTAGGAGCTACCATCCCCATTGGAGCCAATGTTAGTGTCAGTATCTTCACACTTCCATCAGTGATCAAATTGCTCTTTTGCACACATATTAGGTGTCTCATCCGATCAGCTGCATTACATTAGGTCATGGATCTACTGATGGTAGTGGTTTCATGTCAATTTCCCTCATGACATTCCCCTGCTGACCTGTTTTTACAATTTTTATGTCATTTACTCTCATCCTGTTTTATTTCATTTATAGAAATCAGTTTTAGTGTTTAGTCTCACTAGGTGTTAGGGTTTGTCATCGTGGTCATCTTAATTGAATAAAAGGGTCAACAGGAACATGAGGAGGACTAATAAGTTCATCAAATCATAAATTTACTTTTGATATGTCGAATAAATATTTTTTACCTCAAAACAAAGTTTTCCATTTTATGTATAAATATAATGTAATTTAAGTGTTTCTATATGTAATAAGTTCAGTAGTTGTTCCTGGACACCTTGGCAACTTCTACTACTGCAAAAACAAAAGCATTAATGCATCAGTCCATCAAATGGTCAAGAAAAAGTCAAACTTCAAAATGAAAAATAGTTTTTTTGAGAAAAAGTGACTAAGACTTTATAAAAGTGGGTTTGCAACGAGGAAAAATTAAAGTGCATCATTTATAAAGTGAATTCATGGTAGCTATTCATTTGATTGTGAAAAACATCAAGTGGAGAACCAAAATCAGGATTTGAAGGGAAATTGAGCAAAGGAGGAAGAAAACCTTGTTTTGCAGCAAGTTTTCCTGGTGCTACGCATTAGAGGGTTGGTGTTGTGCATCAGACTAGTGTTGTGCATCAGACAGTTTCCGCCAGTGTAAAAATGCACAGGCATTGGGCATTGGACCTAGTGCACTGTGCATTGGCCAGGGAGGTTCCAAAATCACTCAAATTCGTCCTAAACTCTCCCAAATGTTGCATTTCACTCCTACAAGTAAGTTCTCGTCGATCTTGAGCTGGAATTAGTCTTCTTCATGTTTTCTTCATGAGTTTTGCTTCTTAAAATCAAAACCATAGCTTGCCTTTATACGTTTTCATCTCATTGCAAAACTTTCACTACATTGCAAAACCAACATCATTTTTCCATTTTCCCAAACTTCATTGCCCTTAATCTACCCATTAATTCCATTTTCCCTTTCCCTATTCCCCTAAGAAACTAATTCCCTTCATTAAACCCTAAGTCCCCTATAAGTCAAAACCCTAGTTTCATAAATCTTTCCCTTCATTCTCGTACTCCACTTCATTGCTATTCTTCCCTACAAAATCTCTTCATACACATCTTCTTTGTCCCCACCCATTATAAGTGTCCACCATATCATTATCACATTGAATCATTAGGACAAGCATCATGGAAAGAATTAGTGAATTAAGTTTTGAAGAAGATACACTTAGTGATAGCTCAAGGGAAAGAAATGTGCAGTCTAGGAAACCTCACAAGGGTGGAAAAATCATTAGGGAGGAACCTATTAGCATGAGTGAACTCCTTGTTTACCCTCTAGCCACCACATGTTTCAGATATCAGTCCTGTTTTGAGTTTTGTGAAATGGTTGAGAGGGTTAAATATCACCATGAGTTAGTAAGGCAGTTTGTGATAAACATGGAAAATAATGTGGTGCATCTTGCTAGGGTCAATTTCACTCTTTCACCAGCTATCATTGCAGAAGCTACAAGAATGCCAGATGTAGGGAAAAAGTTGAACAAAAGGTAAAATATCAGTAAATAGCATTATGAACCTTATATCAAGGCCAAATACCATGGTAAACTTAGCAGTGTGTTTCCTTTCAAATTCTTGGAGGATCGGTATGTTCCACTCATGCAGCTTATCATCAAATACTTTACATGTGAGGGTAGGTTCTCTAGACTTTATGCCTACCACATCAGATTGCTTATGCACTTCACTAGGGTCAGAATGATTAGCATTCCTTATTTCATATGTAAAAACATAGAGAGGATGACATTGATTGCAAAAAGAAAACCATATCCACAGTAGCTCAATAGTATTTATCTTTTTTCTCTCATCAAAATTGTTGTTTTGCATTAGCTCACTCAGTTGGGAGTGTCATGGGAAAATTTCATTGCCCATGACTGCTTCAAGGGGCCTCAAATAGTTTTATATCCTCAAGAGGAAGGTGAACCTTATGGGCAACAAAAAGAGCTTGAAAGTAAAATAGAAGAGGCTCATGTTCTTGTGTTTGTTACTTATGAAAGAGGCACTAGGATGCTTTTTGCAGCTGCCAAACGAGTACTATCTCCACCAGGGGTGGAAGGGGTCTCGTTTTCTTCACTGGACCACAAGAAAATGGTATCCTCACCAGGGTTGAATGGGGCTTTGCCTTCTTCTCCAGCTAAATAGGTACAGGGCAGAGACAAAGGAAAGCAACATATGCATGAAGAGGGCCCTACTGAAGGGCAAGACAAGGATTTTGTTTTGATTGAGGAGGATGTCACTGATTTGGGCTCTCAAAGCTCAAAACTCAAAGATATGATTATCAAAGAGAAGGAGGCTAAAATCGAAGCCTGTTCACTTGACCTTGAGAGGGCCAAATGTCGGCATTATGATACAGGTATGATGTAGGTGTTGTCCTTGATGGCAACTCACTAGATGACAGATCATAGTGTAACAGGTCAAGAGCAAAGAATTAATGATCAGAAAGAGCTATACGCAAGTTAACCTTGATGAAAGTGTGTATGCACGCAGGTTATATGAACAAAAGGTGCGTCTACGTGCACTTCACAGAAATAAAGGCACATACATATTGGAAAACTAAGTTCTGGTCTGTGGCATTTAGTCAATGGTATTTTGGTATTGGTCCATGGTATTTGGTCCGAAATGTTGACCCTAGGTATTAGTTCTAAGTGGTTTTGGACCATCGTATTGAGAGAAGCGTAAACCTATATAAGGAGAAGATCATTAGGCCAAGAAGGGCAAGTGTGCAAGTGATGAATATCTAATGAAGTGTGAGATCTTGTATGTTTGTTCTAAGTTTGTGATGCTTTGCTTGATCTGAACTAAGGAGGCACCTATGCAGTAGATAAAGGTTGATGGATTGGGATCATGAAGACCAAAATGCATTATCATTATATGGTATGAACATGAATAGATCTGAATACTGACGCATGTCTTATATCTTCTAGGTATATCTGAAGTTGAAAATTGCAGCGAAGGTATAAGTAATTATTTTCAGCTCTATACGCAGGTTCTCTTTGGTGAAAGGGCGTATACACACTAGTTTGACACAGTGAAGTAGCGTATACATTATGAGATTTGATATTTCAGGTTGCTATTGGTTCTAGCGATTGTTGTAGAGTTTTGGGCTCTGGTATGTGTTCTGGTGACTGTGTTTTGATGACAGAGTTTCAGTGATTCAGTTTTTGGGTGATTCAGAGTTAATGATTATATTGCAGTGGTTATTGTTTTGTATTTAAGGATCCAGTGTCAAAATTTATGAAACGTGGTTCCTGGAGGAAGAAAGAGAAGGTTGTACCCTTCTGTAGGTCAGCACCCACGTACTAGTACATCAACTAGTACAAAAGCGAAGGGGGTTCTAGCTCCCTTCCTAGAGAAACTAAAGAATGAGAGAAGGTTGTAGCCTTCTATAGGTCGGCACCTATGTACTAGTACATCAGCTAGTACAAGAGCTAAGGGGGTTGTAGATCCCTTCCAGGAGAAGCTGGAGAATGAGAGAAGGTTGTAGCCTTCTGCAGGTAGAAGCCTGCGTACTAGTGTAAGACTGCACCAGTATAGAAATATTGTAAAAACAGGTTTCTTATTAAAAGAAGATAGAGATGAATTGCAGCAGCTGGTTTTCACCCACAATGGGTTTCAACCTTATATCATGGTGTTCATGTGTGCTTCTTATGTTTGATGATATGTTCTATTTTACTACACCTGTTTACTGTTCATATGGTTAATATTGTTCTGATGCACACATTGAATATCAACTAACTGAATTATAAGTTTACAGGATATATGCTAGTTGCATTAAACACAGTTGTGTATACACGCGGGTTGCCTTAACTGAAGTAGCTTATATGAATCTGATAATGGAAATGAAAATATTATTGATTTGCTAATATTGATTCACCCCCCCCCCCTCGGTATTATTTCCAACACCAAATGGATCATCAACTTTCTTGAGCAGGAAAACAAGGAACTGGAAGATAAGCAAGTTATTATGGAGCTGCAAATGATTAGAGAAAATAGGCAAGTGGAAAAGAGAAGAAAAATCAAGATGACATCCCTTGAGAAAAAAATTGAGGCTGAATGAGAATCATGTTTAGAAATGGTGAACATTCACCTTGAGAAGATGCTTGAGAAAGCTAAAAAGGAAAAGAAAATGCTGCACTATATGGATTATCATTACTTAGCTCAGAATAAGATTTGGAAGACTAAGGTAAATAGGCTAAAAGCTAAGTTAAAGAGAGCCTCGAGGGCCAAGAAAGAACAAGATAAAATTAAAATCTCTGATGAAGCTTCATTAGCTCAAAAAAGCAGTTAATAAGCTTGCCTCTTGCCAAATTTGAAGAAATTTTGAGAAATTTTTGTCATTTTAGAATTTTGTAATTAATAACATAGGAATTTTGAGCTGGATTAGTGTTTTGCCAAATGGCTTGTAGTTTTGGATTCCTCATGTAAAAATAATGAAACCCAGAAAGTTTCATAAAATTTGGAGGAGATCTTGGTCATCTAAAGGGCAAAGAAAACCTAAACAATGCCCTCTTTGCCAGTTTTTGGACCCACAGGAACTAGTCTTGGGAGAAATGATTTTTGAAGTGGAAAATCAACTCGAGATCAGAAAATTCAAAGTGTTCTAGAAACTAGATAGGTAGATCTTTCCAACAAGCTATCTTGGGCTTGATTTGGTGAAGTGGAAGGCCTCCAAAAGCGGCCTTGAAGCGGAGCTATGTATCAGGCTTAGGGTGCTGTGCATTAGGAAAATTTTTGCCAATTTTTCCTAAAAACTTAGAAATTCTCCTAGTTTTAGTATTAGTTGACATTTTATTTTCTCCTTAGTTGGCCACCTACCAAGTTAAGCATGGTTTGATGTTACCCTAGACCTACCTTCCTTCAGCACAAGGTAGATTTATGCACTAACAGGCTGCTCACCCGGACGTGGTCCAGCTATAGGCTGAGTAACTTCCCTTTGAAAATTGCACATTTCAAGAGGGAAACCAATCTTCCCTCCAGAAATTATGCAATCCTATCTGATAGTTTGCTAGGTTCCAGGATTGCGCAATCCTATCAGTTAACACTCCTAGTAGGATTTGCGCAAATTTCCCCAGCCGGGCTGCTCAACCTAGAATTTGTGCAAATCTGGGTAGCACTCAAATGATCTACCTAGAAATTGCACAAATTTCATAGGTAGTTAGCCCAGCTCCCAGCCAAAAATGCGCATTTCCTTCAAGTAGTCGAAGAGCCTCTTTCATGTGTAGCTGAGTTGACCAGTTCCCTTCGGGACCAAGCAAAACAAACTTGCATGCATAGGCTACTTCTCCAAAGGTAGCATGCAAAGGTATCCCTTGTCATAGGGATCTATGTTTAGTAGTTAGAAGTTACATGCCAGGAGAAATTCAGAAACCTCCCACAAAGTGTCGCTTTCCCTATATTTGTGGCATATGTGTCACAAACTCGATGTTATCAAAACTCATCAACCGGACATTGAAGAGCTCATTCCTCACATCAACCTTGTAGCTCTAACATTCCACATCACGTCTAGCATCAGTCGACACATTCAGATCAACTGTTTTGGGGTAAGCCCACTTCCCATTCCTTGTGTTGCATTTCTCTCGCTTTTTGGGTTTTTGCTTGTATGAGTATTGTTTTCTTGATTTATTTGAACGCTTGTTTTCGTTTACATGTATACTAGCTTGTTCTAGCTCTGTTTCAGTTTTCGTTTCTCTCTCACTGCTATCACATGCATGAAACTATTTTGCGTAGACGTTCGCCCAATCAGTGAATTGCCTCTCCCACAGGCATGTTTCTTTATTTGCTGAATATTCCATTCATGTTTTGCATGCACTGTTAATCACTTAGTGTCGCCATGCATTCATTGACTTACTTGCTTTCAATTTCCTGTCAGCAAGTTGGGCCAACCTTGGCCCGGGCTCTGCCTTCACCAAGGCTGCATTGCGCAATCTGGGAAAGGAAGGCTCACCTTCCTCCCTGGATTTTCACATTGGCCTCCAAGACTATTTTGCACATTTCTGGAGGACAATGGCTACTTGGCCCAAGAAATTACACAAATCTTTCCTCGGGCCAACAGTTCTTCCAAACTAGAATTGCACATTGCGCAATCCCAACAGTTAGCAACTTGACTGGACTGTGCATTACACAGTTCCAGTAGTGAGTCAGTCTCTCAGCTATCGGGACTGTGCCTTGTGCGCTCTTGGCAGTCGGTCTCTTGACCAACTCGCCGAAATTGCACAACCTTCATGATCATTCACCTAGGTATGTTAGAAGTCAATTTTCATGTTCATTTTGGTTTTCAACTGACAGATTGCTTACCATGAGTGTTACCATGTATCCAGGTATCGCAGGTGTTCATCTGCCTCTCACTAGTACATGTACAATGGTTTCTAGGACGGCAGAGATGAAGAGACTGTTCAGAGCACGTCGGGGGATGCAGTCGATCAAGTGTCCATGGACTTGCCTACCCACGAAGACATCAAGTTTTTCATAGACAAGAACATCAAGATATGACAGCAGCAAGATCACAGCGAGAAGCATCATGAACAACAGTTGAAGATAGAATACCAAATGGAATGAATGCAAGAGGAGTGTTGTGGACAACACAGAGGCAGAACAAGGTTTCAAGCTCAAGCAGATACATTGATGATCAAAGCAACTTTAGGGACTCAGGCTATGAGGTGGCGATGCGACATGAAGATCAAGTGAAGACAAAGAATGGAACAAAGAAGGAGTTTCATATGCTGAATCAACAACTTAAGAAGGACATGAAGCTACACCAATAGATGAATGAGTTGCAGCAAGAACAAGAATAACAATGGGAACAACATGCAATCACTAATGAAACTGCGACCATACAAGTTAAAGATCCATCCGAGCAGCTGACGTGAAGTAGACATGGTGAGCAGTGTTGTTGTTCACATGCGAGTGATTCAACAACATTCTTGTCGTTGAGCGCATGCATGCAATATAACACATTCAACACACTCACCAAGGTGGACACAAGAAGCACGTCCAATTGGAGTTGAACATTTGCTTTGGAAAGTTGATGCACATTACCAAACGCACACACTTGAAGATCAACTCAAAAACTATGCATCAATTTGTTTCTAGTTCAAATGCACCTAAGAAGACCATGCACATGTTAGTAAATGAGTTGGATGACGAGGCCGAACCAGTGCACCGGTTGTAATGGAGGCAAGAGTTCACTTCAGCAAGATGTCACCATGAGGTGCATGGACACGATCATGACAGACCAAGCTTGGCATCAACTCAGCACCTTCACCATCAAAAGCATGTCAAAGAGTTTTTCTCATCACAACAGACCAAGTGTGAGTGATATCTTGCATGGCTTGCTCAAGCCATGTTGCCTCACATTAGTACATGCACTGTAATGTTGAGTCATGTTGAGTGTAATTCAAGTGTCAATAGTTGGATGTAATAGTCATAGAGTAGGTGAAGAGTCATGAGGATAGTTGAACTGTCACAAAGGGGAGTGTCAAGGGTCACCCCACCCTTTGCTATTAATAGTCCCTCATAACTCATTGTATAGGATTTTGGTCAGCCAAGCTTCTAAAAAGACTATCATGGAAAGAGCTTGGACAATATTGTATTGCGCCTTGGATTTTCCACTACACGAAACTAGTTCATCTCTCTGGAGGAGTAGGTGGATGTGGCTGTAATGATTCATTTTTTGGGCTAGAAGGTTTATATGGATGTACTATATGATTGTGACTTACACTTCTTTATATAATAAGAGCTAGCACATTTTCATGGATATGTTGTTATTTTAGTTGGATTGCTCCAGTTCCCTTAATAATATATGTTTTTCAACTTACATTCTTGCGTATGAACTGATTTTTATGCAATTATATGAATCTTGTTGTTAATGTGTTGTATATGTTGTTAATGCTGTCACCGTCCGTGTCGACTGCTCTTCCAGGAACCAGATAGATCTTTCACATGAACCTTGTTGTAACTACCATCACACTCATCTCGAACTAATCCGTGAGTGTTGTACATGTTATCTTACCTTATATGATGTGACTGTCGCCTCCGAGTGGACTGCTCCACCAAAGTTGTGTATGTCCTTTTGTGTTGTGTGTTCCTAGCTGAGTTAGGACTGATCCCTTTCAACCTCGAACTCACCTTCACCTTTGTCTCCTTTCTAAGTGTTAGAACCTCTCATCATACACCTTCCTTGACTCACTGTATCAGTCACACCCTCACTACTGATAGAGTTATCTTACTTGCCTCTATGAGACATTACAATCAAGACACTACTTTATGACCCACTGCTGGGACTCCTACACCAAACGGTCTAAGGTCTAATTGGGACTTCTTACCGGGGAGATCCCCTTGACATGTTGGTAGGTCTGGCATCATCAACATTTATGGTGCTAGAAGGAGGTCCAGATGACAAGCTGAGTCCTCACATCTCTTTTGAATCTCTACACACCTATCATGGTTCACTACCGCACTTGTCTTCCAGAATGTATGGCTTATGGAAATGATTTCAGCATCTCAGAATAGCTCTCAAATAGCTTTTCTCATAAAAATTTTGATGGTGGAGGTTACATAGCCTTGGTAAGGCACACGGTCAAAATTGTAGGCTCATGCAAAAGACATGTATTCTTTGAAGAAAACATGATCTGCGCGTTGTTCATCTACACATTTCGAGGGCACCCAATGCACTGGTGTGCCACGCTACCCGAAAAATATATTCATTCTCTTGTTAATCTGGTCATGGAGATAGACCATGATTTCAATCACTTTAACCATAAAGCACTTGATCAAGAAATTATGAAATTATGAAAGCCACCTGATGAATTCGTTGATCAGTTTTACACACGCTTTTGTAATCTTGCATACTCATTTCCCAAAGATGAGATTGATTGGGAATACCATTATGGGATATTTGAATATCTTCTTCACATATTCGAACCCTGCTCATCACACTTTGGTGATGGAGCTGCACAATCACAGGAAGGTACAGTTGTTGTCATAAGTGACTACCCGCCTTCACCTCATGAAACAGCGCCACCACTGCGAAGTGGTGTGGGAGAACATGCACACACATTTGTTGAACTATCGCATCCTCCCACTGCTCCCGCTCTTGAGATCTGTGTAGATTTGGCTTGAAAGCCTATTGGTTGTCACGTGGATTCATTCCCTCAACCTCCATCCTTGCATTCTATTGATCCTTCAGATTGTATTGTCTTGTGTTCTTCCATTCTAGACTTGTCACCTGCTATGAACGAGAATCAAGTTGCTGATTGAGTTGGTGTTATGCAGCCACCCCGTGCCATCATTCATGAGTGTATGCGGGAATCTAATGAAGAACCCACAGTGAATGATCACTCCCTTCCACTCGTGCCTCGTCCGCTTTATCCCAACATTCTTTGTGATTCTTCCACTCCTGATTTCCCCTCTGAAAACTCATTTCTGGATTTTTCTACTTCCAATGATTCACAGGACACGTCGAATATCAGTCTGTCATTACAATGCAGAGAGGAAAAATCCTCTGGAAATCCATCCAATCTGTCATCTGTCATTTCTGAAAAAACAAAGAGTGAACATCTTTGCTTCTCATCTACCCCTTTGCCCGATTCATCAAATCATAAGGATGCTGACAAACATCCTGAATATTCTAATCTCGGTTGTCGTGATCTCTCTACTTCTTCATATAATCATGATGTTTATTCAATCGTTGTTAATTTGTCTAAGACACTGGCCTACGATGTTCTATCTATCAAGGAAGTCAAAACCCCGCAAACTGTCAAGGCACTTCAGCCCGAGTTGATGATTATGTCAAGCCCTCGCTGTCCTGATGTTGGTTTCACTTCCATCAAGAATTCATTGAAACACTCAAGGCACCTCATCATTCTCTACTTTTCATTAAATATCAACCAAACACCCAGATTTCGCTTCCCCCACTCGAACTACACGATCCTATAACTCATGCATTGGAGGAATCTTACACAGCAAGCACACATGCACAACGTAAGTGGTCCACCTTCGCCACATTTTCTTGCATGTCACTATTACGAGAATGCATACACTCGATATCTGCATAGAGTGTAGCATAACACCATGGTAGGTCCACACAGTGCATGTCATGCACTTTCACTCATCCTTGTTTTGTGGTCACATGTAAGCTCGGAGTGTGTCCATCTTCATCATTATATCTTTCATGCTTGCTGGTTTAGGAAACCGTGATGTTCACAAATCGTGCCTTCACCAACATGGGTAAACCAATATGCCGGTGGTTGCATTGGAAGTATCACTTCACGTGAGATGACCCATGCACTATTAGCTCAGGTGTAGGATTAGTGTTCTCTTTTGAGTTGTTTTCTTGCATGCATGTTTGCCTCTTTCTTTGTGTGTTTGTTTGTTTGCTTGTTTGTTTTCTTACTCGCTTTGCTTCCACGTTTGATTATGCTTCTTTCTTTGATTTTTGGTTTGTTTGCTTGTTATTTTCCATACATTAGTTTCGCATGGACCCTGTGCAACTCTTGAAACAACTTGGGTAAATTACAAGAGGACTTGTACAACTATTAACATTTTCTTATCTGTTGTCCGCTCTCTTATGTAAGAACTTGTTGTCTTTAGTCCATGATACATCAATGGAAAATAAGTGTTGTTCGAAGTGAACCTTGGTCAAAACACAACGCTTTCCCACTAACTAGTATCGCCTACTCTAGTCTGTTGTTTTTGGGTTATTCCTTGTCAGATTAGTTAAGTAGAGTAAGGCGAGGGGGAACAACATAAAAATCACATCAGAGGTATACATAAACTACTTCTGTGAAGGATCAATCTCTCCTTCTCTCAATAATTTGGGATCACTCCTCCGCCTATGGAATGAATAAGTTCTATGCACAGTTATGAAGATGAAAAATGAAAAAAATGAAAAAGTGAAAAAGGTTTGAAAAAAATGAAAAATGAATAAGGCAAAAGAAGAGAAAGGCTTTCTACAGAGAGAGTTGACGTAAGTAACTCCACCAGGTATTGACCAAACTCATTGATAGTGGAGCCATGCTTGTGTTCCTGCATGAGTCCACCAAGGTACTTCCCAGGCCCATTGGCAACGAAGCAACACCAGAGATGAAACTAAGACTCTGACGACTATACTGATTTTTCATCATATGCTCGTCAACTACAATCAAAACATCTTACAATCAAGCAGTCTAGAAACCAAGATGAAATGAGAACTGAACCATACTTCCAGCGGTGTTAGACTTGCTTTTCATGAACAAGGTCCATTCAGAAAGTCGGAGTTCTACTAGTGCCTCACCAAGTGTTTTTGTAGATACAAACACCCTCCAAAATTCTTCCTTAACTTCATTTTAGACTCCCTGCCAACCTTCCATAGCAACATGTCTTGTCTTGTCAAGTACACAAGCTTCAATGATTTTCTTGCAAAATGACAACCAATCCATCAAATCTTGTTGCATCCCACTCACAAGCCATTTCGTCGGACTTGGTCCAGCTACAGGCTAAGCAGCTCCCTCAAGAAATTGCGCAATTATGGAGGGAAACCATCCTTACCTCCAAAAATTATGCAATTCTATCTCATAGCTTGCTTAGCTCTAGAATTGCACAAATCTACTTATCACTGCTCACTGGAAAAATTGCGCAATTCCTCCCAGCAGGACTGCTCATCCCAGAAATTGCACAATTCTCGGTAGTCCATAAATTGTGTAATCCCTCTCGACAGCTGACCCAGTTCCCTTCTAGAAATGCGCATTTTCTCCTCTTAGCTGAGAAAACTGTTGCATGTGTAGTTTAGTTGTCTGGTTCCCTCCGGGACAGAGAAAAATTCATTTGCATGCATGGGATGCTCCTCACAAGGCAGCATGCAAAGGAATCCCTTGATTTAGGGATCTATTTTTAGCAATTGGAGGTTACATGCAAGGATCATTTTAGAGACTTCCAACCAAGTGTCACTCTTCCTAGATTTTTGGCATGCGCATCACAACCTTGATCTTATTGAAACTCATCAACTAGACACTATAGAGCTCATTCCTCACATCGACCTTGCGGATCTGACATTCTAAATTGCATCTAGGAGTCGTTGGCACATTCAACTCAACTGTCTTGGGGTAAGCCCACTTCTCATCACTTGCGCTGCATTTTTGGCACTTTTTGTGTTTTTCTTCGTATGAATGATGTCTTGTTGATGTTAGTGAATGTTTTTTGTCATTTGCATGCATACTAGCTTGTACTAGCACCGTTTTAGTTTTTGTTTGCATCTCACGGCTTTTGCATGCATGACATTGTTTTCCATGGAGGGTTGCCATTGCAGCAATTCGCTTGACACACATGCATGATTTCCTATTTTCTAAATCCTACACTTTCTTTTTGCATGAATGATCATTCACTCTTGTTTGCACTCATATCACCATGCATTCAGACTTCTCATGTTTTCAGTCACCTATCGACCAGACTGGGCTGCCTTGGCCCAGACCATGCCTTCCCTAGTGTTAGCCTCCTACTGCAGCAGGAATTCATTTTTCATGATTGACATTTTTACATGCCAGATATGTCATACTTTGCAGGCTGCAGTGTTCCATATTTCCAGAACAGACCAAAGAAAAAGCCATGAAATGTGCTAGTCCAAAGGCCATTGCTGTGTTCCAGTTTTGGAGAGTTTTAGAGGGAGGTCCAAACAGTCCAATCTTGGTCTCCCCAGGTTTCAATTTCCTGTTGTAGAATATAGAGAATGATATCTGTTCAAACAGTTTAATCTTGGTAGATCTGTAGATAGGTAGAGAATCATAGGGACCCAACTGTTTAATCTGGGCCCTGGCAGAAATAAGTGTAGATTTAGATAGGAAATCAGAAAAAAGAAAATAAAAATTGTAAATATGGGTCTACAAGTCTAAGTGCACCCAAATCAAAAGAAGAAAAAATGTTAGGAAGTAGGCCGGGTAGGTAGCTGTGGTTGCAAAATGGTGATTCATGATCAATTTGTGTTTCAAAATGCTTATCTTTTCAGATCACATTGTAGTCAGTTTTGCATTCAGAAGAGCTCAGAGCTGGACATCACTAACTCCCCCTTCTACTAATTCCCCAAAGTCACTTACTAACTCCCCAAAGAGGTCAAGATCTGCTTGAGCCTCTTAGTCTCATCATACTCCATATCAGTTGCCTTGGTGAAGATCTGCTTCACTCAAGGATTTCATTTCTCTATAGGTTCTTTTGCCCAAATTTAGCCTAAGGTCTCTGACCTTAGCGCTTGCTGGTCACCTTCATATTAACTACTAATAGTATTATGTAACTCCCTATCAGTTATTCCCTTCTCCTACTAAAACTTTGTATATATGACTCCCCTATGTAAATATCCCCTCCCTGGCAATATAGCCATATTTTTCAAAGTCCGGGGAAAAAATAGTCCATCTGGGGCTGCTTTTAGCCCATCCGTGTCATAACAGGAGTTAGATGGCACCTGGTCATGCTAACAACCTATTCCCTAGCCCTAAAACCCTCAAAAAACCCCCTATCTCGCCCCCTTACCAAAGTTTTGTACATAAAATCCTAAACCCACGCGCATTTAACCCATATTTTACCCCTTACCCTAAGTCCCAACTGTAAATATTAATCGCGCCCATTTTAAAACCCCAAACCCACTTTCCCTAAGTCATAACCCACCCGCGCGCATATTAAAAAAGGTATATTCTTCGCATATTCCCCGTCCTTTATCCCACCATCACCTCGCACCGACCGCCAACCGTCCGATCGCCCGCCCCACAGATCAACGGTGGGCGAGCCGTCCCATCTCCAAAGCGCCCGAGCTTTAGCATCTGGGAGATGGGCAGTATTACCGCCGTACCTCCCGCCACGCGTTAGCTCCTGGGCTATGGCAGAGCCCCCTCTGACAAAACCGCTCCCCCCCCCAAAGGTGGTGCACCACAAAACCACTTACCACCACCTGCCCGATGACGTCACCGCTTACGTCACCCCCCTCTGCCTAGTCACATGTCGAGTCATTTGTCTGTGTGGCCCCTTACCACGTGTCATGCCACGTCACTGTCCGTACATGATGACATCATGCTGACGTCATCCCGCCGTACAACGTCATGTCATGCTGACGTCATCAGCACTTTTTTGGCGTGAAGGGAAAAAAATCGCACTTCGGAGCCCCAGAATCATATTCTAAGGCAGTTTTTGATGATCGCTAGATTTTTTGGGCCTGAATGGGGAATCCTCAGGGAATATTTTTATTCTGTGGCCCCCAGCAAGCCCGAAAGGCGCCGAAAGACCCATTTTTCTTCGCGAGGCTTTCCAGAAGGAGCAGATAACAGTTTTGAAGGAAACAGAGGCCGAACAGCGGCCATTAATTTGTGAATAAAACCCACGGCACGTCAGAACAGCATCAATTTATTGCCAAAGAGTATCAGAGGAAGAAGAAGATCCAAAGAGTATCAGTCAAGATTTTTTAGGGGCTCGAGGCACCTAAACATTGATGAGGCCCCCCAGAAAGTCAAATCAGGAGGCGTAAGCCCATCCTGGCCCTCAAACCACAGTTAAAGCTTTAAATGCATATAGACAGCAGAGATGCAGAAACCCATACGCATTTATTTCACAAAACACTGCAGCAAGCCACCAAGGACAGCATCGTTTATTCAGTTTTGATACGGCGGCCCTGAGCGCAGCCCGAGATATTTTTTGCATTTATTTCTGGATAGAATTAGGTTAAGTAGTCATTTTTCTTTATGACCTGATTAGGTCAAGATGTAATAAAGGAACTCTGCAGAGAGTTTTTGCCCTATATATACCACCCTCTGTATAGTTTTAAGGGTTGGTCAATTGAGAATTTCAGTAGAGACTCGCTGTGTATACCTAAGTTTTTCCATAATCAAAGATTGCCGAAAGCTTGGAGAGCAAACTGTCTGTTGTGAATGAATTTTTCTGGAGATATGAAGATGGAATTATTGTGCTGCAGCATGAAGCAATAAGTGCATCTTACCTCTGTTTATTGTTTACCACTATCTAAATTGCAGGAAGAAAGAATAGCCTAGAATTAGTTTAAATACTCTCTATGCTCAATTTCTGCTATTTTTTTATGTTTTCTTCTGATTGAATTGGTTATGAATATGAATTCCTTCTGGCTCATGTTTACCCCGATTCACTTGTGTTTGCCAATTATCTAGGGATTCTTAACTGCCCCTAGGTAGCGCCCTGTTATCTTCCCTTGTTAAGCATAATTGAGAGATTCTTAACTGCCTCTCATTACTTAGCACTTCTTTCCATCCCTTAATCCCGAAACATTGTTTCATGCTCAGCTATCTTGCTCCATTTTCCCTCACTGTTATTAAGGAAAAGCGCCAGTAGTTTTTCTCCTCGACTCCATGCCCAATGGTTTGAAACCCTTAGACTATGCTCTGCCTCTCTACCTGAAAAAACGATTTTCCCAACAAAAACAAACAAAACCCTCTAAACTCGAGACCTAGCCTAAAATCCTTTTCAAACAAAGCTAAATCATAAAGAGAGAGCCCTCTCTGATTGCAGGTTGGCTAGAACCTGCAGTCCAAAGTTGGTTTGTGGTTACCTCGGCCGTATCCTTTTCCGAAGCTTAAGGACAACCTGAGTGATAACATAATGGCGACTCCGCTGGGGATTTTCCTCAGATAATTTCACAAAGTTTCACAAAAAAGGTAAGAAAGCTCCACTGAGAGAGCCAGACCTTCAGAACTGCTTTTTCAAAGTTTAGTTCTGATCTTTGATGGTGGACAGAGATCAGACACTCCAAAGTTGATCTTTCACCTGGTGACTCCACATCATCCTCATAATAAAGACTCCACTGGAGAGATGAACCCAAAAGAAATTTATGAGCAGATCAGGATTTTGACCTGGATTATGATCCAAGAGGTCATGTTCTTTCTCTTCCAAAAATTTTTGTTGTACATATTGTTTAAATTTAACTTTTATGATTTTCCTTTTGAAAATGTTGAAGAAATCCCTCCTTGCACATCAGAGCAGCATCTTTTAAATGCTGTTGATGCTCACCTTATAGTCAAGGGGGACACTACTGTCAAAGCGAATCATCCTATCCCTGTTCATACCGAACCCAATCATTTAGCCCCTGTACACAATCCCCTACCTCGTAAGGTTCCTGATAGATATAAGCCACTCATTTTGCCTCCTGTGCTTAATCCTTTGCCCAAAAATCATCCCATGAATCTCCCAAGATTCGATGGAGAGAATGAAGTTACTTCCCAGAAGCATGTCCAGGCTTTTGAAGATTATTTGAACATTTTTGAAGTGGAGGATGAGGATGTTAGTGTTAGGTTGTTTGCCCTTTTTTTGCAAAGTGAAGTTAGGACTTGGTTTAAAGCATTGCCTGAGGCTAGCATCTCAAATCTTCAACAGTTATTCCAACTCTTCCTTGATAGATGGATGATCAAAGTCAATTTCCTCGTGCTCATAGAAGAATATAATCAGTTAAAAAGGATTCCAAATGAATCTGTTCAGCAATTTTCTGACCGATTCAATCAAGTTTATCATTCTATACCATTGAATATAAGACCTCCCCCTGATTTGGCTCTATTACATTATCCAACAGCATTTTATCCAGAAATAGAATTTCATCTGAGAGAAAGGAGCCACTCTACTATGCAACAGATGCAGAACATGGCAGTAGATGTAGAGGTCAATCTGAAAATTAGGGAGAGGAGGTTGAAAACAGAAAAAGGGGATGAACTTGATATCTTTGTAAAGAAAGCAAAGGAATTAAAGCATATGTGCACAATAGAAGTTGAATGTTTAGAGCACCAGAATAGATCTGTTTTGCAAAAGGAAATTAATGATGTTCATGAACAAACCTGCCACAAAACAGATGACATATTCATACCGCCATACATGATGGAGCAGTCTCCTGATATAATGTATGAATATAATAGCTTCTCTTCTTTCAACGGTCTGCCCAAATACGATCAGTATGATGATGATTGTGAGCCTAACGACCAAATCAGTCTTGCAGATGAGTTGCACCTTATTTTTGCAGAGAGCATAGTTGAGGATCAGCTGCCTGAACACAATGATCAGAATGCCCATCTCAGCTATGGAGAAAAGGAAGAAAACGCAGAGTGTGTTGATTTTAGTGAAGGAACTTTACCTTTCTGTTTTGAATCTTTTCAATTTATTAAGGAGAACTATCATGCAATTAATAAGCAAGTATCAGAAAGTGTTGATATTGACCGGCTAGAGGATGATCAAATCATTGTTCAAAATGTATTGCCTCTAGATTTGCAGCCCCAAAGTGCCAGTGAGTGTCAGATTGAGGAAGACTCAGAAGCGGCAGCGTGTGATCAAAAAATCCAATTGGATTCCCTGTCTCTTGATTTTCAGCCATCTAGGATATTTGAAGAAGAAAAAGAACAGTCAACACAAATCTGTCAAGTGCCATATGAGCAGGCTTTCAAAGAGTTACAGGTATCATCCCCTGTTTTGTATGATTCATCTGATGGCAAGCTGCGTGATGAGGTAAAACACTGCTCTTCTCCATTAGCAGGATGCAAAGCTCAAAATCAAGTTGCTGATGATTCCCCAATTTCAAAGCATGATAACTATCCCAAACCTTTGTACAGTTCTTCAAGTCAGTCCAGCAATAATGTATATATGCTACAGGACCCTTTTGTAAAGTTTCTTGTTTCAGCAAAGAAGGTCAGCAGCTTCCTGATCTTCTCAAAGATTAATAAAGCCATAGTAGATTGCAAGATCTCCATTTCAGGTAACAGCAAGCACAAGCAGCAGGGGCCATTCATGTTTATAATGCTTAAGTGGCTGCATTGGCTGTTTCATTTCACCTAACGACAAAGTAAGTGTTGGTTAGGGTAGGTAGGTAGGATTAATAAGGCAACCAGACAAGCAAATTGTGCAGAATACGGCAGCAATTGAATACAAGGCAGTCTGACCTGCTGTTCTTAACTTTTCACAAGGAAAAGCCATCCCCAAGTGGAGCCACTGTTAGCCTCCTGCTGCAGCAGGTATTCATTTTTCATGATTGAATTTTTTACATGCCAAATATGTCATACTTTGCAGGCTGCAGTGTTCCATATTTCCATAAGAGACCAAAGAAAAAGCCATGAAATGTGCTAGTCCAAAGGCCATTGCTGTGTTCCAGTTTTGGAGAGTTTTAGAGGGAGGTCCAAACAGTCCAATCTTGGTCTCCCCAGGTTTCAATTTCCCGTTGTAGAATATAGAGAATGATATTTGTCCAAACAGTTTAATCTTGGCAGATCTGTAGATAGGTAGAGAATCATAGGGACCCAACTGTTTAATCTGGGCCCTGGCAGAAATAAGTGTAGATTTAGATAGGAAATCAGAAAAAAGAAAATAAAAATTGTAAATATGGGTTTGCAAGTCTAACTGCACCCAAATCAAAAGAAGAAAAAATGTTAGGAAGTAGGATGGGTAGGTAGCTGTGGTTGCAGAATGGTGATTCATGATCAATTTTGTGTTTCAAAATGTTTATCTTTTCAGATCACAGTGCAGGCAGTTTTGCATTCAGAAGAGCTTAGAGCTGGACATCACTAACTCCCCCTTCTTCTAATTCCCCATAGTCACTTACTAACTCCCCAAAGAGGTCAAGATCTGCTTGAGCCTCTTAGTCTCATCATACTCCATATCAGTTACCTTGGTGAAGATCTGCTTCACTCAAGGATTTCATTTCTCTACAGGTTCTTTTCCCCAAATTTAGCCTAAGGACTCTGACCTTAGTGCTTGCTGGTCACCTTCATATTAACTACTAATAGTATTATGTAACTCCCTATCAGTTATTCCCTTCCCCTACTAAAACTTTGTATATATGACTCCCCTATGTAAATATCCCCTCCCTAGCAATATAGCCATATTTTTCAAAGTCCGGGGAAAAAGTAGTCCATCTGGGGCTGTTTTTAGCCCATTCGTGTCATAACAGGAGTTAGATGGCACCTAGTGATCCAGGTGGATATTGGTGGCCACCTGCCAAGTCCACCTGGACCCCCACCATTGTCTTTCTCAGCATTTTCAGTTTCCTTAATTGTAGCACAACTTACTATTTTTAGCAATTTTTCAGGTCCTGAACTTCCAGAGTCGTTTTGAGGCCCTAAACGACGTTTTTTGGGGAATCCGGGGGCAACACGAGTCCATGGTATGGACTGGTGTTGCCCGTTCCAACAATGATAGTGCTCGGATAGATCTTTCTAATGAGCTATTGTACGCGTCAAACGGAGATCATATGCCAAAGTTACGACCCCGGGAAGTTGATGTACCAACTTACCCCCAAACGGGGCCCACAGTTTGGTGTTTCATCTCCTAGGGTTAGGTTTTGGAATGCAAGGGTTTTTCCATTGTTTCTCAACAATAAATAGGCCTTCGAGCCTCATTGTAACACAGTTCAGAGGCATGTAGCCATCACATCTCTTCTCAGAGATAAGCTACCATCGCCCTAGCTAGTTTCCATTTCTGTTTGTAAGCATATTTTAGTATTTTCCATTAATGAAATGAAGTATTATTTCCTCTGCATCTTTGTGTATATGGTTATCTCTGTAATTTGTTGCGTTCCTGTTTAAATCTGGATCAGTGGTATCAGAGCGGTCTGCTTTTTCTCTGTTTTTCTTTGCATGTCCCCAACAAGGTCGGGATATAAGGAGTTAGGGCTTGAACTAGTTGAACCTTTGCAAGACCAGCCTCGCAAATCCCGACGGCCTCCCATGGCGGACGAGAAGAAAGACGAGGGGGCAGGAGATCCCATCAAAATCTTGCTCGAAGGAGCGCTCGAGCGACAACGGAACGCGATGATGGACAGCTTTGCGCAGATCCTTCAGCGGCTACCCAGAAGCGGCGCATCGGCTTCCAGCAGCTCCTCTGGAAATGCCACACCATTTAAGGTACAAGTTAATTTTGAAATCCCCATATTCGAGGGTCAGATAGACGCCGATGCCGTAGATAAATGGTTAAATCTGCTAGAGGGTTATTTTTCTGTTCATGAATTTTCGAGTCGGGAAAAGATTGTTTTTGCTCTTCTCAAAGCAGCCCCCCACGTCAAGGACTGGTGGGAAACCTACTGCGAGCAGAAGGATGAAAGTAGTGGCTCACTATTTTCAGCCGCACCCACCTGGGATTCATTCCGGGATGCCATCAAGGAGCAGTACTACCCTGTCGGAAGCTATGAGGATAAATACATAAAGTGGACCACGCTGCAGCAGGGAAGGGACCAAGACGTGCTGGAGTTCACCAATATTTTCCATACCCTTCGCACAAAGTTGGGTATCAAGGATTCAGAGCAACACTTGATACTCAAATATCGTGGCTGCCTGCACAAGTACATCCAGGAAGAAATACAGTTCCTAAACATCCCCTCGCTCGGCGCAGCATACCGGTATGCCGTCAAAGTCGAGCAGAAGTTTAAACAAAAGAAGCGAGACTTTGGATCTGCGAATCCAAAGCAGGGGAAAGGTGCCCCTAAACCACAGAACAAAGGACAAAGCCAAGGCGGGACAGCCCAAGACAACCAGCCGAAGCTGCAAGCAAAGAGCAACGCCGCGAAGCCGAGAAAGGACACTAGAAAATGGTGTGAGTTCCATAAGAGCTCCACTCACAACACAAGTGAGTGTCGGGCCAAGCAGTCACTGGTGGCTGAGCTAAAGGTTTCAGAATCAGATGCATGTTCCAACTCTGAGTCAGAACCCGATAAGGGGCATGAAAAAGGGAAGCAGATCATTCATGCGGATCCCAGCGCCATTGTTGCTACCGCAAAGATCCAGAAAAATGAACCCGAAGATCCAGAGGAGGAGGAGCGTCTCTTCCACTCCCAGATGTGGGTAAAGGGCTCCCCGATACAGTTCATTGTTGATAGCGGGAGTCAAAAGAACCTTATTTCGGCAGAGGTCATGAAGCGGTTGGGCTTACCGACCACAGCACATCCACAACCATACACCATTGGGTGGCTTCACCAAGGGCGAGATCTTCGCGTGAGCCAGCAGTGTCACCTTCCATACAACATCAAGCCCTTCACGGATGAGGTATTGTGTGACATTGCTCCCCTTGAAGTTTGTGATGTATTACTAGGACAACCATACTGTGGAAGCGACATGCTGTGTATGAATCAAGGCCCCGTGCTATTATTATTACATTGGGAAATAAGTTGTTCAGGATACCAGAGGTAGCACCACCTGCTGCCATCTCTTTGATTACTGCAAAACAATGCAGTAAGATCATTTCCAAAACCAGGAAATTTGTTTTCCTAATGATACGCCCTCAAGGGAAGAAGAAGACAGTGGCCGCGACCTCCAAACGGGGTCCCTCTGCACGGCAGCTACAGATGGACAAGATTGTGGAGGAGTACGAAGACATCTTCACCTCCCCGGCAGGGGTTCCTCTGCACTGTCAAGTCAAGCACTCCATCGATCTGACCCCAGGGGTGCCGCTACCCAATGGACCAATTTATCAGCTCTCCATTCTGGAGAACAATGAAATCAAGAGGCAGATTCAGGAGCTCCTGCAGAAAGGTCACATCCGTCCGAGTTCTTCGCCCTGTGGGAGCCCGATAGTGTTGGTACAGAAGAAGGATGGGACGTGGAGACTCTGTATTGACTATCGGGCGCTGAACAAGATCACTGTCCGTAATAGGTACCCGATCCCGCGGATTGATGACCTCCTAGACCAACTAAAGGGGGCGAAATATTTCAGCAAGATCGATTTGAAGTCAGGATATCACCAAGTACCAATTGAACCCTCAGATGTGTGGAAGACTGCCTTCAAATCCAAGGAGGGCCTCTTCGAATGGTTGGTCATGCCTTTCGGATTGACGAATGCTCTTGCAACCTTTATGAGGCTAATGGATGACATCTTGCGGCCATTCACCAACTCCTTTGTAGTAGTATAGTTGGATGACATTCTGATCTTCAGCCAGAGTTGGGAAGAGCACCTCCAACACATCCGACAGGTTCTCCAAACACTGCGGCAACACAAGCTATGTGCCAATTTGGAGAAATGCACTTTTGGCATGACCGAGGTTCAGTATCTGGGATACATCATTGATGAACAGGGGGTGCATGTCGATCCAGCCAAGGTCCAAGTCATTCGGGATTGGCCCTCTCCAACCACTCTAACAGAGCTTCGCAGCTTTCTAGGTCTTGCCAACTTCTACCGCAGGTTTGTGTTGGGATTTTCTCATATTTCTTGGCCCTTGAGTCAAGTCACCAAGGGCGGGGCGAAAGCAAAATTCTTTTGGTCTGAATCTCAACAGAAGGCATTCAGGGAGTTGAAGGATCGCCTCTGCACGACACCAGTGCTCGCGTTACCAGATTTACAACAACCATTTGAGGTCGAGACAGATGCCTCTGACTATGCTATTGGGGCAGTCCTTACTCAACATGGACATCCAGTGGCATATCACAGTGAAACACTTTCAGACACAGTCCGGAAGTACCCCACTTATGATAAAGAGATGTATTCCATTGTACAGGCCTGCCGACAATGGAAGCATTACATTTTGGGGAAGGAAACAGTCATCCACACAGACCACCGACCTCTGCAGTTCATACAGACCCAAGGGAAATTGCAGAATGATCGCCATCAGAAGTGGTCTACATACCTGCAACAGTTTCACTTGAATATCAAGTATAAAAAGGGCAGCACCAATAATGTTGCAGATTGCCTCATTCGACCACCGATCATGGCGCTAACCACCGTGCTCAACTCTTGCGGGCACGAGACTTCTGATTGGCCACTTCTCTACAAAAGCGACCCAGAATTCGGCCACACATACCAGACACTCTTGGAGGGTTAGCAGGTTGCAGATTTTCACCTCCAAGATGCCCTATTATGCCACCTCAGTCACCTTTGTGTTCCTTCAAGCGAGCGTGCCAAGATGATTTGGGAAGCACACTACAGTCGGGCTGCTGGGCATTTCGGGGTCGAGAAAACAGTGGCAGTACTGCAAAACTATTTCTATTGGCCGAATCTTCGACAGGATGTTGGGAAGTACATCCGATCATGTACTGCCTGTGCCATTGCCAAACCGACCATTAAGAAGCAAGGCCTATATACCCCGTTGCCTACCCCTAGTCGACCTTGGGAATCCATCTCCATGGATTACATGTCAGGCCTTCCTTCCACTAAGCATGGAAATGACTGTGTTTTTGTGGTCGTCGACAGGTTCTCAAAGATGGCCATTATGATGGCCTGCAAGAAGAATATCACAGCAGAAGCCACTGCTAAACTCTTCTTTGAACGAGTGTGGGTGCACTTTGGGATCCCACAGTCTATCATCTCAGATCGGGACAGTCGGTTTCTCAGCACCTTTTGGTCCAGTCTCTGGTCAATGCTGGACACCAAACTCACGAAGTCCACAGCCTTCCATCCTCAAACTGATGGCTAGACAGAGGTTGTCAATAGGATGATTGTGCACATTCTGCGCATGTATAACTCAAAGCATCCACGCACATGGGACGAGAGCCTCCCCTACGTTCAGCAGAGCTACAACCGAGCTCTTCACAGCTCCACTGGCCATAGCCCTTTTCAGGTGGGTTTGGGATTCCAGCCACTATGCCCCATTGATGTGGCCATGCCACTTGCAGCTACTCACATGAATTCAGCTCATGTCCAGTCCGAAACAGATAAGGCCACCAGCTTCATTGAGTGCATCCAACATATTCGCCAGCAGGTCCATGACATTCTTGAGAAATCAAATGCCAAGTACAAGCAGCGACATGATCAACATCGGGTGTCACACAAGTTTCAGGTGGGCGACAAAGTCTGGTTGCATTTGCAAAAGGAACGCCTTACTGGAGCCTATCGGAAATTGAGACCTCTCCGATATGGTCCTTACACCATTACTAAGGCTATGGGAGACAGTGCATTTGAGCTCAGCATTCCCCCATTCCTTGGCCTGCACCCAGTATTCAATGTGGATCGCCTTCAGCCATACTTTCCACCATTGCTAGACACATCCGACATTGCAGAACAACTCAAACCCACAGAATTAAATCCAGATTGCATGGAACAAGCTGCAACTGATCGGATCATGGACACACAGATCAAGAACACTCGCCAATAGAATATCCACTGTATCGAGTTGTCAAAGCGGCCCAACTCCTTCAGCAGGGCAAGTGGCTCACCAGGGAACAAGTTCAGCAGAAGTTTCCTCATCTCATGGAGGAGCTCAACGCAATGGGGACCATTGCTTCCTAAGGGGGGAGGAATGATCCAGGTGGATATTGGTGGCCACCTGCCAAGTCCACCTGGACCCCCACCATTGTCTTTCTCAGCATTTTCAGTTTCCTTAATTGTAGCACAACTTACTATTTTTAGCAGTTTTTCGGGTCCTGAACTTCCGGAGCCGTTTTGAGGCCCTAAACGACGTTTTTTGGGGTATTTGGGGGCAACACGAGTCCATGGTATGGACTGGTGTTGCCTGTTCCAACAATGATAGTGCTCGGATAGATCTTTCTAATGAGCTATTGTACGCATCAAACAGAGATCATATGCCAAAGTTACGACCCCGGGAAGTTGATGTACCAACTTACCCCCAAACGAGGCCCATAGTTTGGCGTTTCATCTCCTAGGGTTAGGTTTTGGAATGTAAGGGTTTTTCCATTGTTTCTCAACAATAAATAGGCCTTCGAGCCTCATTGTAACACAGTTCAGAGGCATGTAGCCATCACATCTCTTCTCAGAGATAAGCTACCATCGCCCTAGCTAGTTTCCATTTCTGTTTGTAAGCATATTTCAGTATTTTCCATTAATGAAATGAAGTATTATTTCCGCTGCATCTTTGTGTATATGGTTATCTCTGTAATTTGTTGCGTTCCTATTTAAATCCGGATCAGCCAGTCATGCTAACAACCTATTCCCTAGCCCTAAAACCCTCAAAAAACCCCCTATTTCGCCCCCTAACCAAAGTTTTGTACATAAAATCCTAAACCCGCGCGCATTTAACCCATATTTTACCCCTTACCCTAAGTCCCAACTGTAAATATTAATCGCGCCCGTTTTAAAACCCCAAACCCACTTTCCCTAAGTCATAACCCACCCGCGCGCATATTAAAAAAGGTATATTCTTCGCATATTCCCCGTCCTTTATCCCGCCATCACCTCGCACCGACCGCCAACCGTTGGATCGCCCGCCCCACAGATCAACGGTGGGTGGGCCGTCCCATCTCCAAAGCGCCCGAGCTTTAGCATCCAGGAGATGGGCGGTATTACCGCCGTACCTCCCGCCACACGTCAGCTCCTGGGCTGTGGCGGAGCCCCCTCTGACAAAACCGCTCCCCCCCCAAAGGTGGTGCGCCACAAAACCACTTACCACCACCTGCCCGATGACGTCACCGCTTACGTCACCCCCCTCTGCCCAGTCACATGTCGAGTCATCTGCCTGCATGGCCCCTTGCCATGTGTCATGCCACGTCATCGTCCGTACATGATGACATCATGCTGACGTCATCCCGCCACATCATCATGCTGATGTCATCCCGCCACATCATCATGCTGATGTCATCCCGCCATATCATCATGCTGACGTCATCATTGATGTCACCAACCGTACAACGTCACGTCATGCTGACGTCATCAGCACTTTTTTGGCGCGAAGGGCAAAAAATCGCACTTCGGTGCCCCGGAATCAGATTCTGAGGCAGTTTTTGATGAAATTGCTCATTGCTAGATTTTTTGGGCTTGAATGGGGAATCTTCAGGGAATCATTTTATTCTGCGGCCCCCAACAGGCCCGAAAGGCGCCGAAAGACCCATTTTTCTTCGCGAAGCTTGCCGGAAGGAGTAGATAACATTTTTGAAGGAAACAGAGGCTGAACAACGGTCATTAATTTGTGAATAAAACCCACGGCACGTCAGAACATCATCAATTTATTGCCAAAGAGTATCAGAGGAAGAAGAAGAGCCAAAGAGTATCAGTCAAGATTTTTTAGGGGCTCGAGGCACCTGAACATTGATGAGGCCCCCCAGAAAGTCAAATCAGGAGGCGTAAGCCCATCCTAGCCCTCAAATCACAGCTAAAGCTTTAAATGCATACTGACAGCGGAGATGCAGAAACCCATACGCATTTATTTCACAAAACACTGCAGCAAGCCACCAAGGACAGCATCATTTATTCAGTTTTGATACGACGGCCCTGACCGCAGCCCGATATATTTTTTGCATTTATTTCTGGATAGAATTAGGTTAAGTAGTCATTTTTCTTTATGACCTGATTAGGTGAAGATGTAATAAAGGAACTCTGCAGAGAGTTTTTGCCCTATATATAGCACCCTCTGTATAGTTTTAAGGGTTGGTCAATTGAGAATTTCAGTAGAGACTCGCTGTCTATACCTAAATTTTTCCATAATCAAAGATTGCCGAAATCTTGGAGAGCAAACTGTCTGTTGTGAATGAATGTTTATGGAGATATGAAGATGGAATTATTGTGCTGTAGCCTGAAGCAATAAGTGCATCTTACCTCTGTTTATTTTTTACCACTATCTAAATAGCAAGAAGAAAGAATAGCCTAGAATTAGTTTAAATACTCTCTATGCTCAATTTCTGCTATTTTTTTATGTTTTCTTCTGATTGAATTGGTTATGAATATGAATTCCTTCTGGCTCATGTTTACCCCGATTCACCTGTGTTTGCCAATTATCTAGGGATTCTTAACTGCCCCTAGGTAGCACCCTGTTATCTTCCCTTGTTAAGCATAATTGAGAGATTCTTAACTGCCTCTCATTACTTAGCACTTCTTTCCATCCCTTAATCCTGAAACATTGTTTCATGCTCAACTATCTTACTCCATTTTCCCTCACTGTTATTAAGGAAAAGTGCCAGCAGTTTTTCTCCTCGACTCCACGCCCAATGGTTCGAAACCATTAGACTATGCTCTGCCTCTCTACCTAGCCTAAAATCCTTTTCAAACAAAACTAAATCATAAAGAGAGAGCCCTCTCTGATTGCAGGTTGGCTAGAACCTGGAGTCCAAAGTTGGTTTGTGGTTACCTCGGCCGTATCCTTTTCCGGAGCTTAAGGACAACCTGAGTGATAACATAATGGCAACTCCGCTGGGGATTTTCCTCAGATAATTTCACAAAGTTTCATAAAGAAGGTAAGAAAGCTCCACTAAGAGAACCAGACCTTGAGAACTGCTTTTTCAAAGTTTAGTTCTGATCTTTGATGGTGGACAGAGATCAGACACTCCAAAGTTGATCTTTCACCTCGTGACTCCACATCATCCTCATAATAAAGACTCCACTGGAGAGATGAACCCAAAAGAAATTTATGAGCAGATCAGGCTTTTGACCTGGATTATGATCCAAGAGGTCATGTTCTTTCTCTTCCAGAAAATTTTGTTGTACATATTGTTTAAATTTAACTTTTATGATTTTCCTTTCGAAAATGTTGAAGAAATCCCTCCTTGCACATCAGAGCAGCATCTTTTAAATGCTGCTGATGCTCACCTTATAGTCAAGGGGGACACTACTGTCAAAGCAAATCATCCTATCCCTGTTCATACCGAACCCAATCATTTAGTCCCTGTACACAATCCCCTACCTCGTAAGGTTCCTGATAGATATAAGCCACTCATTTTGCCTCCCGTGCTTAATCCTTTGCCCAAAAATCATCCCATGAATCTCCCAAGATTTGATGGAGAGAATGAAGTTACTACCCAGAAGCATATCCAAGCTTTTGAAGATTATTTGAACATTTTTGAAGTGGAGGATGAGGATGTTAGTGTTAGGCTGTTTGCCCTTTCTTTGCAAAGTGAGGTTAGGACTTGGTTTAAAGCATTGCCTGAGGCTAGCATCTCAAATCTTCAGCAGTTATTCAAACTCTTCCTTGATAGATGGATGATCAAAGTCAATTTCCTCGTGCTCATAGAAGAATATAATCAGTTAAAAAGGATTCCAAATGAATCTGTTCAGCAATTTTCTGACCGATTCAATCAAGTTTATCATTCTATACCATTGAATATAAGACCTCCCCTTGATTTGGCTCTATTACATTATCCAACAGCATTTGGTCCAGAAATAGAATTTCATCTGAGAGAAAGGAGCCCCTCTACTATGCAACAGATGCAGAACATGGCAGTAGATGTAGAGGTCAATCTGAAAATTAGGGAGAGGAGGTTGAAAACAGAAAAAGGGGATGAACTTGATATTTCTGTAAAGAAAGAAAAGGAATTAAAGCAGATGTGCACAATAGAAGTTGAATGTTTAGAGCACCAGAACAGATCTGTTTTACAAAAGGAAAGTAATGATATTCATGAACAAACTTGCCACAAAACATATGACATATTCATACCGCCATACATGATGGAGCAGTCTCCTGATATAATGTATGAATATAATAACTTCTCTTCTTTCAACAGTCTACCCAAATATGATCAGTATGATGATGATTGTGAGCCTAACGACCAAATCAGTCTTGCAGATGAGTTGCACCTTATTTTTGCAGAGAGCACAGTTGAGGATCAGCTGCCTGAACACAATGATCAGAATGCCCATCTCAGCTATGAAGAAAAGGAAGAAAACGCAGAGTGTGTTGATTTCAGTGAAGGAACTTTACCTTTCCGTTTTGAATCTTTTCAATTTATTAAGGAGAACTATCATGCAATTAATAAGCAAGTATCAGCAAGTGTTGATATTGACCGTCTAGAGGATGATCAAATCATTGTTCAAAATGTATTACCTCTAGATTTGCAGCCCCAAAGTGCCAGTGAGTGTTAGATTGAGGAAGACTCAGAAGCGGCAGCGTGTGATCAAAAAATCCAATTGGATTCCCTGTCTCTTGATTTTCAGCCATCTCGGATATTTGAAGAAGAAAAAGAACAGTTAGCACAAATCTGTCAAGTGCCATCTGAGCAGGCTTTCAAAGAATTACAGGTATCATCCCCTGTTTTGTATGATTCATCTGATGGCAAGCTGCGTGATGAGGTAAAACACTGCTCTTCTCCATGTTAGCATTATGATTCTGGTATGGCTCTATGTTACAGATGTTGTACTTGATGGCAACACTCTCAAGTGGCAATGCTCTGTTCAGGCTCTCAAAATGTTGGAAATTAAGAGGTACGTAGGTGAATGGTTCAAAAGGTGTGGACCCGCAGGTACGCCAACCAAGAAGTGCGTTCATACCCACAGGTTACCCGTTCATGAGGTGCAGACCCCCAGTTCACTCACTTCAAGGCAGAGAAGCGCGCTCACATGGGGTTTCTTATGTTTGGCCCACGGTATTTAGCCCGCCGTTCTTGATCCTATGGTTTTGGCCCATGGTATAGGATCTAATTTAGCCCCAGTTTGGATCCCTTGTATTGGTTATTGATGGTTTTGTCCCATGGTGTGGATAAAGGCTTGACTATAAATAGGGAAGGAGATCACTTCGCCAAGGTATCTTCTTGCAAATTGAATATCTTAAGATCTGAAATATTGGGTTATCGGTTTAAAAGCTTGATCTATATAAAAGTGAAGTTGAAAGTGAATCTATGAAGTGTGATCTCTCGAGCGCATGATCAGATCTGGGCATCTGACTATCTGTGGCACACTGGTGGACTGCCAATTTGGCCCTAATCGGAGGTTCGCAGGTGATTAACGGTGCAAGTACGGGGGTACGCACAGCAGAAGGCACAATGCGTGGGTAGGCAGCGCGACAGATGATCCGAATGGAAAATGGCATCAACCCATGGTACTCATCCACCCATATTATTCATCGACCCATGGAATTTACCCATGGTATTGTAAATGGCATCCGCCCGTGGTATTGTAAAATCCACCCATGGTACTCATCCACCCATATTATTCATCGACCCATGGAATTTACCCATGGTATTGTAAATGGCATCTGCCTGTGGTATTGTAAAATCCACCCATGGTATTCATTCACCCATGGAATTGACCCGTGGTATTGTAACTGAAAAATACTAGAAGTAACAAGTCACATTTTGTAAAAGGACAGATTGTCCGCCACAATGTAGCCTTTACAGTTCAGAGGCATGTAGCCACACATCTCTTCTCAGAGATAAGCTACCATTGCCCTAACTGGTTTATTTCCACTTGGGTTTTAATAAAAAGTTTCTTTGTGGTTTTGTTTATTGGGCATTCTCCTATTTTTCTTCTGGCAATTCAAGTTTTCAGATCTTGGGGTCCTTTCCCCCAAGATCCATTGCAAGTTTTCAGATCTTGGGGGTCTCTCCCCCCAAGATCCAGTTCAATATTTTAGATCTTGGGGGCCTCCTCCCAAGATTCGGATCAGTGGTATCAGAGTAGGTTATGATTCCATGGGAATGAGGGTTTCATTCCGATCTTTTTTTTGCAGGAATTTTTTTTTGGGCGGCGACTTTGCAGATCAGATATGAAACATTTGGTACAAAACTTACAAAAACAAATACCCGATCTGGATTCCTCTCGAAAAATCACCCAATTTCAAAAAAAAAATGGGTCGAATCAGAGTACGGATGTGGGAGATATCGCTGATTTAAAATCAGCTATTTTATCAGAATTTTTGTGACGGCGGAACTATTGCAGTGCGAATCTGAGATCTCAGAGTGTCCAGATAAGGATTTCCAACTCATGGGAAGATGCAAAATGATCCTTCTACTTCCAAAAACAGGTTATAATAAATATTTTGGTCCGTTATGCCCCTCCCATAGTGATTCTACAAGAATTCCTATGACCAATGTATCTGAGTTATATTGGCCGAGTTATGTCCATTTTAATTTTGGAGCAGCATTCAGAGTGGGTTTTCATTGGAGACGTGCCCTCCCACCGCACTTTAGTAGGCACCTACTTCACATTCATCAGTTTCAACATAGCAGCATTCAGCTTGGGTTATTTGGAGACGTGCCCTCCCACCCTAGGCTATGTAGGCACCTGCTACTTCATCAGCAACCAACATCATGGTTATGGGTCATCCACAAACATCGAAGTCCATTTGCTAGGCCGCACACTGTCAATATCACAGTTGGTCACAAGCATTACAGGGTACCTCTATCCTCGGATCTTCATGGTTATGGGTCATCCACAAACCCACACTTCATCGAAGTCCATTTGCTAGGCCGCACACTGTCATCATCACAGTTGGTCACAAGCATTACACGGTATCTCTATCCTCGGATCTTCGTTTATCATGGTTATGGGCTAACCACATAAAACCCTTATCTTCAGTGGTTCTTCATATTCAACAAAGGCTTCGCAGGAGGGAACTTTACGCAATGGGGACCATTGCTTCTTAAGGAGGGAGGAATGATCCGAATGGAAAATGGCATCAACCCATGGTACTCATCCACCCATATTATTCATTGACCCATGGAATTTACCCATGGTATTGTAAATGGCATCCGCCCGTGGTATTGTAAAATCCACCCATGGTACTCATCCATCCATATTATTCATCGACCCATGGAATTTACCCATGGTATTGTAAATGGCATCTGCCTGTGGTATTGTAAAATCCACCCATGGTATTCATTCACCCATGGAATTGACCCGTGGTATTGTAACTGAAAAATACTATAAGTAACAAGTCACATTTTGTAAAAGGACAGATTGTCCGCCACAATGTAGCCTTTACAGTTCAGAGGCATGTAGCCACACATCTCTTCTCAGAGATAAGCTACCATTGCCCTAACTGGTTTATTTCCACTTGGGTTTTAATAAAAAGTTTCTTTGTGGTTTTGTTTATTGGGCATTCTCCTATTTTTCTTCTGGCAATTCAAGTTTTCAGATCTTGGGGTCCTTTCCCCCAAGATCCATTGCAAGTTTTCAGATCTTGGGGGTCTCTCCCCCCAAGATCCAGTTCAATATTTTAGATCTTGGGGGCCTCCTCCCAAGATTCGGATCAACAGAAGTCCAGGTGCGGTGGTTCGCAGTAAAGAGAAAGCAGAAGTGTGGAGGTACGCTGCGCGACAGAAGTCGCAGGTGCGGGGACACAGTGAAAGTACGCGGCGCGATAGAAGCAGTGACTGTGGAGGCACAATGAAAGTACGCAGCGCGATAGAAGCAGTGGGTGCGTGGGCACAGTATTGGTACGCAGCGCATTTAAAGGCACAGTGAGTGGATACGCAGTGTAGTTCAAGGCTCTCTGCAGGGATACGCAGAGGCACAGAAGGTGAAGTGCGAAGCCCCACAGCCCAGATAAAGAAAAACTGCGAATCTGTCTTAAAAACATTTGTTGATTATCTTTTATCTATTGCTGCAGAGTTCTGGGTTTATATTTCTGGTACTGTCTTTCTGGTTACAGCATTCTGAGAAGTTGGGTGACTCTTGGTTGATTGTATAAGGAGTTTGGGTAATTTGCAAATTTATGAAAAGTGGTCCTTGAAAGAAAAGAAGTAGGGGGTTGTAGCTCCCTTCCAGAAGAAACTGGAAAACGAGAGAGAGTTGTAGCTCTCTGCAGGTTGCAGCCCGCGTACTGGTAAAGGACTGCACCAGTACAAAATCATTGTAAAAGGAGTTTCTAATTTGAAAGAAGATAGAGACATATTGCAGCAGGTGGTTTTCACCCACATTGGGTTTCCACCTTATATCTGGTGTTCTTTGGTGTGACTATCTGTTTTTCTTGTTCATGCTCATTATTTTATGGTACTGAGATGCAAAAATAAATCAAAGTATAAATAAGGAAGATTTATTAAAAGAACTTGATAATACTGATTCACCCCCCCTCTCAGTATTATTTGCAACAATTGGTATCAGAGCAGGTCCTTCAGAGAAGCTTGATCACTTGAAGGAAGATCATTCATCATGAGCAACTACGAGAGGGAAGCATCAATCAGGCCACCAATTTTTGATGGGACAAACTTCAATTATTGGAAGGTAAGAGTTACTGCCTATCTTCAATCTCTTGGTACAGAAGTTTGGGATATCGTAGATACAGGCTACACTTTTCCTTCAGCTACTCCTACAGATCCATCCGAGAAGAAGAAATATGAAACAAATGCTAAAGCAGTCAATACTCTGTTGGGATACTTATCTCAAACAGAGTTCGTGAAGGTTATGCAATATAAATCCGCAAAAGAAATATGGGACAGGATTGTCTTGATCTACGAAGGAGATGAACAGGTAAAGCGTGCTAAACTTCAAACCCTCAGGATTCAGTATGAGAATCTCAAAATGTATAATGATGAAAGTGTGGCTAACTATTTCCTTCAAGTAGATGAGATTGTTAATTGCATGAAAAACTTGGGTGAAGAAATAAAAGAGGCTATTGTGGTTGAAAAATTTCTAAGATCATTGTCCCCCAAGTTTGAATCTAAAGTGTCTGCAATAGAAGAAAAGGAAAATCTACGAACTCTTACTATGTCTCAGCTACACGGAATTCTAACTGCTTATGAAATGAGAAAAGGAGGTCCATCAGACAGGAGAGAAGCTGCTTTCAAGGCTTCAGGCAAAGGAGACTACTATGAAGCAAGTCACGTGCCAGAAGAAGAAGAAGAATCAAATTTTGTCAGAAATCTTCAACGGGGTACTGGAAGGTTCAGAGGTAAGTTACCTTTTAAATGTTTTGCTTGTGGAAGAGTAGGTCATTATGCTGCCAAATGTCCTCATAAGGATAAGATTGACAAAGGAAAGGAATCTGCTAGATGGAACAAGAGACAGAATGCAAATAAGAAAAGCTACTACACTCATGAAGACAGTGATGGTCTATCAAATAGTGATGAAGATGAACGAGGTAATGACTATAAACTTTTAATGGCCCTTGAAGATGATGATTACATGGATGCTATAGATGTGGATAGCTTTTATGAAGAAATTTCTAGACTCAAGACATGTATAGAAGAAAAGAATATGATCATTGATACTCTACAACTTCAAATTGATGAAAAAGAAAAATATCTTGAAAAGTTAGAAGGTGAAATTGTTGGCCTTAGGAAAGAGATTGAGAAAACAAAGGCTATTAATCTTAAGTTTGTCAAAGGATCTGAAACTCTGGATGAGATCATCAATGTACAACGTTCTCCACTAAACAAGACAGGTCTGGGGTATAATGGAGAAACTTCTCAAGCATCCACCTCAAGAAGTTATCTTGATGCAGCTAGAAGGAATGAGCAAAATCACAATGGATATCACCAGGTAAAGCAGGGACGAATTACAAACAAAGACTATCAGGGGCAATCCGTCTTAAGGGTGAACAAAAGCTACAACCAGCCACAGGTAAAATCTTCTCAATTTGGTTCAAGAATGGATGACAATAGAAATTACAATCATTTGGCCGGTAGATTTGATAACCGCAGAAGTTTCTTCAATGGACAATGTTTCTCTTGCCATAACTTTGGTCACAAAGCAGCTCAATGTGTTGCATATAAAACAATCATGACTAGAGAAGCTCAAAAACAAAGAAGTATGACTGGGATTACAAAAAGGACCTATAACAACTTTTCGGCTCTTGAAAATGAAGTTGAATGTTCTATTTGCAATAACTTTGGTCATGAAGATTCTGAATGTAGGAGCAGGTTTCAGCAGAAAAAGGAACAAGCCTCAAGCACTAGAACATGGAGAATAAAGGAACCACAAACAGAAAGATGTGGGATAGCCTTTTATGCAGAGGGACAGGAAAATCTATGGTACATCGACAGTGGATGCTCGAAGCATATGACAGGTGATAAGGAAAAACTTGAATCATATTCTGCTTTAGAAAAGGGAAAGAAAGTTTCTTTTGGAAATGATACTCCTGAAACTATAAAAGGAAAAGGCACTGCTCAGTTGAACGAAAAGGTCAAAGCTAGAAATGTTTTGTATGTTGATGGATTGAAGCATAATCTTCTGAGTGTCAGCCAGATGTGTGATCAAGGAACTGAGGTAATATTTAGATCAAATGAATGTCGTGTTCGTGATCTTGATACAGGTGAAACAGTGATCAAAGGTAGAAGAACTCCAAATAATCTATACATATTTGAAGAAGGAAAACAACAATGCTACTTGAGCAAGGATGATGAACACTCGTTATGGCACCGGAGGTTGGGGCATCTAAGCTTTTCACAAATAAGGAAAGCATGCAAATACCAGGCAGTTCGTGGTCATCCAGATATCAAAATTCCAGACAACACCATATGCAAATAATGTCAGTTTGGAAAGAAAACCATAACTAACTTTCCTGAGAAGGAAGGATCAGCTGGCATGCCTCTTGAGCTAGTCCATACAGATGTATGTGGTCCATTTAGGAAAAGGACACCTCGAGGAGAAGAATACTTGATATTATTCATTGACGATTTCTCCAGGTTTGTTTGGTTAGGACTTATGAAGCACAAAGACGAAGCATTCGAAAAATTCAAATCCTTCAAAGCCTTGGTTGAAAATGAATCAGGTTACAAAATTAAGTGCCTCAGGTTCGACAGAGGTGGGGAGTTTACCTCAAATGAATTTTTTGATTTCTGTGCAGAACATGGAATAAGAAGAGAATTCTCTACAGCTAGAACTCCTCAGCAAAATGGTGTGGTGGAAAGGATGAACAGAACAGTCCAACAAATGGCTCGTGCTATGCTTGAGGAGTCTGGAACTCCCGCAACTTACTGGGGAGAAGCTGCATATGCTGCAGTTGTTATTCTCAACAAAACAAATGTTCGAGTGAACAACACTCAAACTCCTCATGAGCTCTGGTATGGTGAGACTCCTTCGGTAAAGCATTTCAAAATCTTTGGGAGCAAATGCTATATTAAGAATATTGATGAGCAACTTGGAAAACTTGAACCTAGAGCAGATGAAGGCATTCTTCTTGGTTATTCTCCACATAGCAAAGCATATAAGTGCTACAATAAAAGACTTGGGAGAATTGTTGACAGCATTGATGTAGTGGTTGATGAAAAGGGATACATTCCTAGGCAAGTAAATCATGAAAATATCGAAGAAGATGAAGACTACCCTCAAAGACAGAATGATGAAGAAGAAGAACCTCAAGAAACACCAGAGGAACAGACAAGGATAGAAGAGAAGACTCCATCCAGGTACGTTCAGAAGAATCATCCAGAATCTCAGATTTTGGGGGAGAAAGAAGCAGGTGTACAAACAAGAAGAACAATTGCAGAAGCTTCAAGCTATTTGGCATTACTCTCATCCACTCAACCACAAAATGTAAAAGAGGCTTGCAAAGATGAATGTTGGGTCAAAGCAATGGATGAAGAACTTGAGCAGATCGAAAAGAACAACACTTGGGAGTTGGTTCCTAGACCAAAGGATAAGAATGTTATAGGGACAAAATGGGTCTTCAAAAATAAGTTGAACGAAAATGGGGAAGTAATTAGAAACAAGGCCAGACTTGTTTGTAAAGGGTATGCGCAGCAAGAAGGAATAGATTTTGAAGATACTTTTGCTCCTATTGCAAGACTTGAGGCCATCCGAATGTTTCTTGCTCTCTCAAGCTTTCAAAAGTTCAAAGTATTTCAAATGGACATGAAATCAGCCTTTCTGAATGGAGACTTAGAAGAAGAAGTATACATTGAGCAGCCAGATGGTTTCATTCTTGGAAATGATCCAAATCTTGTATGCAGATTGAAAAAGGCTCTCTATGGTCTTAAACAAGCTCCAAGGGCTTGGTACTATCGTTTGGACAAATATCTTCATCAACAAGGTTTTTCAAAAGGATCAGCAGATAGCAATCTTTATATAAAAATTGAAAATGACAAATTGCTAATACTTGTTGTGTATGTAGATGACATTATCTTTGGCAGCAATGAAGAATCTATGAGTCAAAGCTTTGCCTTAGTGATGCAGAAAGAATTCGAAATGTCCTTGCTTGGAGAACTGACATATTTTCTTGGTTTGTAAATCCAACAAAAAGAAGGAGAGATCTTCTTGTCTCAAACCAGGTATCTCAAGCAGATTTTGAAGAAATATGGCATGGAAGATGCAAAACCAGTATGTACACCCATGGTCACAGGATGTAGCCTCAGTGCAAATGATGAATCAGCAGCAGTGCATCAACCAACCTACAGATCTATGATTGGAAGTCTAGTTTATTTGACAGGTACCCGACCAAACATCATGCATGCAGTGGGAATAGTTGGAAGATTTCAGGCAAATCCAAAGGAAACTCATCTTCAGGCAGTGAAGAGAATCTTTAAATATCTTCAAGGGACTCAAAATTATGGCTTATGGTATCCTAGAGATATAGATCTCACACTTCATGCTTATACAGATGCAGATTGGGCAGGAAGCGTGGATGACAGGAAGAGCACAAGTGGTGGTGTGTTCTTTATGGGTTCCAGATTAGTATCTTGGTTCAGCAAGAAACAAAGTTCGATTGCCTTGTCTACAGCTGAAGCGGAATATGTTGCTGCTGCATCTTGCTGCACTCAACTCCTTTGGATGATGCAGACCTTGCAGGATTTTCAAATCACTTGTACACCACCTATCTCCATCTTATGTGATAACACAAGTGCAATCAGCATCTCAAAGAACCCAGTCATGCATTCAAAGACCAAGCACATACCGATCAAGTATCATTTTCTCAGAGAACAAGTGCTTGAACAAAAGGTCAAGTTAGAGTATGTTCCTTCTAAGGAACAAGTTGCTGATATACTCACCAAACCATTTCCCAGGGAGACCTTTGAATACCTCAGGAAAAAGATAGGGGTTGTTGATGCATCATCTTGTTGATTGAATCTCTTCTGATTGTTGGTTGTACGCAAGGTTCATCTGGGGTATATGTGTACATATGCTGGGTTGCGGATTGGTCGAAGATCGAATTGCACAGGTTCAGGGGGAGCATATAATGCATTGTTGGCATTATAGAGGAAGTACAGAAGGAGATCATGGATGCTGGTCTGAATATTGCTGCAATATGTCTCTATCTCTTTCATGGTCATTTATGGTGTTTGGTGGATTATGGTGCTTCTTTGCAGATCTGGTTTATAGTCAGGGGGAGCATGTTCTTAGGGGGAGCATAACCCTTTGCCCTTGATGTCAAAGGGGGAGAATGATGTTGAGGATCTTGAGGTTGCCATCAAGTCCAAAGGGGGAGATTGTTGGCATTATGATTCTGGTATGGCTCTATGTTACAGATGTTGTACTTGATGGCAACACTCTCAAGTGGCAATGCTCTGTTTAGGCTCTCAAAATGTTGGAAATTAAGAGGTACGCAGGTGAATGGTTCAAAAGGTGCGGACCCACAGGTACGCCGGCCAGGAAGTGCGTTCATACCCGCAGGTTACCCGTTCATGAGGTGCAGACCCCAATTTCACTCACTTCAAAGCAGAGAAGCGCGCTCACATGGGGTTTCTTATGTTTGGCCCGTGGTATTTAGCCCGTCGTTCTTGATCCTATGGTTTTGGCCCGTGGTATAGGATCTAATTTAGCCCCGGTTTGGATCCCTTGTATTGGTTATTGATGGTTTTGTCCCATGGTGTGGATAAGGGCTTGACTATAAATAGGGAAGGAGATCACTTGGCCAAGGTATCTTTTTGCAAATTGAATATCTCAAGATCTGAAATATTGGGTTATCGGTTTAAAAGCTTGATCTATATAAACGTGAAGTTGAAAGTGAATCTATGAAGTGTGATCTCTCGGGCGCATGATCAGATCTGGGCATCTAACTATCTGTGGCACACTGGTGGACTGGCAATTTGGCCCTAATCAGAGGTTCGCAGGTGATTAACGGTTCAAGTGCGGGGTACGCACAGCAGAAGAAGGCGCAGTGCGTGGGTACGTAGTGCAATAGAAGTCCAGGTGTGGTGGTTCACAGTAAAGAGAAAGCAGAAGCACAGAGGTACGCTGTGCGACAGAAGCCGCAGGTGCGGGGACACAGTGAAAGTACGCGGCGCAATAGAAGCAGTGACTGCGGAGGCACAATGAAAGTACGCGGCGCGATAGAAGCAGTGGGTGCGTGGGCACAGTATTGGTACACAGCGCATTTAAAGGTACAGTGCGTGGATACGCAGTGTAGTTCAAGGCTCTCTGCAGGGATATGCAGAGGCACAGAAGGTGAAGTGCGAAGCCCCGCAGCCCAGATAAAGAAAAACTGCGGATCTGTCTTAAAAACATTTGTTGATTATCTTTTATCTATTGCTGCAGAGTTTTGGGTTTATATTTCTGGTACTGTCTTTCTGTTTACAGCATTCTGAGAAGTTGGGTGACTCTTGGTTGATTGTATAAGGAGTTTGGGTAATTTGCAAATTTATGAAAAGTGGTCCTTGAAAGAAAAGAAGTAGGGGGTTGTAGCTCCCTTCTAGAAGAAACTGGAAAACGAGAGAGTTGTAGCTCTCTGCAGGTTGCAGCCTGCGTACTGGTAAAGGACTGCACCAGTACAAAATCATTGTAAAAGGAGTTTCTAATTTGAAAGAAGATAGAGACATATTGCAGCAGGTGGTTTTCACCCACATTGGGTTTCCACCTTATATCTGGTGTTCTTTGGTGTGACTATCTGTTTTTCTTGTTCATGCTCATTATTTTATGGTACTGACATGCAAAAATAATTCAAAGTATAAATAAGGAAGATTTATTAAAAGAACTTGATAATATTGATTCACCCCCCCTCTCAGTATTATTTGCAACACTCCATTAGCAGGCTGCAAAGCTCAAAATCAAGTTGCTGATGATTCCCCAATTTCAAAGCATGATAACTATCCCAAACCTTTGTACAGTTCTTCAAGTCAGTCTAGCAATAATGTATATATGCTATAGGACCCTTTTGTACAGTTTCTTGTTTCAGCAAAGAAGGTCATCTGCTTCCTGATCTTCTCAAAGATTAATAAGGCCATAGTACATTGCAAGATCTCCATTTCAGGTAACAGCAAGCACAAGCAGCAGGGGCCATTCATGTTTATAATGCTTAAGTGGCTGCATTGGCTGTTTCATTTCACCTAACGACAAAGTAAGTGCTGGTTAGGGTAGGTAGGTAGGATTAATAAGGCAACCGGACAAGCAAATTTTGTAGAATACAACAGCAATTGAATACAAGGCAGTCTGACCTGCTGTTCTTGACTTTTCACAAGGAAAAGCCATCCCCAAGTGGAGCCACTGCTAGCCTCCTGCTGCAGCAGGTATTCATTTTTCATGATTGACATTTTTACATGCCAAATATGTCATACTTTGCAGGCTGTAGTGTTCCATATTTCCATAACAGACCAAAGAAAAAGCCATGAAATGTGCTAGTCCAAAGGCCATTGCTGTGTTCCAGTTTTGGATAGTTTTAGAGGGAGGTCCAAACAGTCCAATCTTGGTCTCCCTAGATTTCAATTTCTTGTTGTAGAATATAGAGAATGATATCTGTCCAAACAGTTTAATCTTGGCAGATCTGTAGATAGGTAGAGAATCATAGGGACCCAACTGTTTAATCTGGGCCGTGGCAGAAATAAGTGTAGATTTAGATAGGAAATCAGAAAAAAGAAAACAAAAATTGTAAATATGGGTCTACAAGTCTAAGTGCACCCAAATCAAAAGAAGAAAAAATGTTAGGAAGTAGGCCGGGTAGGTAGCTGTGGTTGCAGAATGGTGATTCATGATCAATTTTGTGTTTCAAAATGTTTATCTTTTCAGATCATAGTGCAGGCAGTTTTGCATTCAGAAGAGCTCAGAGCTGGACATCACTAACTGCCCCTTCTTCTAATTCCCCAAAGTCACTTACTAAATCCCCAAAGTCACTTACTAAATCCCCAAAGAGGTCAAGATCTGCTTGAGCCTCTTAGTCTCATCATACTCCATATCAGTTGCCTTGGTGAAGATCTGCTTCACTCAAGGATTTCATTTCTCTACAGGTTCTTTTCCCCAAATTTAGCCTAAGGTCTCTGACCTTAGCGCTTGCTGGTCACCTTCATATTAACTACTAACAGTATTATGTAACTCCCTATCAGTTATTCCCTTCCCCTACTAAAACTTTGTATATATGACTCCCCTATGTAAATATCCCCTCCCTGGCAATATAGCCATAGTTTTCAAAGTCCGGGGAAAAAATAGTCCATTTGGGGTTGCTTTTAGCCCATCCGTGTCATAACAGGAGTTAGATGGGACCTGGTCATGCTGACCACCTATTCCCTAGCCCTAAAACCCTCAAAAACGCCCTATTTTGCCCCCTAACCAAAGTTTTGTACATAAAATCCTAAACCCGCACGCATTTAACCCATATTTTACCCCTTACCCTAAGTCCCAACTGTAAATATTAATCGCGCCTGTTTTAAAACCCCAAACCCACTTTCCCTAAGTCATAACCCACCCGCGCGCATAAATTAAAAGGTATATTCTTCACATATTCCCCGTCCTTTATCCTGCCATCACCTCGCATCGACCGCCAACCATCGGATCGCCCACCCCACGGATCAACGGTGGGCGGGCCGTCCCATCTCCAAAGCGCCCAAGCTTTACCGTCCGGGAGATGGGCGGTATTACCACCGTACCTCTCGCCACGCATCAGCTCCTGGGCTGTGGTGGAGCCCCCTCTGACAAAACCACTCCCCCCCCAAAGGTGGTGTGCCACAAAACCACTTACCGCCACCTGCACGGTGACGTCACCGCTTACGTCACCCCCCTCTGCCCAGTCACATGTTGAGTCATCTGCCTGCGTGGCCCCTTGCCACGTGTCATGCCACGTCACCGTCCGTACATGATGACATCATGCTGACATCATCCCGCCACATCATCATGCTGACGTCATCGCTGATGTCACCCGCCATACAACGTCACGTCATGTTGACGTCATCAGCACTTTTTTGGCCCGAAGGGCAAAAATCGCACTTCCGCGCCCCGGAATTAGATTCTAAGGCAGTTTTTGATGAGCGATTTGCGCAAATCGCTCATCGCTAGATTTTTTGGGCCTAAATGGGGAATCTTCAGGGAATCTTTTTATTCTGCGGCCCCCAGCAAGCCCGAAAGGCGCCGAAAGACCCACTTTTATTCGCAAAGCTTGCCAGAAGGAGCAGATAACATTTTTGAAGGAAACAGAGGTCGAACAGCGGCCATTAATTTGTGAATAAAACCCACGGCACGTCAGAACAACATCAATTTATTGCCAAAGAGTATCAGAGGAAGAAGAAGAGCCAAAGAGTATCAATCAAGATTTTTTAGGGGCTCGAGACACCTGAACATTGATGAGGCCCCCCAGAAAGTCAAATCAGGAGGCGTAAGCCCATCCTAGCCCTCAAATCACAGTTAAAGCTTTAAATGCATATAGACAACGGAGATGCAGAAACCCATACGCATTTATTTCACAAAACACTGCAGCAAGCCACCAAGGACACCATCATTTATTCAGTTTTGATACGGCAGCCCTGAGCGCAGCCCGAGATATTTTTTGCATTTATTTCTGGATAGAATTAGGTTAAGTAGTCATTTTTCTTTATGACCTGATTAGGTCAAGATGTAATAAAGGAACTCTGCAGAGAGTTTTTGCCCTATATATACCACCCTCTGTATAGTTTTAAGGGTTGGTCAATTGAGAATTTCAGTAGAGACTCGCTGTGTATACCTAAATTTTTCCATAATCAAAGATTGCCAAAAGCTTGGAGAGCAAACTGTCTGTTGTGAATGAATGTTTATGGAGATATGAAGATGGAATTCTTGTGTTGCAGCCTGAAGCAATAAGTGCATCTTACCTCTGTTTATTGTTTACCACTATCTAAATAGCAGGAAGAAAGAATAGCCTAGAATTAGTTTAAATACTCTCTATGCTCAATTTATGCTATTTTTTTATGTTTTCCTCTGATTGAATTGGTTATGAATATGAATTCCTTCTGGCTCATGTTTACCCCGATTCACCTGTGTTTGCCAATTATCTAGGGATTCTTAACTGCCCCTAGGTAGCGCCCTGTTATCTTCCCTTGTTAAGCATAATTGAGAGATTCTTAACTACCTCTCATTACTTAGCACTTCTTTCCATCCCTTAATCCTGAAACATTGTTTCATGCTCATCTATCTTGCTCCATTTTCCCTCACTGTTATTAAGGAAAAGCGCCAGCAGTTTTTCTCCTCGACTCCACGCCCAATGGTTCGAAACCCTTAGACTATGCTCTGCCTCTCTACCTGAAAAATCAATTTTCCCACCAAAAACAAAACAAAACCCTTTGAACTCGAGACCTAGCCTAAAATCCTTTTCAAACAAAGCTAAATCATAAAGAGAGAGCCCTCTCTGATTGCAGGTTGGCTAGAACCTGCAGTCCAAAGTTGGTTTGTGGTTACCTCGGCCGTATCCTTTTCCGGAGCTTAAGGACAACCTGAGTGATAACACCTAGCTAGCACTGTGCATTTCCAGAAGTGAATACTTTGCCTTCCCTCCATAAATTATGCAAGTATAGCCAGAAATTTACCTCTAGACTTGCATTGTGCAATTCTTAGAGGCAGTGTCGTGTTGGCCCCAGAAACTGTACAACGCAGTTTGCTAGTTGCATGTCATTGCTGACTGAAATTGTGCATTGCACAGTTTTAGTCCTCAGCAGCCCCAGCTAGACTCTGCATTGCACAGTTCTAGTAGCCAGTTAGCCTCCTGAAAGTCTAGAATGTGCCTTGCGATGTTTTGGTAGTCAGTCTCCCGACCTCCTAGCTGAAATTACGCGACCTTCATGATCAGTCACATAGGTATGTTTCAAGTCAATTCTCAATTTCATTTTGGTTTTTGACCGACATATTTATTTCCACGAGTGTTGTCATGTCTCCAGGTATCATAGGTGTTCATCTGCGTCTCATTAGCCCAAGTATAATGGTTTCCAAGGGAGCTGAGTAGAAGACATCGTTTAAAGCACACTTCAGGATGCAGTCGATCAAGTGTCTGAACTTTTGTACCCACAAAGATATCAAGTTGTTCATAGAAAAGGACATCAAGATATGACAAACTCATCATCATTACAAGTAGCACCATGAAAAATAGTTGAAGGTAACACACCAGATGCAACGAAGGCAAGAGGAAGGTTGTTGAAAACACAGAGGTAGAACAAAGTTGCAAGCTGAAGTTGATCCACTGGTGATGAAAGCAACTTTGGACACTCAGGCTATGAGGTGACGACGCACATGAATGTCGCATGAAGACAAAGAAGGGAACATAGAACGAGTTTCATGTGCCGAAGAAGCAACTCAAGGAAGAATAGGAGCTGCATAGGCGAGAGAATGAGTTGCAACAGGAATAGGTACAACAACGGGCTCAACATGCACTTACGGATGAAACTGCACCCGTACAATTTATAGATCCATCCCAGTAGCTGGCATGGAGCAAACATGCTGAGAAGTGTTGTTAATTGCATGCAAGGGAATTGGGAAGCATGCATGTCATTGTGTGCACACATGTGATCTAACCCATTTGTCACACTCACTGAGGAAAAGACAAGAAGCAAGTCCGACTAGAGTTGAACATGCAGTTGATAGTTGATGCGCATGACCACCAACACACACTAGAAGATCAACACGGAAACTATGCATCAATGTATTGCCGATTCAGACACACCCAATAAGACCATGCACATGTTAATGGAAGAGTTGGATGAAGGAGCCACACCAATGCACCGGGATGCAACGGAGGCAAGAGTTCACCTCAACAAGATGTCACCATGGAGCACATGCGCACCATCACGGACGACCAAGATTGACATCGTCTCACCACCTTCACAATCACAAGCATGTCAAAGAGTTGGTCTCACCACAATGGACCGAGTGTTAGTGATGTCTTGCATTGCTTTCTCAAGCCATTTTGTCTCACATGTGCACATGTGCATTGTAATGTAACGTCTTGTGAAGTGGAAGTTCAAGTGTCAATAGTTGGATGTAACATTCATAGAGTAGATTAAGAGTCATGAGGGTAGAAGAATTGTCACAAAGTAGAATGTCAAGCGTCAGCCCACCCTTTACTATAAATAGAACCTCATAGCTCATTATAAAGGCTTTTGGTTAGCCAAGTTTCTGATAATACTATCTTAGGGAGAGCTTGGATAGTATTGTAATGAGCCTTGGCTTCTCCACTAGGAAAAGCTAGTATATCTCTTCAGAGGAGCCAGCGACAGTGACTGTAACGTTCCACTGTTGGAACTAGTGGTTGGACATTATATTATATGACTAGAACTTACACTTCTTAATATAACATGGTTACTCTAAATGATGTATGTATGAATCTTATTAAAATGTGTTGATTAGTTTAACCATCACTTTGGATTGTTAGCTAACTTGCGTTCTAGTTTGTGATGCATCTTCGCTCCTGTGTTCCTTTTTAAGCCATGTGCTATCATAGGTTTCCAAGGGGCACACTCACCCCACTCTCCATGTGTTAGAACCTCTCATGCACCTTCCTTGGCTTGCTGCAGCTATCACACCCTTGCTACCAACAGAGACATTTTAGTTGCCTCTATGCGAAATCATGGTTAGGGCATTTTCATACGACCCACTATTGGGACTCCTACACCGAATGGTATAAGGTCTAATTGGGACTTCTTACCGTGGAGATCACCTTACATGTTGGTAGGTCCAGCATCATCAACAAGATGTTAAAAATTACAAAATTTAAACTATGGTTAAAGACTCTTATGTGGATACAATGACATGTTTGAAAGGAGATTCTTATAACAGAATAATTAAACAATTGATAGTCATGGAAAAGGATGGTCATCATATTAAGGCAGTATTAATCTGGTTAGCAAGTAATGCATATTGTAGAAGAATATGAATTATACATTGGCAAGTGTGACTTGCATGTAGGGCTCATTGTGGGATGCAATGAGTTGCATGGATGTGCCTTAATATGTGAAGGAATCACAAATTCTCACAACTAAACTATGATAAAATCAAAGAAGAATTTACCCTATATCTGGGATAATTTGGAGTGTAACTGGTTTTGGATAAGAAATCCAAGATTAAACTATGATGCCTTAATAATCCTTAAATGAATATATGATCAAAGTCGAAACTAATCATTACACCAATGATAAACATACAAGTTGTTGGATAGTTATAGTGTGTGGAAGAGAGACTCCCTAGAAGACTCTAATGAAACAAGATCCTAAGAAGGGGTGGGAGACATGAAAGACAAATTTTTCTATGTAATATATGACTAAGTACTTTAAAATTGTCTTTTAAGTTAAATGTGACTATATTGGTCAATGAACATGTAAGGGATAATGAAATTAGTCTTGGACATGGGTTGTAAATAAATGAATCATTTGAATAAGAAAATCATCTAAATACACCTTCATGAAGGAAACAAAAAACTTATCAGAAAATTATGCATAGTTAAACAAGCATAGGTTGGAATCCATGGGATTCTGATTGAATAAAGCACGAGTCATAAAGTACATGATAGTCTAACCTAAACCAAGAATGATATTATCACGTGGGTGTGAAAATATGATACAACCTATTGTCAACATCATATATTAGTAATGACAGTATGATAAGAAAAACACTAAATTGACATAAAAATTACACCTAGTATACATACATAATGGAAATCTAGAAGAAAGTCTTATGCTTCTTCAGAAAATGTCGTTGTGTTAGTAAGCAAAAAATGGGTAAAGAAAAAAATATTTTTCATAATTACCACTCATAATGATCTAAAACTCTAATGTTAGCATAACTCATGCATCAAATAAGATAAGCAAGGATAACCGATCTCTTGGCCTTAAGGATGTGAAGTGGTGAATAGTTTATCTTTCACTTATAACTCCTATTTGGGAAATCTATGTAGGTGCATACTATTCAGCCAATGACGTTTAGACCTACATGAAACTTATCATAACCAAACAAGGTGTTCGAAGAAGGAAAGCATATCACATGATTGTTTGAAGTGTGGGACATTAGTTAGGTACCAAACAAATCTATTCTTGGTTAAAGAAAGGACAAGAAGTATAATAAAATTTGAATATCTATGAGAGAATGAGTATCATAATCAATAATGTATTTAATGGTATATTCGGTTGTTGTTAAAACCTTGTATAGGCGATAGATTTAATCCCAAAACTAAAAGTTATGGGTATGATTGAGAGATAGTGGGCATGATGACTATTATGATACTATTAGATTGATATTGTTGCAACCACATGACATAGGAAAATGATTGCTAAATAATGGCACTTGAACATTATGACATAAAAAAACTTTCATTGGTTTCAGAAATGAAACATGTTCATGAAAATTCCCTATCAATTGAGGACAATTGTTCTAATTACCATAAATACATGAAGGAATGTTTGGCATACTAATAACATGATTAAAATCATGTGGATAAGTCTATGTCATGAAGGTGATGCTATGGACATTGGTAGGATATGCAGTAGTACAGATTGTACTTTGTACAAGTAGTACATATGGTACTAGTATGGATAGATGTATGGCATGATAAACATGATATGTATAGCTATGTGTGTATTGCACCTTGTGTGCAGGTATGCATGAAGAAACTAGGTGGGTGTCTAGCAGGGAAATCGACCTAGAGGTTGCACAGAAGAAGAAAACTAAAAAGGGACTCAAGGATAAGTAACTGTGGTTTATTTTAAGTTATGTACATATTATTATGATGGTTGTATATGAGCTAACCTGTTATGATATGTTATGCATATTGATTTGGAAAATATTCGAGTTTGCTGCAAGCAGAGCAGTTGCAGAAAGTAACTACTCGGCAAGGAAACAAAGGCTTGGAAGGATGCAGGAAGAGAACATACATTCTTGAAATAAAATGAATAATGAGAAATATAAGCCAGAGGTACTTTAGCAATATTTTTTATGAAGTTATTGATTATGGTAAACTTAGTTGAATTTATGCATCTGAAATTTCTTACAAATTATTTGAAACTAATGTTACAGGTAGCTAGGGAAGCAGAGGTGTTGGGAGCACTCCTTGTAACTGATATATATATATATATATATATATATATATATATATATATATATATATATATATATTTTCATTAGATGGCAAGGGCATAGAAGTTGTGGGTTCAGAGATATATACTTGTGAATGAGGATGCAGTAATACATTGAGGATGCTGTAAAATTTAAGGGGGTGAGTATGTAACACCCCTCCCTTGTGTGTTAGACTATTGTAAACCTAAGCTGAGAAAATCTAGGTGTGATGTGTAATAGGGAAAGAAAGTATATATTATTAAAAAAATTAATAAATAAATCACTTGGAAAATCAAGACACTGAGAGATGAGATTCTTGCCAAATCCCATTAAGGAATGGGACAGGAATAAATATTTCATGATAAGCTTGTATACGTGATTTTAGATAAGCTAGATGTATTGGAGATAAATTTCCATTGGATGGATTGGATATAGATATCCATCAAGGAAGAAACAAAAAATACTTGTGGGAGGTAAAGGCAAGCTTTTATGAGGAAAATCCTCGCGGGGGATAAAGGCAAGCGTTTCTGAGAAAGGCCTAGGAAAATGGAAAAAATCCATAAAAGAGGGATGCTGCTAATGGAAACTATATCATGAAAGAGAGTATTAAATACCCATTGCATAGATCAATTCGAGGCAGTTGATCCATCAAAAGAACCTCAGCTCAGGGGGAATCAGAGGTGATTCATGGTTGGGTGGTGGTGCTTCGCTCTCCAAGTGATGTTTTAGTGGGATTCATTTGTGTAAAATGTTTTGTATAATGTTTTCTTCCCTCTTTGTTTCAAATTCATTTAGCTTATGAAAGAAATTGCATGATTTTTCTAGCTATGAGAATGATTGAAGGAATTACATGTGACTATTATACATGAGTAGATTTATTTGTGTTCATGGCATTTATGAGATAATGTTATATGGATGCATGTGATAATTTTTGCATAGCAATGAAATTATAATTCAGGTTATTAAAGGATCAATGTGTAGATCTTATGTAGTATTGGTATATCTAGTCCCTTGTTAAGGTACATAGTCATGAAGAATTCCTTCATCTGCTTTGGGTTCGAAATTACCAAGTTTTTCATCAGTCCTTTTGATGAAACATTTTCTTCCAAACACTATAAAGTTTTTATAGTAGGAGGCTTACCATACCAAAGTTCATATGGAGTTTGATTTCTATTTATCCGAACATTTTCTTTGTTGAGAATAGTCATGGGCATTCCCACACGACCATCCCATAAGCATTCCCAGCATTAGAATCGGCATCATTCCTGGCATTATAAGAACCAGCATAATTTCCAAGGTGGGGTGATGGGGCACCATCAAGGCTAGCCGAAGGCTCAAGGCTGGCCGAAGGTTCAAGGCTGGCCGAAGGCTCAAGGCTCAAGGCTCAAGGCTGGCTGAAAAAATGCAATACAAAAACTGTGCACCCTTTAGGTATAAGAAAAAAAGATAGCATGTAACCAACTAAATCCCAAAAATTTCCACAAGCCGGTCCCTCTTCTCATGCATGAACTTCTATGTACAATGGTTAACAATAGTTAAGGCTCGATGGTATAAACTAAGGTGCAAATTATCTAGGCTATGCAATTGCAATGAGGGTATCTACTAAAGCTTTTTGTGCATAATATATATTGCAACATCCATTTGATTTGGAGAAAGATAACTATAGGGTGTTTATGTTAATGATTTCATTAATGCTTCTATGCAATTAACTTTATGATATGCTCATATATAGATTAATGTGTGAGATAACTAATGTTAATGATTTCATTAATGTTTCTATGAAATTAACTTTATGAGATGGTCATATATAGATTAATGTGTGAGATAACTAATGGCATGAGATGTTGATTCATGTAAACAAGTTAGGGGATAATTCTCCTAAATGATATAATCAATGATTCGATATTTTCTAAACCATGCATGTCAAAAGAATTGTATCATATGAGGCTAATCTAACTTCTTTTGCATGTTTCATAAATGTTATATCACTAAACATTTTAACTATGCATGTAGGATTATGATCATGATTCCTAGCCATGTTGCCATGTTGTTACCTAAAGCTCAAAGAAATGTTTTGTTAATGCTTATCTGGGGTTTCAAATGCTTGAGTGAGGTTGTCAAAGAGTGTTTCTGACTGCATGCTATAATTAAATTCTCTCTCCCAATTGTGAAGTATGAAAAAAGAATGACTCTCATACAAGTCCTATAGATGGACCTGAGAGTCCACATCATGGATCGACCTTTGTTGTTGTTAAATGGATAATACTATGGGTTATCTTACATAGATAATAAATATTATATAATGACATACTAAATATACTCTTGACAGGGGCCAAATCTTAAATATAGTTGAAGAAAAATTTCCAGAATAGGGAGCCTGGTAGCTAATTCTCAGGCTAGGCTCAGGAGGTACATTAACTTTTCTTCATATCAAATTCCAATATATCTCTCAATATGCATTTATATAAAAGAACCATACTTTCTTGAGTTATATAAAATAATTAAGCATGATCTATATTGGAATTGGCCTTGAGGAATTTATATTTTGAACAAAATGAATGGTTCAGATTGCAAGCCAAGTAAATATTCTTCGCCTAATACAAGATCTAATGGACAATATGAAAAGTTTACCAATTTTCATTTTCTTTAGGCTTCTCCTCTTCTTTTTGAAACGTCTCTATGCTTGGGATGTGTGTTCCTTTAGCATATTGATGTATCGATATGTCTATTACATTGCTTGACATGTTGGCCATCCATTTGGGCATTTCGAATTTAATGCAATCATTTTCCCGAAGTCCCAAATTCTCCCATTGATGGCTTCTATAATTTACGATTGAAAATTCACCACCTATTTGATTATGAGTATTTATGATCCACCTACTTCGAAGCCCAATCAATGAACTAAGAATAAGTGTATCTCAATAACGCATTGATTTAACATTTGAGGCTAGGAATTCTTCTTCTTGTGATGTTTCTTTTGAAAAGGATTTTCCTTATGAGAAAAGACATATACTATTTACCTGACCCATTTTCCTCCATTGACACTGTGATTGGTTAGATTCATCAATCATGTAGTATGTTAAAGAATGTTGAGAATTAAAAAGACATAGAAATCATGGGAGATAGCTGGATTGATTTTAATATCATTCAAGGCAAGAAAGAGGAATGCTATGATGTTCATAACACAAAGGATAGTATTCGACAACAAGCCAACATGCGATAAAGTTGTAGCCAGGATGTGTTGTTGGTATTACAAGAGGAAGATTGTCATTGAAACATGCATGAGATAAGCGGTATTATGTCGGTCAATCATTGGACTCCGATTATGGAAACCATAATGAATATATATGTGTGTACATCCTAAGATATAACTATATTTGGCATAATATTTTGTTCTTGATATTTCCATCCACATTTTTCAATCTTCAATATGGAAATGTTCGTTGTTGACATAAAATAAAAGCTATGATCATTTCTAAGTTATTAAGTTAAGACTCAAAACTACATTTTCTGCACTCATGAAATATGCAAATGTTAGCTGCTGACATCAAATAAAAGCTATGATCATTTCTAGGTTACTAAGTTAAAAATAAAAACTATGTTTTCTACGGTCATGAAATATGAAATATCAATATTTGAGGATTATGAATGCCATCAATCATGTACTAGAGACTTTATTTTTGATGTATCTACTATCTTCATTTGTATCATAGTTACCAAATTCAACTGTGTTGATAAAAGAAAATTTGAAAATATGGGAGTACCTTCGATTTGATTGAACTTGTAATCAAATACTATTCACCATTCGAGTATTGTGATGGTTTTTTATATTTACATGACTAGTTTAAGCCCTTAGTTATATAAGGGAGTGTATTTGTATGAGCTTCATAGCCATTCATGCCAAAGGTATGAGAGAAGGTGAGGTATGAAGAAAAATATTAACATTGTTACTTATTCATCAATTAATTATGTCATGGTATTATATCAATAAATTTATTTTTTCATACTTATTCTCGAGAAAGAACTTATTTTAAGTATGTATTTGCTTTTTTTTTAACAAAAATGAGGTATCATTATTTTCAATAAAACTATAAAATTATATAAATTTTAGTTTTGTGTGATTTTATTGAAAATGAAAATACATAAATTTGATCTTTAATATAATGATGCGACTCTCTTATAAACATAAATTTGATTTTTCATTATTCATATAGAATAAGAATGTTTAAAACACAATGACTAGGTTGGAGCTCTCTTACTAATATAAATTTGATTTTTCATTATTCATATAATGTTGGGTCCCTATAATACTAGTGATTACCCCATTACTATTGTAGTTATACCCATTATTTATATTTTTGTGCCCCTATTACCCCCATATTGTTATTTCTGTGCCCCATAAAATCCCTCTATTATTATTTTTGTGGCTTTATATTATTATTGTTAGGTCAGCTGGATTATATTGTAACTCCTTGGACTCCTATATATAGAAAGGAGGTTTTGTCATTTTTATCATCCAAGAATTGTTCATTTATGTAATGTAAAGGAGGTTGCCCCCTCGAAGAGGCTGAATTCTAAGGCGTTGATCTATCTTTTCTATCTTTTCTTGAGCTGGTTTCATAACATTTGGTATCAGAGCTTTGGATTCTACGGTTTCGCTGCTCCAAACAGGTCATCATGGAATTTTCTCTATAACTCTCTTTCTGTGATGTTTCAGAAGTCGTAAAAAAAACCCATTTGAGAAGAAATCACGCTAAACCTTGGGTCTGAATTTCAGAGCTTTTCGCACGATATTTGTGGAGATAAGATCTAAGGAAGTTGGTCTTTTTGCAGACTCTTGAATTACATTCAAAACAGGTGACCTGGGGAAAATCGTCATAACTTTCTCTCTGGGGATCGGATTGAAATTTCGTAAGAAGGTACAGAAAGAGGACGGAATTTAGTTTCTTGTGTGTGTGTTTCAGATTCAAAGGTTGAAACAGTGACTCGTGGCACGTCGTACAAGTTTGCTCTACTGAACCAGTCTAAAAGCAAGTCACTGTGGGAGATTTCACATAACTCTTCCTTGGAGAATCCAATTTGGCTTAGACTTGTGGCATTGGAAAGAGGACGCAGAAGGATACTACAGGTAAAAATTTTAGAACTGGATGATCCGAAATTACAGAGATACATCAGATTCAATATCAGGCTTCTATAAAGTGAAAAAAGGTGTAGTTTTTTTTTTAATTTTTGTGTAAGCTTGGTTTAACGAAATTCAAAGGGCATAGTAAAGCATTATTATCGGTAACTGATGCCCCGAGGAAAGAAAATGCAAACACCTAGTAAGGAACCTGAAAGCTCTAGCATGACTCATGAAGAAGAGGAAGAAATGCTACATGATATATCAAAATTACAAGAACAAGTGCAACAAATGTCACGCTCACAAAAGCTAACAGAAGCTAAGATAAGTGGCGTGGAATCTAAGGTAAATGGCGTGGAATCTAAGATAAAGGGCATGGAAGCTAATATGGATGATTTGAAGACAGACATGGAAGAATTGAAGAAGTTGCTACAAGAAAGGGTCACTAATGGTGAAAAGGTAGTAAAGGAAACTCATGATGAGAACAAAAGAAATGTTAATCATGATTCCATAGACGCTAATGTTGGATCGAAGAATCACCATATTCCAAAAATCGATATGAGGAAGTTTGATGGCAAGGATCCCGCCACATGGATATTACAGATGGAGCAATTCTTCGATCTCAATAATGTGCAAAACGCACAAAAGGTACGTATGGCAACTGTATATTTAGAACCAAATCAGTTTGTATGGTATCAATGGCTTTGCTCTCGTAAACAATTTATCACTTGGGCAATTTTTACGGAAGAATTGATAGCACATTATGAAGATACAAAAAGCAACACTTTTTTTAGCCAATTGATAAGTCTCAAACAAAAGGGTTCAATAATGGAGCACATTGAGGAGTTCCAAAAATTGAACATAAGGGTAAAAGATATTCCAGAGGAGCATAGGATTGATGTGTTCATAGGGTCTTTAAAGGATAATATCCAACATGATGTTCGCCTTTGGGAACCTGATTCATTAGAGAAGGCATTCAGGTTAGCAAGAAAAATGGAAAGCAAAATTATGGCAACCAGGAAGCATACCACTCACAACTATAAAGACGGAAGTGTTGTTGCCCCTAGTCTTCCACAACCTATAAGGTTGACACCACAACAATTGGAAGAAAAAAGAGCAAAAGGGCTTTGTTACAGTTGTGATAGCAAATACACTAAAGGTCATAAGTGTGCTGAGAAGAAATTATTCTACATAGATTGTGAAGAGGAAGAAGAAAAGGAGCAAGAAAGGTCAAAAGAAGAAGATATACTCCAGGAACAAAGCCTAGATGAAGAACAAATAAATCCGACCATATCTTGTAATGCATTGGCGGGAATTACCACTCCTCAAACCATCAAGATAGAAGGACAAATCAAGAAGAAAAAGGTAATAGTGTTGATTGATTCAGGAAGCACCCACAATTTTATTCATTGTAGGGTAGCAAAAGAATTGAATTGCTTCCTATATCCAGCACCAGAGTGTCAAGTGATGATTGCAAATGGAGGAACAATAAATTGCTCTGGAAAGTGCCATAATATCAAGCTATCCATGGGAGAATATGTATTGACTAGCCCAATGCTTTCCATTCCAATGGGAGGTGCTGATGTTGTACTAGGAGTCCAATGGCTACAATCCTTGGGTACAATAGCTTTTAATTTTCAAGAACTTTTCATCAAATTTTCTACGGAAGGAAAGGAAGTTGAATTAAGGGGTATTGCAGGGAAACCAGGAAAGATAATCAGCTCTAATGGCATGACAAAGCTTCTAAAAAAGGAGCAAAGAGGTGTAATTGCACAATTATGTTCGCTAGATGTTTCCACATTGGAATCATCTATTTCTCCAGATCTCCAAAAAGTCCTGGACAATCATTCCAAGGTATTTGAGACTCCCAAAGGTCTCCCACCTATGCGTGATCATGATCATGCTATTCATCTGATTCCAGGAAGTGTTCCTCCAAACATCAGGCCGTACAGATATCCCTATGTCCAAAAAAGTGAAATTGAACGTATGGTTGCAGAAATGCTAGAGGCTGGTATAATTCAACCGAGTCAAAGTTCTTTCTCAGCTCCAGTAGTATTGGTGCACAAGAAGGATGGATCATGGCGCATGTGTCCAGATTATAGGGAGCTCAACAAGCTCACTATTAAAGATAAGTTCCCCATTCCTGTTATTGATGAATTACTGGATGAATTGCATGGATCAATTTACTTCACCAAGTTGGATCTTCGTTCGGGATATCATCAAATCAGAATGAAGATTGAAGACATTCCGAAAACGACATTTAGAACTCATGAGGGTCATTATGAATTTTTGGTCATGCCTTTTGGCCTTACCAATGCACCTTCAACATTTCAAGGTTTGATGAATTCAATTTTCAAACCATTCCTTAGAAAATTTGTGTTAGTATTTTTTGATGATATACTAATCTACAGCAAGTCTTGGAAGGATCATGTTGAACATGTTGACAGGGTGCTACAACTATTGGAGGAGAAACAATTATATGCAAAAAGATCCAAATGTTTCTTTGGAGTCCAGGAGGTGGAATATTTGGGTCATATTGTATCTCATGAAGGAGTTAAGGTAGACCCTAGCAAAATTAAAGCCATTAAGGAATGGAAAATCCCCACATCCATAAAGCATCTGCGAGGATTTCTTGGGTTGACAGGGTATTATCGCAAGTTTGTTAAGAATTATGGGAGAATAGCAGCACCTCTAACAACATTATTGAAGAAAGATTCATTTTCATGGACTCCGGAAGCAACAAAGGCCTTTGAACATCTTAAAGAGGCAATGTGCCAAGCACCGGTCTTAGCTACACCGGACTTCACAAAAACCTTTATTGTGGAATGTGATGCTTCAGGAAATGGAATTGGTGCTGTTCTAATGCAAGATGAAAGACCCATTGCTTTTGAAAGTCGTCCAATCAAGGGAAAGTTTTTAAGCAAAGCTATTTATGAGAAGGAAATGTTGGCAATACTCCATGCACTTAAGAAATGGCGACCCTACCTAATGGGAAGACACTTCAAGGTAAAAACGGATCATGATAGCCTTAAATACTTTTTAGAACAAAGATTATCCTCTGAAGAGCAACAAAAGTGGGTCACAAAGATGTTGGGTTATGACTTTGAAATCATCTACAAAAAAGGGAAGCAAAATGTGGTGGCAGATGCACTCTCAAGAAAGGATGAGGATGTGGAAGCATTGTTGTGTGCCATTTCTATTATCCAACCAGATTGGATAAACGAAGCAAGGGAGGAATGGAAGAATGACGAAGAAGTGTGGGCACTTATTCGAAAGCTACAACAAGATTCCAGTACTTCTGATACATTTAGCTGGCAAAATGATTCGTTATGGTACAAAGATCGCTTATACCTCTGTAAGAATTCCCAGCTAAAACAAAAGATTCTTATGGAATTGCACACTTCTCCCTTAGGAGGGCACTCAGGATTTTTAAAAACTTACCACAGGGTTAAGAAGGAATTTTTTTTGGATGGCCTTAAATCAGATATTCAAAAGTTTGTGGCGGAATGTTTGGTTTGCCAACAAAATAAAGTTGAAACAATTAAGACACCGGGTCTATTACAACCTTTATCCATTCCAAGCCAACGTTGGGAGGAGGTTTCAATGGATTTTATCACAGGTTTACCCAAGTCTGAGGGAAAGAGTGTCATCATGGTGGTAGTTGACAGACTTACCAAGTATGCACACTTTTGTGCATTATCACATCCATTTAAAGCCAGTACAGTTTCTACTGCATTTATGGAAACAGTTCAAAAGCTACATGGAAACCCAAAGATTATTGTAAGTGACAGAGATCCCATTTTCACTGGAAATTTTTGGACAGAATTATTTTCTTGTCTTGGTACTCAGTTAGCTCATAGCTCATCTTATCATCCTCAATCTGATGGGCAAACTGAGATAGTAAACAAATGTTTGGAAGGATATCTTCGTTGCTTTGTATCTGATAAACAGACACAATGGGTCAAATGGTTGCCTCTGGCTGAATGGTGGTATAACACTTCCTTCCATACAGCAACAAAAATGACCCCATTTATGGCACTTTATGGGTATCAACCACCATCCATCACATCATATTTAAGAGAAAATTCTAAGGTTCAGGCAGTGGAACATCACATCGAACATCAACAACAAGTCCTCCAACTCTTAAAGGATAACCTCGTGTTGGCACAAAATAGAATGAAACAACAGGCAGATCAACATCGCAGTGAAAGAAGTTTTGATGTAGGTGATTGGGTATTCCTACGGCTACAACCATATAAGCAAATGTCCCTAAAGCAAGCTAAGAAGGATAATAAATTATCACCAAAGTATTATGGTCCGTACAAGGTGTTGCAAAAGATTGGTACTATGGCATACAAATTGGAGCTTCCTGCAGCTTCTCGATTGCACCCAGTTTTCCATGTTTCATGTTTAAAGAAGGTTATAGGTGACAAGCTCCCAATTCAAACAATATTGCCAGAACTTGACGAGGAAGGAAAAATTATATTGGAACCGGAAGCAGTCACAGAAACAAGAACTCGACAGCTACGAAATCGATCAATTTCAGAGTATCTTATCAAGTGGAAGAACTTATCCGCTGAAGATTCCACATGGGAGGATGAGAATTTTATGCAGAAGTATCCAGAACTACTCAAGCGTTGAGGACAACACTTTTTTGAAGGAGAGGGGCATGTTGGGTCCCTATAATACTAGTGATTACCCCATTACTATTGTAGTTATACCCCTTATTTATATTGTTGTGCCCCTATTACCCCCATATTGTTATTTCTGTGCCCCATAGAATCCCTCTATTGTTATTTTTGTGGCTTTATATTATTATTGTTAGGTCGGCTGGATTATATTGTGACTCCTTAGACTCCTATATATAGAAAGGAGGTTTTGTCATTTTTATCATCCAAGAATTGTTCATTTATGTAATGTAAAGGAGGTTGCCCCCTCGAAAAAGCTGAATTCTAAGGCGTTGATCTATCTTTTCTATCTTTTCTTGAGCTGGTTTCATAACATATAAGACATAAATAATTAAAAAAAATTACTAGTATGATACTTTTTTAGGGAAGGTCTCTATTTCTATGATTTTTATTTTTTATTTGTTAAAAACCAAGTAAAATATATGTACCAATAAGATACATAAAGAAAAACTTATAAGATTAAAAAAACACAAATTTTAGTAAAAATAATTAAAAGAGAATACTAAAAAAAACCAATTTTAATAGTATAGTGGCTAATTTTTTCCCACTCGAAATTTTTCATTCAAAGTGTATCGAATCCAATTCCAATCCGAATTAATTTGGTAACTATGGTTTATATACAAATATTCTTGTCAACAAAAAGATCTTTTATGGTTCTTGAAATCAAAACTAATATATTCAATATTTACCCACAACAATACTATTAAAAATTAAAATAGTAACAATATTATTAGTTAATAATAAACATTAAGTTTAATATTAATATTCTATTGAAAATTAATGTTAATATGACAAAATTGTTAATGTTATGAATGAAGTTAATAGTTTTAATATAAATAAAACTAATTTTAATATTAATCATAATATTAAAAAATATATTAAAAAATTTTACCCATGGAAAAATATGGGCAGATCAACCTCGAAGAAGATCTTTTAAAGCCGGCCAGCTTAGTTGATCAACCCCAAAGGGAATCTTTTAAAGCTATTAGTTAATAATAAACATTAAGTTTAATATTAATATTCTATTGAAGATTAATGTTAATATGAGAAAATTGTTAATATCAGGAATGAAGTTAATAGTTTTAATACAAATAAAACTAATTTTAGTATTAATCATAATATTAAAAATATATTAATTTTTTTTCCTGTGGAAAAATATGGGCAGATCAACCCCTAAGGGAATCTTTTAAAGGTGGTCAGCCCCAACTTTTAAAGGTGGTCAACCCCAAAGGGAATCTGGGCAAATCAATCCCGAAGGGAATCTGACAAATCAACCACGAAGGGAATCTTTTAAAGGTGGTCAGCCCCGAAGGGAGTCTTTTAAAAATCAACCCCAAAGGGAATCTGGGCAGATCAACCTCGAAGGGAGCCAGAATCTTTTAAAGATCAAACCCAAAGGGAATCTGGGCAGATCAACCCGGAAAGGAGCTAGACTAGTAGGGCATAACCCCAACAAGGGTGTTGAGGAGGGTCAGATCAACCCCGAAGGGAATATTTTAAAGGTGGTCAGCCTCGAAGGGAATCTTTTAAAGATCAACCCCAAAGGGAATCTGGGCAGATCAACCTCGAAGGGAGACATAATCTTTTAAAGATCAACCCTAAAGGGAATCTGGGCAGATCAACCCCGAAGGGAGCCAAACTAGCAAGGCATAACGCAAACAAAGGTGTTGAGGAAAATTGACCCTGTGACCTCCCGATTAGCGAAATACTTAACAATGGGGACTCGACCAATTGAGCTAACCCTTGAAGCTATATTAAATTTTTTTAATTAGTTTTATTTATAAAAAATTATTTATATATAAAATTTAATCTCTACTTTTAAAATGACAAGGTTTTAGTGACTCAATTCAAAATCATTTATTCATCGTGTAAAAAGTTTAGTTGATACAACACTATGCAAGATAAATTGCAGAGTTATATATAGCATGTTATCTTATCTTAAGATAAAAATGATGCCAATAAAAAAGAGACTTGACTTCCCCTGATGTTGTAGATAGTTAGTTCTTACTCTAATCTTATGTATGTATACGTGAAGTACTTTTATATTATATTTGGTGATGTTTTTAGTTAGAACCACAAATCGCAGGATATGGATTTTATAGCAGCTGTGGTAACTGTTTCAATGCGTAATTTTCTTAACTCTATATGTTATTGTAGCAAATCCTCATTGGAAAAGTTCAAGCACTCCATAGGGAGCCGGTAGCGGAAATCGTTTTTCCGGAAAGCTTCTGGAACATTTCGGGAAATAAAGATAATAAACTCAACGCGAGTATTTCTGTGTCAGGGAGATAAAAACGTGAATGTGAAACAGAAATTTAGTTTACTTTAGAAATCGTAGGGCCACGTATCCATGGATTTCAAAATAACACGACGATTTGGAGTTCGTATATGAGTAATTTGAAAGGCTTACGGTATTTATGTTTGTTCAGAAACCAATGTTATTTACCTTGGTTTCGAAACTAATCATAGGGGTGGTATTACACCTATTTCACTCACTAAACATTTTACATATTATTTGTATTATTGGCATATTAAACAATATTTTTAAATTCAATATATATCTCAAAATAAGTTTTAAAATCACATTATTTAACCTTCTATGAAAATAAACCCAATACACTTTCTCAATTTAAAAAACTCTTGTTTTTACTACATATTGTAAGTATCTATTTTTTCATTAACAATTTTTATATTTTTTAAAATTTTCATTAACTTTTAGTTCCATTTTTTTTGTATCTTCCAATATAAAAATCTTTTACTCCCTATTATATACTCAATATATTATGTTTTTTTTCCTCAATATATATGCCGCGATATCCTAAAGTGAAACCCTCCATATGAATGCACATCCTATGGTATTGCTCCCCAAGTGAAGCCCCCATGTGGTAATAAGGATTTATATTATTACTAAATTTGACAGTTTTTTTACCCAAATGAAGCCCAATGTGGTAATAAGGATTTACATTATTACTAAATTTGAAAATTAACTTGGTTTTATAATTTTATAATAAATAGTCTTATTTAAAAAAAACGAAAATTAAATTCATTTTTCTTATAAATTTCAAAGACTTCTTTTGAAGCTATGCTAGAAAATCAAGCATTCATTGTGATAGCTCTCTCCATGGGCATAGACACCTCTTAACATATGCTACTTAATGCACATGGAAAGAGGTCAAAAGTGGTTATAATGTGTTGTACCTGTTTCCTGTAGGCAGTGCTTGGCTGCAAAAACTACGTCAGGAAACCAACTCAACCACCCTTTAGGTTCAAGCTGGCCCTTGAACCACAGGGGGCTTCTTCAATGTTTAAGAAGCTTTGTTTAACGTTGTTCGTCTGTCACTAAACAACAAACTATGAAGCAAAATGGCCAGATTTATGGTTTTAATTAGGGGTGGTTGGCGATTAATGACAATCCCTAATCATGGGTAAATTCCTTTCTCACAATGTCTATTATGAAAGTGTCAACTTCCATCCTAACAGAATGACTTAGCTTTTTCAAGAATTATGGTAGAAGAATGTAAGGATATTCCTAATAATTAAGCAGTGAAACAAACTTCTTAACAACTAGAGAAATTTGGATGCATGTAGAAGATTTTTGCATGCCAACAAAACACATTACAGAGTATTCAAGAAGGCCAAACTGAAACCAGTTATAAGAGGATCTATTTTAGACAGATAATGCAATAAGCTAATCTATTTTAATGGCTATCGTAAGGCATAAAGTAAAAACCAGTGAAAGAAGAGTTATCTTGGACAAACAGTGCAATAAGCTAATCTCTTTCTAAAGGTTATGATTTTGCAGGGGATTTAAGAATAAATTGATATTCAATATGCACTTATTCAGACCTTCCTATAAATGCTTGAGCATGTGTAGAAAACATATATGGAAATACTAAAAAAACATACAAGAAACACAAAATTTTGTCAAACGAGAACCATAAGGCTTTCATTAGAAATCAAATAAGAGAATCTATTACAAGGTGTAGAGTCTTGGCATCAAAAGCCCATCATCGTTTATTACAAATAAAACAATATATAGACTAAATATCCCCTAAACTGTTACAATAATCCTGGAATGAAATTATGAACTGTATATTAAAAATAAATAACATTTCCTTATTAGTTGCAGGAAATCAGGAGTTGGTTGAATGTCTCCTGAAAATCTACAAAATGATCCTCAATCTGTTGTTATTTTATTGTTTTGAATACTGATATGTCCATGCCTTTAATGTTCTGAATGCTGATCTGTTGTTATTTTATTGTTTTGAATACTGATATGTCCATGCCTTTAATGTTCTGAATGCTGATATGTCCATGCCTTTAAAATCTAGAATTGTTGTTTCTGCCATTTTCCATTCAATTGATATTTTTGTGCCTTAAATCTAGGGTTTGTGAAGATGTTGTTGAAGATCTGTTTGGAATGATTTTATGTCACTTTTTGACAATGCTTTGCTTATTTAAAAATCATAAATGTTTTCAAATACTTCGTGAATAATTTTTTTATTTTCATGAATCTAGTAAATAAATTCAGAAAGTATTTCCTCAAATAAAAAATTCATGGATAAATTCACCCACTTATTTGAAATTTTGTTGTGTTTTTATTTCTTATGTATTTACAAAACTATGTGTGGTTTTGTAAATCCATGTCCTATTTCTCCTTGCTTGTAAAAATTCATTTACTTTCACATTGTAAATTTCCTTACTGTGAAACTCATTTACAGATTAAAAAACCATATGTGGTTTTGTAAATCCATGTTTTGTTTTCTATAGTTGGTAGAGTATTTTAATCTTCTCTTTTACTTTCACACTGTAAATTTCATTTATGTGAAATTCATGGTTTTGTAAATCCATGTATTGTTTTACGTAGTTGGTAGAGTATTTTACTTTGCCCTTTTACTTTCACCTCAACCTGATTGCACACCCTTAACTGGATTTCACCATGCCTGTATTTTTTTTTTACTTTTGTGACTCTAACTTCAGTTTCACATGTAGTGATGTAAATATCTTTTTGTTCTCCTGTACAGTAATTTTTACTTTTGTAACTCTAACTTCAATTTCACATGTAGTGATGTAAATATCTTTTTGTTCTCTTGTACAGTAATTTTATCAATATATGATTGCAAAGCTTCTCTTTATTCATTTTCATGCACTGAGAATTTATTTTACCTGTAGTTGTAACACAATAACTTGTAATTCCATTTTACCCACTTTGCCTTCCATCGTGAAATAATTTTATTTCATAATTGTATTCTCGCTGTTACACAGTAATTTATCACTGCCTTCCTGTCAGTCACCCTGCTGTGTCCAAGAAGTCACAATCACTAAATGTTTGCTCCCTGAACTGGCTAAAAAACCCATTTTTCCAAAGTTTTGTGCATCAGCGCGTCTGTTCCTAAAATAACCGCGATGACCAGCGCCCCACAGTCTATTTCGTGCGCTGCCATCGCGGAAGAACATCACTTTTCCGCGATGACGCACAGCGCGGCTTTCACGTGTCCTTCCGCGCTGACATGGCTTGTTCAGTTGTTGTCATGTGCTGACAGCGCGGCAGTCTCCATATAATCCGCGCTGATCCAGTTTGGGCGAATTTGTTCAAACAACCAGCCTTCCAGATCTCTCCAGGCTTGGTTGTTAGCTTTGTGAATGTCGACTCCCTTCTATGGCATGTCTGTTCGACCTTTTGCAACTACTCCCCTTGAAGATAAGCTCATCCTTCCACCTTTTTAGGAGACTCCTTCTCCTATATAAACTTCCACCATTACCATGAGCAGCTGGTTAGAAAATAGCTAGACTTAGCTTGGATTATACAAGAGCTTGTAGTGCTCAGATTGCTGCTATAGGTGTGGTGTGTTAGGAGTGGAAGTGATTGATTGCTTTGGGAAGTTTGTTTGTGACATTTGTGTGAGAGAGAGAGACTAGTTTGTCTTGGGAGAACCATCCTCAAAGGTGAATGCTTGAGATACATGCTGACTGATCCCTCCTGAGAAGTTTATCGACGTCAGAACATTTGGTTGTACTCTTCTCTATTCTGATTAATAATAGATGACTGCTATTATTGTTCCATTCTCGTTCGTTTATGCAATGGATAAATGTGAATTATGTCTTTTCTGACTGGCATATAGTTACTTTTACTAGATTTCACGCTTGCGTTTGCTTTCCCTTCGTGTGTGCAGGTGTCCGTTCGCGGGGATCGCGGAAGACTATGACCAGCTGAAGCGAAGGAGCAAGGGAAACGTCCCCTCGACAAACGACAGCGCAGGAATCCAAGTAGGTGCTCTTTACTTCTTGTCTAATTGTAACTAGGAACATGCGTGGCAGCATTGTGTGATTGTTGCTAGACCCCTATTGGGCTAGTAGGGATCGCCTCTATCCGTAGAGGGGATTTACCTTCCCAACAATTTGGCGACTCCGCTGGGGATCAGCCTTTTTGTTTTTGAGTCCACTTTTGTGTTTGGCTTTGATTGATCTCTTTGTGGGTTTTTGGGATTGTCTTTTGTGGCTTATGAACTTTCTGGGTGTTTCTGGAAAGCGTCTTTATTATTAAAAAGCTCCTGCCTTTGGTTTGGGAAGTTTTTGTTTTGGCTTTCCTTGTTTTTTACTCCCAGCGCGTTTTATTTCGGAACAGTCGCGCTGACATCGCGGCCCTGTTCTTTTGGTTTTCTCTTCATCGCGCCTGTACGTCTAACAGTCGCGCTGACCTCGTTTTCAAGGGCAGCGCGCTTTATTCGTGTTCTTCCGCGCTGACATCGCGTCCCCTCTTCTTTGCGATTTCGGTCATCGCGTCTGTGTGTCTTATATCCGCGCTGACCTCATTTGTCCTAGGGCAGCGCGCTTTTTCCCTGACTTTCCGCGCTGACGTCGCAAAGTTGCTGAAGGCCTCCCCCTGTCAGCGCAAAGTTGCTGAAGGCTACCCGCGCTGAGACTGAAAAACTTTTTTTTGTCCAATTTGACCTCCTGAACCTCTTGCTGTGACTTTCCCTGCTTCTCCCCACTTGTCTGAGGACTTGTTTTTCACTCTCTGAACTTTGAACTGTTTGATTACGAAGCTCAACTCCATAGGGTTTCGTTTTGCTTGGTTTTAAGTTTGCAAACAACTTCCCTTCTAGCTGCTTGGTTCACGTTTTCGTCCTGACTTTCGCGATTACTGGATTGTGTTTGAGTCTCTAATTGACTGGTTGCAACTCTGGTCCATCGGATGTTTGCTTTTCTCTATTTGATTTCACGCTCTGAACCCTAGGACATCTAGCGGCCGTGTGTGTGTCAAGCCTCCCGCAAGGATCCCTGTTTGCTTGATTGACCAGCTCATTCTAGACTCGCTCTTCGCATTTTTTCAGTGATTGTTAGAGTGTATTGGTTTGTGCTTCCAAGTGATCTTTTGCGCTTCCTCCTTGCTTGCAATCCTTGCTTGTTTTGCAGAGCTTAGATCACATAGCTCGTGCATTACCTTGTTTCCCTTTGATTTCGAGACTTTGGTTGAGTGTTTTGGGAACTTCGTGTGCTCTCATTAAGTAGTTTACTTGGTGTTCAAGTTCCTCCAAATTCCTTTAGGTGTGTTATGTCAATAAAAGGAAACGAATTAGTAGCTTGTTTTAAAATTCGAGAAGGAAAAGAACATTTCATTGATTTCCATTTTCAAAAGAAAAGTTTCCTTTCCTCGCTTTAGTTGCATTTAGCTACTTGTTTGTTTGTTTTCGTTTTGTTTCAAAAATTCTCTGCCCTCTCGTAGCTAGAATTCATCGAACGAAACGAAATTCTTTTGCATATAGATTGCATCTAAGTAATTGTGAGCGAACATACGATAGAGCTTGAAATCGAAACTTAATCTCAAGATCAACTATAAAATGAACCAAATGAATCTAAAAACGCATTGGAACTAAACGCAAATATTTAGAGGTCTAGGTTAGAGACGTGTTCCGGCGTCTTAAAACATAGTCACTGTTGTTTCACATTGGGTTGGGTGATTCCTCCTTCTGTGACTCGATAGTGGTCTAATACGGACTGCGCTCCCACGTACCGTCGAGTATATAGGGAGACCCCACTAGGCTTTTATCCTTTATCCATAGGAAGCCGAGTCGGCCGCCCTACAATTCGCAATGCAGTGAACACAACATTCACGAAGATTGACCACCCGTACCCTAAAAAGTATTATGTGGTTTTGCGAAGAGTTTGGCACACCCTCTACCTAGAAGTTCCAGAGCAGTCACTTTTGATCCTTTTCGGACTCCCTAAACGAAAAGGTGCCTGTGAGCGTCTTGTCACTTCGTGCTCATTAAACATTCGAAGGAGACTGGAGTCATCTTTGTCCTTTTCTCGACTCCTGAAATATGAAAAGGTCAAGTTTGGTCCTTGCGTCTTAAAAAATTAATTTGGCCACGATAACATCTCCTTTTTAGGTCTTGTGTGCGATAAGTTTTGAGTAGGCTTTTATCGATAGTTTCCTTTAAGAGTTCTCAGGGGTCTGGTCATCCTGGCTGACCCATCACCTCCCGGTACAAGTGACTTAGGTTCTCAATCCTCTGTTGCTCCCGAGGTACCAGTTGAAGGCGGTACTCTTCCCATTGTTCCGAGTATCCAGCCTATTAACGTACGGTCCCCAGGCAACCCAGATTACTTGGAGGATTGGAATCCCGTCTGGGAAGAAGATTGGGATACCCCCCAAACCCCCCGTACCCCTTTAGGTATGTCATCTCCAATGGAGGGGGCAGCTTCCAGCACGGGTGAGACACCCGCAGTCACAGACATCGAGACACCCGCGGTCACAGACATTGAGACCCCGATCCCGTCTTCATCTCCCCTCCCTCCACGATATCAATCGCTAAGGGATAGGTATGATGCTAGAACAACTTCTACCACTATATGGGATCCTACTCTCGCTGCCTCGATCGGCCCTTTTGTTTCGCAGCCTCTTTTCCCACCCCTCACGTCAGAACTCAACCCGCCCGTCACCTCAGTTCCCGCTCAACCTACTGTTTGTGTAGCACGTTCGACTCCGGTCGTCAGTGTTGTACCGATTCCCTCGTCTGAAGTTCCTCAAGCTGGTTCTTTTCTTGGAGGCATTCCAGGATCAGGACCGTATGATGCTTATGGGGAACCTATAACAGACCCAGATTACGATGGTCCTGTTTTCTTCTTCGATGCAAATGGTGAGTTCCTTGAGGAAATCTCAGGTCTCCCTCGTCACCCCTTCGAAGAGAACGAGGAATCTTTGAATGTCAGGTATGACCACACTACTAAGTACTTTGGAAACCGAGACCCTCCTCGGCAGCCCATAGGACCACCCAATCAGGACCCGTCATTCTACGTGCAGCCCCCTCAAGGGCAACCATTATATGGCCTGCCTGACCCAGGACAATCTGGGCACCCACAAGGTCAACCTTACCAGGAACAACCTATGGACATGGGAGGTCCGCCATACCCATATCAGAATCAACCTACTGGGCAGCCAGAGCAACCGTCTTTTCAAGACCAGCTTGGTTTCCAGCCAGGGTACCCCTCTGGACCAACTGGCTCAGTTTACAATCCCTCAAATCAACCAGCCGTCCAGCAAGGGTATCCTTATGGCCAGGGTAGACAACCCTATGTTCAACAGGGCCCACCTACCCCTCGAAACACAAATCCTTCTGGGCAAGGGGCGCAACCCTCTGCCCAGCCTATATACCCAAGAGGGCAGCCTGCCGTACAGCAAGCCCAACCCTCTTCCCAACCCGGTTACAGTGGGGGACAAACGAGCCAACCGTCTATACAGCCAAATCAACCCGGGGTCTACCCTCACCGTCAACCTGGACAAGCTGGCCAGCCTCAGCGTCAACCAGCTATCCAACCAATTCGACCACCCGTTCCGCGAAGACAGCCCTTGGTGGCACATGGACAACCTGGCGTTCAGCAAGGCTATCCTGCTGGCCAACCAGGTCCATCTCGAATCCGACCAAGTCAACCTTCGGGACGTGTAGTCCAACCTCAACCGGTTCAAGGACAATACTCTGGGCCTCAGACTCAAACAGGTTATCAACCTCCATATCAAACGCAGCCTGCCTACCAAGCTCCGTATGCGACCCAGCAGTCACATGGCTACCAGCAACCCCAGGGGCAAAATCAGTATACTCCTTACCAAAATTATCAGCGACCACAGGTCACTCCCTATCAAAATTATCAATATGGTCAACCTGGCGGGCAAGCTGCTAATTCATGGGGAGCTGGGGGGCAAACACAGGGACAGTCGTCCGCACACGGACAAAACTCCTACGGACAAACTCCCTATGTGCCAGGTCCTTTCGGACCAGGTCCATCGGGACAAAATTCCTATGCGGCCGGTCCTTTCGGGCCAGGTCCGTCTGGACAAAGTTCGTGGGGGCAACCCCAATCTGGGTGGAACCCTAATATCGCCTCGAACCCTCAGCCACAGATGTCCTTCAACCCGCAGCTACCATTTTTGGCTACGTTGGAACTACCCGATGTGTCCAAGTTAACAAATGATCCTATTTTGCATAACTCATGGTGGCCACCGGTTCCGACCAAAATACCAGGTGACTGTCCAAAGTTCGACGGCAAAGCCGGAGAGGATCCTCAAGCCCACGTAATGACCTATCACCTTTGGTGTTCATCTAACTCATGGCTTGATGATTCTATCCGACTGCGCCTCTTCCAGAGGACCCTCACTGGTTCAGCCGCAAAATGGTACATCGAACTTCATCGCGGTATGTTTTCAGACTTTAACTCGTTGGCTATGGCCTTTCTTACTCATTTTCAGTTACCCATTCGGTACGAGACTGGGACCCATTTGCTCACGTCTCTAAAACAGGATACGGCAACGCACATCTCTGATCATATACATGAATGGAGAAGGCGCCGTCGTTTGATTAAATTTTGGATTCCCGATCAACTCCTGACCGACTGGTTTACCACGTCCTTTGTTCCTAAAATTGCCAAAGATATTGCAATGGGGGCGTGTGTAACTGAAGAGCAAGCGATTGCGCGAGCTCAATACCTTGACTTAGTATATTCTCAGTCAGGTACTTTGTATTGCTATTTGCCAGATGCCCCGAGGCACGGACAAACCAAAGCTCCACCGAAACCGTCTGTGGATGGAGTTATTGGCTCCGTGAATTCACCAAGTAAGAAATCAACCGCAAACTCTGGGAACAGAAACAAAACGCCTCTAACGAGAATGCTTCTCAGAGCCCATCTATTCCTGGGAATACCTCCGAGGTAAATGCCGTTCAGTCCACCGCGGCAGACAAATCCTCGAAAGGCAAAAAGAAAGGAAAGGCCAAAGAAAAATCCGGACAACCTAAGCAAAATTCTCCTAAACCTCCCACCGAGGACGGAGCCAAGCGGAAGCCTAAGTATCCCTGCCTCATTTGCGAGGAGGATCACTACACCAAGGACTGCCCTAGGCGGTCCGAGGTTAGTCGGCTTTTAAAAGGTGCTTCAGGGTCCCCCGCCGTCCTTAAAGAGCCTTTCCCATCCCAGCAGACGCATCAGGTGGCAGACCCTTCTCAATCCTCTTCCTCGTTCGGTTCTCAAGTATTCATGGCAGGAACCATCCCCGTCCACGTCACGACTCGAACGAAAGAATATCCATCTTCAGCCGGGAAGGAGCCGGAGGTCCCCTCCAGCGCTCCCGCGTCTAGTTCTGGCCCTCTTCACATTGAACGGCCCAGCACCGAGACGATCCCCCGACCCCCTCCCAAAGGTGTACTCAGGAAGTCATCTTATAACCCCAATGCTCGTGCCGCACAGCATTATAGCATTGTCGAGGACTTAGCTCAGGCTCCGTCTGCTATGTCCGCGTTAGAAGTCCTCCAGAGCTGCCCCTCCCAGAGGAAGTCCCTGCTATCAGCAATTGGTGGCATCGACCCGGCAGATTCGGATCTCATTTCTTTCGACCTCGAAGGTTTCACGCAGAGATTACCTCATTAGGTGGCCTTCCTTATACAAGTTCTCATCAAAGGCAAGACGATTCACCGTACTGTCATTGATGAAGGAGCCTCAACCTGCATCATGTCGGTTGCTTGTTGGAAGGCTCTTGGTTCGCCTGCTCTGAGCCAGTCTCCCACCACCCTAGAGGCGTTCGATGGAAGAGAATCTCGTCCACTTGGTATCCTCCCGCGTTTACCTATCTCTTTAGAAGGGAAAACTGTAGAAGTCGAGGTTGAAGTCGTTGACGCTAATCTCACTTACAACCTCCTTCTAGGACGAAGCTGGACTTATGCCATGCAGGCCGTGGCTTCCTCTTTATTCCGTGTCGTTCGCTTTCCCCATCAAGGAAAAATCGTCACGGTGGACCAGCTGTCCTTTTTTGCTTCCTCTTCTGAAGGGAATGTACCATTCGTGGAGCATACCTTCAAATCGCTCGAGAGTGTGGGTGCCGGATTATTTAAAGATCCCTCCTTGATGGGAGTCTTTCCCCTCCCGCCTCCAAATCTCGCCTCCGTTAACATGATCATGACGCATTCTGATCCATGGGTTCTCCCTCCCGTGAATCAAGAAGATTCATGGGGCGAGATGATGCCGTTGAGCCCAGCCGAGCTCAACTACATCGAAATAGTTGCTGCATCGGCTTCAACCTCCGGACCTGCTATTCCGAGCAGCGTTCCCGATTCACCGCAAACCTTCCCTTGGTCGGGAGAGAAGGCCACCTCGGACCCCCTGAAAGAATCATTCCCATCCGACGAGGCTATTATCGAGACTATGTCTCCCGAAGAGCTCCCATGGTTTGATCACCACCATCGCTCTTCGTTCCTCCCTCCTCATTCGGAAATGGCCACGTGTCTCGGAAATTTTGCTTCATGTCTCCCACATATCCCTCTCCAAACACCTATCCAGTTATATCAAGTGTCCTCGGAAGGGAACATGGGTAACATTACACAAACTTTGGCTATCGACATCTCTGTCAAAACAGGAGTTGTCGAAAATATTCATATTGGAGTCACATGTACTCCCGAGGAAATTCAAATCTACACAGATCTATTTCGTGAATTTCGTGATGTTTTCGCATGGTCTTACGAAGAAATGCCCGGCATTGACCCCAGTATCGTGGAGCACGAAATCCCTACCTATCCTGGGGCTAAGCCTGTTCGTCAGCGTTTACGCCCGGTGCACCCTCGAAAGGCTGCAGCCATCAAGGCCGAAGTTGAAAAGCTTTTTCGAGCTGGTTTCATTTATGCCATTCCCCTCACGGAATGGGTATCTAATATAGTTCCTGTCAATAAAAAACAGGGCACTATTCGGGTTTGTGTTGACTATCGCGATATCAATCGCGCCTGTCCAAAAGATAACTTTCCTACGCCTTTTATTGATCAGCTTATCGATGATTGCGCAGGAAGCGAAATTTATTCGTTCATGGACGGCTTTTCTGGTTACAACCAGATCAACATAGCCCCCGCAGACCAGCACAAGACTGCTTTCATTTGTCCTTGGGGCACCTTCGCTTACAAGAAGCTACCTTTCGGTCTTAAAAATGCCGGCGCCACTTTCCAGCGTGCGATGTCGTATGCTTTTCATGATATCCGAAACATCGTACAACCTTACCTGGATGATCTACCCGCTCATTCAGCTAAACGTCAAGACCATCCATCTCATTTACGCGAAATCTTCCTTCGCTGTCGACACTATCGTATTCGACTCAATCCGCACAAGTGTGTCTTCTGCGTGGAATCTGGCCGACTACTCGGGTTTATCGTCTCCCGAGAAGGCATCCGTCTGGATCCCCTTAAAGTCGAGGCCATTGTGAATCTTCCTCCCCCTGCTACTCTACAGCAATTACAAAGCTTGCAGGGAAAAGCCAATTTTCTCAGACGATTCATCCCAAATTATGCCGAGGTGGCCAAGGGTTTCACGCGATTACTAAAGCGAGACACGCCCTTTCATTGGGACGCTATCGCTCAGCAATCTTTTGAGCATCTTAAAGACCTTCTGGTCTCAGCTCCGCTCCTAAGACCTCCAAATTACCACCGTGACTACACCCTTTATCTGGCCGCTGCCGATACCACCATCGGCATGGTTTTAGTGCAAGATGATGACGATGGCTCAGAGCACGTTGTATACTATCTTAGTCGCAACCTCCTTGATACAGAGACTCGCTATGCATATGTCGAAAAGTTGGCATTGGCTGCTGTATGTGCCGTCCAACGTTTCCGTCATTACATCCTGTTGCGCACAACGACCGTGATCTCTGACTGCAACCCCATGACCTATATTTTATCACGTCAGTTGCTGGGGGGCAAATACTCGAAGTGGATCGTAATCCTCCAAGAGTTCGACTTGGAATTTACTGCCGCCAAGTCCAAGAAATCCCTGGTCTTTGCTGAACTGCTCTGTTCCTTACCATCTCAATCTGCACCATCTCATTTAGAGGAGCAAATTCCGGATGAAACACTCTTTCTCATCAGCACTCTCGACCCATGGTACGGGGACATCATTGTATATTTACAAACGTCTTCGTTTCGTCCCAATACATCAAAAGAAGCCCGACGACGGATCCGTCATCAGGCTCAACCATATCGCATTTTGGGCGACACCCTGTACCGCCTCGGCGTCGATTCCCTTCTTCGCCGATGCTTAACTCTCGAGGAAGCTGAGCGAGTCATGAATGACTGCCACTCCGGCGCTTGTGGTGGCCACATGTCCGGATACGCTACCGCTCAAAAGATCCTCCGCGCTGGTTATTTCTGGCCCTCTATATTCAAGGATTGTATCCTTGCTGTACGCGCATGCCATGAATGCCAGGTTTACCACCGGAAGATGCGTGCACCTGTTGCACCACTGCACCCTGTGGTAACCGTAGGTCCATTTGCCAAATGGGGCATCGATTATACGTCCTGTAACCCTCGTTCGGCCGGGGGGCATGGGTACATTATCGTTGCCGTGGATTATTTCACCAAGTGGGCCGAAGCAATGCCTACATTAAACGAAGACGGTCACACAGCGGCGCAGTTTCTATTCAATCATATCATCACTCGCTTCGGAGTCCCTCAGGCTATCGTTACAGATCATGGAAAGCATTTCCGAAATCATATGATGACAGAGTTAACAAACCAGTTAGGCTTGCGTCAAGATAGTTTGTCACCCTACTATCCTCAATCTAACGGTCAAGTTGAAGCTGTGAACAAAGTTTTGATCACCATGCTTCAACGCACCGTCAATACGCACAAGTCAAACTGGCATCTAATGCTTTTCCCAGCCTTGTGGGCCTACCGGACTTCTGTGAAGGATGCCACCGGTTTCACCCCGTTTCAACTAGTCTATGGACTGGAGGCTACCCTTCCCGTCGAATGTGAAATTCCTTCATTAAAATTAGCTGTCGAGTTGCTTCCCAACACCACTTCGGTGGAGGAACGACTTCTTTACCTAGAACGGTTAGACGAGACTCGTCGTTTGGCCTCTCTGGCTATCGAAGCGCAGAAGAAGAGAGTCAAGGCTCACTTCGATCAAAATATTCATCCCCGTTCCTTTGTTGAGGGAGATTTAGTACTGCTCTACGATCAAGCTAAGGATAAGCTGGGGGCAGGAAAACTCGAATCCATGTGGTTAGGCCCCTACATCGTGAAACGTGTTTTACAAAAGGGCGCATATGAGTTGATTGATTATGAAGGGAATCCTCTTGACAAGCCCCGAAATGGACTCTATCTGAAGAAGTACTATGCATAACTGCTCACAGTCACTTTGTATATACGTGTGTTTTGAGTTTTTATTGCATGAGTTTCTTTTGCTTTGGTGTGAAGGCGTGTTTTTGCCCCTTATTATGCTTTCTCTTTCCTGCGCAGATGTCTCGTACTCCTTATGTTGGTTTCGCTGATGGTGCCTGCCGTAGTACTTGTAATTTGTCTTCGGCAGCGTGGGTGATCTACGATCCTCACGGGGAGTTGATAAACCTACAGGGTGTGTGCCTAGGTCGTACCACTAACAATGTTGCCGAGTACAGTGCTGTAATAGAATTGCTTGCCGAAGCAGTTGACCTCGGCATCCGAGAGCTAGTGGTAAACCTGGACTCCCAGTTGGTGGTCCATCAACTAAACAGGCAATATTCCGTCAGAGACCAGCGCATATTAAGGTTATACCTACGTGTGAGATTGTTAGAACGGAGTTTTGATTTCATTACTTATCAGCATATTCCAAGACGATTAAATACGTTGACTGATGCATAGGCAAATCGTGTATTAGACAGACATTTGCGAAACAGATAAACATCATACAAAGAAGGAAAGAACAGCATAGTAAGACCATAAGCATATGTAAATAAGTCATTCCAAGCATAGTTTGCACGTGTGTTTTTAAGCTTGCATTAAACATATAAAATCCATGAGTCGAGTGTCATGCGAATCCATACATAAGATCACAAATTGTACTAAAACAAACGCATAATACAGATAACACATCATCATATGTAACAACGACTCATCCAAAAACCGGTATGTATATATATATATATCGTGTGGCGCACTGAGGCGCTCAAAAATAGAAGTACGTGTCCCAAAATCTCAGTACATCCGAGTCATAATGTCTCAAAATAAACAGTGGAAATAAAACCTAGGTGACTAATCGGCTGGGTGGTGCTCTCTGTAGTACACGGCCGCTCGTGCTACCCGCCTCAGAAGGCGGTGCACTCTGGGTTCCACACCCACTGTGTGGATCTGATGCTCCACAGGGACCTCCTCAACCCCCTGGAAATCCGGTACCCCCTCCAGCAACCCCTCAAGGTTGCGAGCCACAACCTCTGGCGTGTTGGCCTCTGGAGGGGCTAAGGCCAAAGCTCCGGCTCCTGGGCCCTCTCTCCGTGCCGTGACAGCCAGGCCAATCGGTCTAGTAGGCCCTACATCTGCGTGACAAGACATTTATTAGGACATGTACATAATAAAAAAAAAAAAATATACAAAACTCAAAAAGACAAAAAGTGTCATACCTGCATCATCCCACTGTTCACCCGGAGGCAGCACCAAGTCAGGATCATTGCGGAAATCCATCCCTGCATATGGCCAATCCTGTACGAAGATCTCCTGTTGGTCCAACCAGTCTCTGAAATATACCCCCCAGCTATGTGGTCGGCCGCCACCCCCACGTGGCATAATCCGAGCCCATCGAGTGGCCCTCGTCTCTCGAGGATCTCTGGGGGCATCCACAGCCATAGACTGCAGCCGCATGGCTGGTACTCGCTCCAGAATAAGCGGGACCAGGATCGATCCATACCCGAACTGCTTCGTCTCTCCGCGACGGCAGTTGCTCAACTGCCTTTTCATATTGTTGCACACTGCAGTGCACCAGTCGAACACGGTAGGCTCGAGACACTCGAGGGCTAGTAGGAGATGAGTCTTGGACGCCTCATGGTTCGCCATGCTGCCCGCTGCCCGGGTCACCATGAACAGGATGGTGCGCAACACTATGTCTCTCACTGTGGGGATCGAGCACTTCCCACTCCGCGTCTTTACTGCCCCTGGGCAAACCTCAGCCATTAAGTCATCCAGGGTACCACCGCTAGGTCGCTGCCCCTCTAAGATGGGCCTCCCACCTCGGCGCGACAGCCCAGTCAAGAAGAAGATGTCCATATGATCGAACTCGATGTCGTGACCGCGGATGGTGAATTTTTGGTCCACCGGGTTCCATGCCCTGATCAGCAGCTCCAGCAAATCATGTTGGGCCCTTAGACGCGGCGTCAGGAAGAATTTCATGAATCCACACGCCCGCATGGCGTTGCAACAATTTACGTCTCCCCAAGCAGCCACATCCTCCACATCGTGAACTCTCTCTTGCCATTGAAAAGCCATGATGTCCTGCATGAACAATAAAACCGATCAGAAGTGCTTCCAGGTAAAAATTCACGTTCATTTTCAAAAAAACAAAATTTTTTCCGCGCCAGCGCGACTGTTTTAGAAACAGCCGCGCTGACAATGGCAGCTCTTTGTTAAAAATGCGAGGTCAGCGCGGAAGAACACGCCTTTTCCGCGCTGACCCGAAGTTGGTTACATTGCCTATTTTTCGATCAGCGCGACCCCGTGGGCAATTTCCGCGCTGACCGAGGGCGCACCCATGCAAATAAAAAATGCCCAATTGGGCCTATTCGACCGTTAAAAAACTCCTAAAATGAACCAGAATGCAGGGCAAAGGAATGGGAACCTACCTGGAAGAAGCAGATCTGAAAATGGTCTCCGGATGGGTTGGAAATCGCTCCGTCAACTTTTTGGCTTCTCCACGTTCTTCGCACTCCAAATAGTAAAATGGTAAAAATGACTTATTACCCCCCCCTATTTATAGTAAAAACTCCTAAATTACCATATTTTTTGGGTTTTTACCATTTTTTGCCATAAAACTAGCCTTGGTTCTGTTTTCAAGCATGTTTCAATATGTTTTTTACGTATATCGAATGGATTTATGCGGGTAGTGCCCTTGTGCAGGTACAGGTATCGCAGCTTGGTCATGACAGTCCACGATTCATGTGATTCCCAAAGTGTCGTCTCTAAGCTCTTCTCCGACGTTAAACAAGAGAAGATGGCCGAGCTCCCTTTCAGCTCGTTAAAGGGAACGAAAGGCGGTCGTTTTTAAGCTCTTTTTCCGACCGTTAAACCAAAAAGATCGCCGGGTGCTTGTCGTTTCGCACTCGATATTGGCTCTAAAACGACGTGTCTTCGACCACTTTTTTACTTTTTCCGGTCGGCGACACTATTTATGAAAAGTACTCCTCGGTTGTAATGACCGGGCGGTTCTTTCGAGCACAGTTTTATACTTTTTCGGGCTCGAGAGACACAACTGTACGAAAAAGGACCCCCCTGGAGCCTCCTTTTCCGCATTCTTTTCAGACTCTAGAAACAAGAAAAGAAGCCGAGTTTTTCCTTTGTCAGGCTCGTTAAACACTCAATGACATCGGATATTGTCAACATGACACACATCAAGCATATGTTACCCCCGTCAAGCTTGTCGTCCAAAAATAATCGGGGTACCTGCCTGCAAAGGTGGGGAAAATGGAACTTCGATTACAGTCGTCTCGGCAGTACGTCGCTCTTGAACACGGCACTCCGCTGTTTCGTGTCTGGGTGGGGTCATCTCATCTCGTTTTCACTAACCTCCATGGGTTTGGGACATCCTATTTGACCTCTCATCTGTTTATTGCCATCATCATCCTACCCGCTGCTCATTTGATGTCAAGTACTGCCAAATCCGTTATAGTGCCGTTATGTGTTCAAGAGAAGTTGTCCTCTGCCACAAAGCAACCTCGTTCGCTATCTCATCACAAATTATTATACCTCTGTCTCGTGTCGCTGATGTGGGAATCATTATGGCCCACCTTCGATCAAGGCCACTTCTCGTCGACTTCAACTCATTATCCGAGAAAGTGACTTAGAGACTCCTTCCAGGTGCCTTGGAGCCTGCATGCCTCAATGGCAAGTTCCTCGTGTTCGACGCAAGGTTTACATCATTGACCTACGATCGAATGATTCCGTGGGTGTTCGACACCAACTCATTGATTCACACGCTACGGATTGTACCTATAGTACCTTGAGGGCCATTGTCATTATTGGTGGTACCTCTCGCGTCTGTTAACGGTTCTCATCATTGACCGGTAATCAGGCGATGTTCATACATGTTCGACTCCAACCCCTGTATTCACATGTGTGGACCTGTACTCTGTTCGGGTCGAGATGGAGCGCAAGACCCTGGATCCTTGCTCACTGTGGTCCAGGCTGCGATTTTGTGGATAATCATTACATGACTCATCGATGGATGGCTGCGCCCATACCTGAGTCTTCATGGATGGCTGCGACCATACCTTGTCTTTATTATGGTCTCTTTAGCTGGGTGGCTGCGTCCATACCATAGACCAGTCTTGCATGTCTTTTGGATGGCTGCGCCCATACCTAGACTGCGTGTACATGATTGTCAGAGATTTTTCGGTACTTCCTGGTGGTGTTCCAGTTCGGCGTGTGTTGTAAAGCATTTCACCCCTCCCACTCTCTCGGTCTTCATGCTTTAGGGGGCATCTGTTACACAGTAATTTATCACTGCCTTCCTGTCAGTCACCCTGCTGTGTCCAAGAAGTCACAATCACTAAATGTTTGCTCCCTGAACTGGCTAAAAAACCCATTTTTCCAAAGTTTTGTGCATCAGCGCGTCTGTTCCTAAAATAACCGCGATGACCAGCGCCCCACAGTCTATTTCGTGCGCTGCCATCGCGGAAGAACATCACTTTTCCGCGATGACGCACAGCGCGGCTTTCACGTGTCCTTCCGCACTGACATGGCTTGTTCAGTTGTTGTCATGTGCTGACAGCGCGGCAGTCTCCATATAATCCGCGCTGATCCAGTTTGGGCGAATTTGTTCAAACAACCAGCCTTCCAGATCTCTCCAGGCTTGGTTGTTAGCTTTGTGAATGTCGACTCCCTTCTATGGCATGTCTGTTCGACCTTTTGCAACTACTCCCCTTGAAGATAAGCTCATCCTTCCACCTTTTTAGGAGACTCCTTCTCCTATATAAACTTCCACCATTACCATGAGCAGCTGGTTAGAAAATAGCTAGACTTAGCTTGGATTATACAAGAGCTTGTAGTGCTCAGATTGCTGCTATAGGTGTGGTGTGTTAGGAGTGGAAGTGATTGATTGCTTTGGGAAGTTTGTTTGTGACATTTGTGTGAGAGAGAGAGACTAGTTTGTCTTGGGAGAACCATCCTCAAAGGTGAATGCTTGAGATACATGCTGACTGATCCCTCCTGAGAAGTTTATCGACGTCAGAACATTTGGTTGTACTCTTGTCTATTCTGATTAATAATAGATGACTGCTATTATTGTTCCATTCTCGTTTGTTTATGCAATGGATAAATGTGAATTATGTCTTTTCTGACTGGCATATAGTTACTTTTACTAGATTTCACGCTTGCGTTTGCTTTCCCTTCGTGTGTGCAGGTGTCCGTTCGCGGGGATCGCGGAAGACTATGACCAGCTGAAGCGAAGGAGCAAGGGAAACGTCCCCTCGACAAACGACAGCGCAGGAATCCAAGTAGGTGCTCTTTACTTCTTGTCTAATTGTAACTAGGAACATGCGTGGCAGCATTGTGTGATTGTTGCTAGACCCCTATTGGGCTAGTAGGGATCGCCTCTATCCGTAGAGGGGATTTACCTTCCCAACACTCGCCATAAAATTCTAATTAATACGGCGTATGCTTTTCGAGACCCCTCCTTAGTGGTAAATGGTTTTGTACCTGGGGGTCCGAAATAATCCGAAATAATGAGATGATGACACATAGGTAAATTCTAATTAATACGAGGTATGGTTTTCAGGCTCCCTCATTAGTGGTAAATTAGTGGTAAATGGTTTTGGACCTGGGGGATCAGACATCATGACATGGTGACACATAAGTTTGGGAATCTGCCATTAAAATAGATTTTCGGATCCCTCCCCCAAGGTTAATGAGAAATGGCCAAGGGGGGTCCAAAATCACTTTTTAAACGTTGGATTAAATTATCCATATCTCAAGGCATGAAAGATAAGGGGAGTTTAATTAGTTAAATGAGGGGTGGGCCATAGGCTTTGACCTTTAGTTTTGAGTGCATTTATGATTTTAGCCTATGATTAGGATTAAATTTTATTTTTTATAATATAATTTTAATTTTAATAAGTATTTTCATAAAAATATATAATTATATTTTTATAAAAATAAAAATAATTTTTAAAATTAAAATTATTATATATAAAAAATAGATAAAGCATTCAAAAGAATAAAATTTAAATGTGCCCTTAGTATTTAAGTCGTAAGGAAATGGCAATTTCACATTGAAAAGTTTTAATTTTCAGTGTGCCAAATTATGTTACAACATTGGCTCCAATGGGGATTGCTTCCCCCTGTGGGATGTAGAGAACTAATGAACCAATTGGCTTTAGTGTTGGGCATGAAGTCACACAATAAAACCATCAACCGTTGATGTGCCATCTTATGTAGAAATATAGCTAATCCCCATGGATTAGCGCTATCATTTGAATACCCTGCACACTGCGACCTGCAACTATGAAATGCAACCATATGCTTGCACTAGTTCGGATACCCTTTCATACTGAAATCTAAAAACTTCTAGACTCAAAATATAATTTGTACTATTATATACTCTTCAAATCACACCATTCATTGAACAATGAACACATTGATTAATTGCATACTAGAACTCTGAATATCTATTCAATTCCCACACCTCTGTCTAACTGAACTACAAACTTTAAACTATTAGGTGTAATCTGCTTTCCAATGTAACCAAGTGTGGAGTGGATTTATTGACAAATAACATTGCCAGCAATTGAAAATATGAAGAATATATACAATATGAACATAAAATCCCATGGAAAAATTATACCCACAGGTGTACTGTAAAAGTTGCTTCCTCTGTAGACATGTTAGATTTTTTATCATGGCTAAGAGGAGAAAACATATATTGTTGATTTCAAGCATCAATGAACTTGGCATAACTGTAAAGGCAACTAAAATTTAAAAACAGTGGGATCGGTTTCTCAGTGGAATTGCCATATGAGAAAGTGGAGTTTCCAGGTGAAAATAATGCAACCAAGAGTAGTGCCTCTTCCTTGTTCACTGCCAAGAAATAGATCTAAAATTTATTGTACTTCAACGAAAAATATCTCCGTAATTTCATTCCTTGGCAATGACACCAAATGTTGTACCTGTTTCCCGTAGGCAATCCTTGGCTGCAAAAACTACGAAAAAAACCAACTCAACCAGCCTTTAGGTTCAAGTTGGCCCTTGAACTAGAGGGGGCTCCCTCAATGTTTAAGAGGCTTTGTTTAATGTTGTTCACCTGTAATTGAACATCAGTCTATGAAGCATAATGGCAAGATTTATCGTTTTAATTGGGGGTGGTTGGTGATCAATGAAAATCCCTAATCATGATTAAAGACCTCTCTCACAGGGCCCCTTCTGAAAGTGTCAGCTTCCATCCTGACAGAATGACTTATCTTTTTGAAGAATTATGGTAGAATAATGTAAAGAGATTCCTAATAATTAAGCAGTCAGACAGACTTCTTAAAAACTAAGGAAATTTGGATGCGTGTAGAAGATTTCTATAGCCCAACAAAACACATTGCAGAGTATTCAAGAAGGCCAAACTTAAACCAATTCTATGAGGAGCTATTTCAAACAGATAGGCTAATAAGCTAATCTCTTTTGATGCCTATCAGAAAGCATAAAGCAAAAACCAGTGAAAGAGGACTTATCTTGGACAAACAGTCCAATAAGCTAATCCCTTTCTAAATGTTATGATTTTGCAGGGGATTTAAGAATAAATTGATACTCAATCTACACTTACCCAGTCCTTCCTATAAATGCTTGAAGATGTGCAAAAAACAGATATGGAAATACTGGAAAAACGTACAAGAAACACAAAATTTTTTCAAACTAGAGCCATAAGTCTTTCATTAGAAATCAAATAAGAGAAGCCATTACAAAGTGTAGAGTCTTGGCATCAAAATCCCAACCTTATTTATTACAAATAAAACAATATATAGACTAAATATCTCCTAAACTTTTACAATAATCTTGGAATGGAATTCTTAAGTGTATATCAAAAATAAATAATATTTCCTTATTAGTTGTAGGAAATTTAGAATTGGTTGAATGACTGCTGAAAATTTGCAAAGTGATCCTCAATTTTCTGATCTTTTAATGTTCTGAATGTTGATATCTCCATGCCGTTAAAATCTAGAGCTGTTGTTTCTACCATTTTCATTTCAATTGATATTTGTGTGCCTTCTGTGCCTTGAAATCTGGGGTTTGTGAAGTTGTTGTTGAATATCTGTTTGGAATGCTTTTATGTCGCTTTTTGACCATCCTTTACTAATTTCAAAATCATTAATGTTTTCAAATATTCCATGAATAAATTCGCTATTTCGATGAATTTACTAAATAAATTAAGAAAGTATCTCCTCAAGTAATAAATTTATTTATAAATTCATCCACTTATATGAAATTTTGTCATTTTTTAATTTCTTATGTCTTTACAAAACTATGAATCGTTTTGTAAGTCCATGTCTTGTTTTCTATAGATGGTAGAGTATTTTATTTTTCTATTTTACTTTCACACTGTAAATTTCTTTTCTGTGAAATTCATTTACAGATTAAAAAACCATATGTGCTTTTGTAAATCCCTATCTTGTTTCCTACAGTTTGTAGAGTATTTTACTTTGCTCTTTTACTTTCAACTCAACCTTATTTCAAGACTGTAACTTCATTTCACCATGCTTGTAAATTATTTTTACTTTTGTAACGTTGACTTCAATTTCACATGTATGGATGTAAATATCTTTTTGTTCTCCTATACATTAAGTTCATCAATATATGATTACAAATCCTCCCTTTATTCAACTTTCATGCACCGAGAATTTATTTACCTGTAATTCTAATACATTAACTTGTAATTCCATATTACCCACTTTGCCTTCCATCATGAAATAAATTTATTTCATAATAGTATTCCTGCCATAAAATTCTAATTAATAGGAGGTATGGTTTTTGGGCCCCTCCTTAGTGGTAAATGGTTTTGGACCTGGGGGGTCTGAAATCATGAGATGGTGACACATAGGTTTTTGAGTTTGCCATTAAAACGGCTTTTCGGTGGACAAATGGCGAAGGGGGTCCAAAATCACTTTTTAAACGTTGTATTGAATTACCCATATCTCGAGGCATGAAATATAAGGGGAGTTTAATTAGTTAAATGAGGGGTGGGCCATAGGCTTTGACCTTTAGCATTGAGTGCACTTATGATTTTAGCTTATGACTAGGATTAAATTTTATTTTTTATAATATAATTTTAATTTTAAATAAATATTTTCATAAAAACATACAATTATATTTTTATAAAAATTAAAATAATTTTAAAATTAAAATTACTATATATAAAAAATAAATAAATCATTGAAAAGCATAAAATTTATATATGCCCTCAATATTTAACTCAGAAGGAAATGGCAATTTCACACTGAAAATTTTTAATTTTTAGTGTGCCGAAATATGTTACAACATCGGCTCCAATGGGGACTGCTTCCCCTGTGAGATTTAGAGAACTAGTAAACCAATTGCCTTTAGTGTTGGGCATCGAGTCACTCCATAAAACCCTCAACCAATGATCTTCCATCTTATGTAGAAATATAACTAATCCCCATGGATTAGTGTTGTTATTTGAATATCCTGCACACTGAAACCTACAAGTGTGAAATGAAACCATATGCCTTCACTAATTCGGATACTCTTTCATAATAAAACTTGAAAACTTCTAGACTCAAAATATAAGTTGTACTATCATATACTCTTCAATTCACACCATTCATTAAATAATGAACACTTTGATCTATTACATACTGCAACTCTAAATATCTATTCAATTCCCACACCTCTATCTAACTGAACTAGAAACTTTACACTATTAGGTGTAATCTTCTTTCCAATGTAACCAAGTGTGGAGTGGATTTATTCACAAACCACATTGCCAGCAACTGAAAATCTGAAGAATATATACAATATGAACATAAAATCCCATGGAAAACATATACTCACAGGTGTACTATAAAAGTTACTTCCTCCATATTAGACATGTTAGATTTCTGATCATGACTGAGAGGAGAAAACATATAGTGTTGATTTCAAGTATCAATGAACCTGACATAGCATTAAAGGCAACTAAAATTTCAAAAAAGTGGGATCGGTTTCCCAGTGTAATCGCCATATGAGAAAGTGGATTCACCAGGTGAGAATAATGCAACCAATAGTAGTGCCTATTCCTTGTTCACCAGTAAGAAATAGAGCTAAACTTTCTCGTACTCTAGGGAAAAATATCTTTGTTACTTCGTTCCTTGGCAATAGCACCCAATGTTGTACCTTTTTCCCATAGGCAGTCATTGGCTGCAAAAACTACGCCAGGAAACTAACTCAACCAGCCTTTAGGTTTAAGCCGGCACTTGAACCAGAGGGGGATCCCTTGATTTTTAAGAGGCTTTGTTTAATGTTGTTCACCTGTCACTGAACAACAACCTATGAAGCACAATGGCTAGATTTATGGTTCTAATTGGGGTTGGTTGGTGATCAACGAAAATCCCTAATCATGATTAAAGGCCTCTCTTATAGGGTCCCTTCTGAAAGTGTTAACTTCCATCCTAATAGAATGACTTAGCTTTTTCAAGAGTTATGGTAGAAGAATGTAAGGATATTTCTAATAATTAAGCAGTCAAACGGACTTCTAAACAACTAGGGAAATTTAGATGCATGTAGAAGATTTCTATAGCCCAACAAAACACATTTCAGAGTATTCAAGAAGGCCAAATTGAAACCAATTATAAGAGGAGCTATTTCAGATAGATAGTCCAATAAGCTAATCTCTTTTTATCACTATCAAAAGGCATAAAGCAAAAACTAGTCAAAGAGGATTTATCTTGGAAAAATAGTCCAATAAGCTAATCTCTTTCTAAAGGTTATGATTTTACATGGGATTTAAGAATAAATCAATACTAAATCTACACTTACCCATACCTTTCTATAAATGCTTGAACATGTGCAGAAAACATATATGGAAATACTGGAAAAACATGCAAGAAACACAAAATTATGTCAAGCCAGAGCCATAAGGTTTTCATTAGAAATCAAATACGAGAAGCTATTACAAAGTGTAGAGTCTTGGCATCATAAGCCCACCATTGTTTATTACAAATAAAAAAAAATATAGACTAAATATCCCCTAAACTGTTACAATAATCCCAGAATGAAATTTTGAACTATATGTTAAAAATAAATAATATTTCCTAAAATATAAATATTTCCTTATTAGTTGCAGGAAATTTGGAGTTGGTTGAATGGTTGCTAAAAATTTGCAGAATGATCCTGAATTTGTTGAAATTTTAATGTTTTGAATGATGATATCTCCATGCCTTTAAAATATAGAGTTGTTGTTTCCGCCATTTGCCTTTCAATTGATATTTATGTGTCTTGAAATCTGGGGTTTGTGAAGTTGTTGCTAAAGACCTATTCGGAATGATTTTATGTCACTTTTTGACAATGCTTCACTAATTTCAAAATCATAAATGCTTTCAACTATTCCATGAATAAATTTGGTATTTTCATAAATTTACTAAATACATTGAGAAAGTAGCTCCTCAAATAATAAATCTAAGGATAAATTCATCCACTTATTTGAAATTGTGTCATGTTTTTATTTCCCATGTATTTACAAAAATATGTGTGGTTTTGTAAATCCTTGTCCTATTTCTCATTCCCTGTAAAATCTCATTTACTTTCAAACTGTCAATTTTCTTTCTGGGAAATTTATTTACAGATTAAAAAACCATATGTTGTTTTGTAAATCCATGTCTTGTTTTTTGTAGTTGGTAGAGTATTTTACTTTTGTATTTTACTTTCACACTTTAAACTTCCTTTCTATGAAATTCATTTATAGATTAAAAAACAATATCTGGTTTTGTAAATCCGTGTCTTGTTTTCTCCAGTTGGTAGTGTATTTTACTTTACTCTTTTACTTTCACCTCAACATTTCACACTTGTAACTTGATTTCCCCATGAGAGTAAATTATTTTTTGTTCTCATGTACATTAATTTCATCAATATATGATTGAAAAAGCTCCCTTTATTCATTTTCATGCACTGAGAATTTATTTCTCGATTTCACCATGACTGTAAATTATTTTTACTTCTATAACTCCGACTTCAATTTCACATGTATTAATGTAAATATCTTTTTGTTCTCCTGTACATTAATTGCATCAATATATGATTGCAAAGCCTCGCTTTATTCATTTTCATTCACTGAGAATTTATTTCACTTGTAGTTGTAACACATTAACGTGTAATTCCATTTTACCCACTCTTCCTTCCATCATGAAATAAATTTATTTTATCATAGTATTCTCGCCTTAAAATTCTAATTAATATGGGGTATGGTTTTCAGACCCCCTCCTTAGTGGTAAATGGTTTTGGACATGGGGGGTCTTAAATCATGAGATGGTGAGACATAGGTTTGGGAGTCTGCCATTAAAACTACTTTTCTGACCCCTCCCCCTATGTTAATTTGAAATGGGCAAGGGGGGTCCGAAATCACTTTTTAAAAGTTGGATTAAATTACCCATACCTCGAGGCATGAAAGATAAGGGGAGTTTAATTAGTTAAATGTGGGGTGGGCCATAGGCTTCGACCTTTATCTTTGAGTGTGCTTATGATTTTACCTTACGATTAGGATTAAATTTTTTTTTTTACAATATAATTTTAATTTTAAATAAATATTTTTATAAAAATATATAATAATATTTTGATAAAAAAAAAAAAGTATAAAATTATTGTATATAAAAAAAAAATCATTCAAAAGCATGAAATTTATATATCCCTCAGTATTTAACTTAGAAAGAAATGGCAATTTCGCACTAAATTTTTTTAATTTTTAGTGTGCCGAAATATGTTACAACACAATGAAAATACATGAGTTCAAATCACGTTAATGATAGCATAGTAGACATAAGAAACAACATGCGCATGCATGGATGAAACACATGAAAATTTTAGAAACCGCCTTAGGCTATGGCCAAAACACAAATGATAAGAGAGGAATGAGGCTAAAATGTGAGTTATGTTGGGTATAATGGAGGGCTCATGGGCCTATAACTCAATGCAACATGGATATCAAATGGTATTCGAGGTGTTACTGTTGGGTTGACATGAATGGAAGGAACTAGCATACAAGTTGTGATGCGTAAATGAGACATTTAATGTCATAATTTGTCGAGACCAAGCATAAGGTATGATCACACCAGAGATGGTCAATAATGAGAATGCTAGGTAGGAATATACATAAATTTTCCTGTGTAAGAAATATTTCTCATGTGTTGAGTAAAATGAAATCATATTATTAAGTATAATGTAAAACGTTTTATTTGTAAACCCAAATTCATATGAAAAAACAAAAAGATATTAAAAAAGGATCATTTTTAAGATGACAAATTGGATTATAGAAAGAAAAGAATTCTTGTGCCAATGCTCTATTACATATTCTAGGAAAGTCACACAACTAGATTCTATCACATTTATTGTGCACGACAAATCACTCTTTAGAAACATTCTAGGGTATGTCCATCCCTCTTGAAGCCAAATGTTTATATTTTTTTAAGTTTTCTATAATTTTTTGTCCATTTTGCAAGTAAAATTGGTTTTCATTATTGTATGGAAAAGGAGAGAGAAAAAATGAATAATATCACTACAATGCAAAATATAGCTACATTCAATACTCTAAGAGAAATTGGATTGCTAAATTATGTCCTAACCTAAAACATGTGGTCCAAACTTCCTTACTTTAGAGGTTGCTAGAGCTTTTAGACCTTGATGGGTAACATTTCTTTTAAGGGGACCCAGTCCTGAAAATATAGGTAGAGGATATCTACTTCCTCGTAAGGCTATCAAGGTAGCATGATCTAGTGAACTTACATGGAGAATGGGAAGTGGAGAGTCAATTTCCTAGTACATAACATGGTATCATTGATCGGGTATTATGAAAATTACCAATAAGCTTCCATTCAATTCTATTAACGATCTTACTCTTTTCACCAACCTATTAAACATTAGTCATATCGAAGGAACCATTTGTCCTCACATGTGTTTAAGGAGTCTTCTTTATTTCTACGTATAACATCTCAATCCTACCATGTTTAGTTGGTTGCAAAGATGTCGTAGAAAATATGAAGGGATTACTAATAAAATATGTGAGGGCACAATAGAGGAAATTAGAGAAGATCATTCTCATGAGAGTGAAGGTGTCAACACCATTTATTGGTACCTCTAATCCATGTATGAACTCATCGATAGGTTTGATATTTAGTATAGGTTGTGGGGCTCTACGTTTCTCTTTTAGTCATATTATTTTTACCTAGAGGATTGAGAAAATTATGGTAGTTTTTGACTACATGTAGGTAAGGAATAACATCTGAGGTGGTCTAGATTTGGGATTAGGTAAGGGTGAGAATTGAGCATACTTGGGTAACAAAAATACATATGTGATGGTTTTATTTTAAGTTTTTTATTTTTCTATTATTTCAAAATGTACACAATATTTTTTCATGATGTAATATAACTAACTTGCAATGTCAGTTATGACACATATTTGGCCCTAGTAAAACCAACAAGGATATCAACTCTACATGGTAGAATGTATTATGTGGTGTTATAAGAAGAGGAAACTAACAACAACAGTGCACATAACCTATAAGAGGTGCAGAGGAACCTAAAAGGAATCACCATGCTTGTATACATAATAACTATGAATGATGTTTCCTAATAACTTCAACAGCAAATGGTAATCTCTCCATGAGCATCCAACATCGTAGCAATATTGGAGGATAGTTCCACCCCACCTTTTGACTACTTATGTTGATACCTATCGATGTTTTCATATTACCATTGTATGGGCCTAACAACCTTATTATGTTTATTAAACTATTTTTTCTATCATGGAATAGAAAACACTTTGACATATATATTTCTATATTTTGACTTCTATTTATGTTCTATAAGTGACTTAAATGCTACCCATGTTATTATACACATGCATGTTATAGACAAATTTGTGCCTTACAGCAACAAGCATGAATTGTCAATAATCCAAGGGATCCAAAGTTCCCTAAACATGATGTTCCTACCCCTAGAGGAACAAGGTCAGCAAACCAACAGCTCTCAGATCAGTTCTCCACCTGAAAACACTCAAAAACAAGCAATCCTGAAATCAAAGCAGGTGCTCCACTAGGTTTCTGCGCTGAAACTCAGTTGCTCCATGGTGTACCTGCGTTGCAAAGCAAGTGGAACAAAGGCCACCTGCGCTGAGCGAGATGGGACAAGTGGCACACTTAGTCATTGCTCTGGAATCTTCCAAAAATGACACTTGGATCAGGTATTTCGCCTTGTGATGAGTCAGAGGCTCTGTTTCTCCAAGTGGAAGCAAGGTTCTCCAAGTGGACTCAAGAACTGAAGATCAACTAAAGATTAACTGAAGAGAGAGAGGACACAAGGCAGCTACACATCAGTTGCAAGCTGACTCATCCTTTCTCAATTCATCTATATATTGAGCTCTCTCCTATGAGCTCAAGAGGCTGGAATTTTGTGCAAAGTAATGATATGCTGTTGGTTTCACTATAGAACTATTGGGTGATTGTTTGAGAGAGGTGAAGAGGAGAAATTCTTTCTGCTGGGAGGTGTTGCTGGGTTGGAGCCTTCAATGGTTGTAATACTCTCAGAACCTTTACTTCTTCATTAATAAAAGCTATTGAGGTTCTTCTATGTGCTCTTGTTTCAATAATATATTGTGATGATTGCATGTTTGGTTTACACTAATCCATGAACCAGTTATGATTGCATGCCTCTTGTAGTTTCCTTCTTTGTTATTTTGCAGGATCTCAATGTAGCTGGGCAAGCAAAAGAACAAGGAGCTAGGAGCAAGTGGCCAAAGAGAAGAGTTTGGATTCGACATTAAGCGCAAGGCAACGGTTAGTGCTTTTCTCCATCCTCTTTTGCTTTCATAAAGAAGTAAACCTTAAGTAGTTTGTTTTACAGTTGTTGCTAAGGAACTATCACCCTTAGAGTGGGATAGGGTCATCCGAGTCGGATACTTTTCCATACAAAAAACTGGCGACTCCGCTGGGGATCGTATCCATTTGATTGTGTTTGTAGTATTTTGCTATTCATTTCCTGAACAAGAGAGTACCAAATCGAAAAGCTTTTGACTATATCAAAAGCGAAGTAGAGGGCAGCTACTCTGGCTCATTTCTGAGCAAGTTCATGATTTGAAGAGCTGATCTACAAGGATCCTTGTAAGCTCTTAGTGATAGCTTTTCACCTTCCTAATCATCCCTCTGAGTGTGCTTGACTGATTACTTCTGATTTGAGCAAAAACTGTGCATTTTTGAGAAAATTATGACCCGGAAACTGTGAAAACGCAACTTTCGTTTTCCAAAGCAGGTAGTACACAGGCTACCTGCTTTGCAACGCAGGTCCCGAAGGGACTACCTGCGCTGAGAGCCAGACTGGCTGTGCAGCACCTGCGTTGGCCCAATTTTGCCTAGTGCTGTTGGGGTTTCCTCCTTTTCTCTTGCCTGTTTTCACTATTGATTTGGCTGCCAGTTACCAGTCTTGCACCTGTTCTGAAACCAATATTACTTGCCATCATTCCGCCTCTGTTATATAACAAAATTGTACTTGTTCTTTGTATTTCTTACTCATTTACAATTTCCCATAACGAAAAGTAAACTAGTCTTGCTTTTGGCCTCTTAGATCTGAACCTGTGTTAGGCATTTTGCTGGTCTAAAGAGTTAGCTTGTTTGCTGTCCATAGCTGATTAGTCATTTACTTTCGTCATTATTGTTTGATTTCATGCATTTCCAGTGATTAAGCAAGTGAATCTTAAGGTGTCTTTTGATTTTGGACAAACTTGTTTACTTTCGCTTTAAATCGAAATCAAAGTTATATAGCAACCTTCTTTTTGTAACCCATCCACATTAAGAAAGGGAAAAAGAAAATACATGCATTGTGCATTTTGCATTTGACTGTTTGCTTGACGATTTAGGAAAAATTTGCATTTAGTGTGTGCTCTATGATCTGTGTGAAAAGATTTGCCTTTCTTTTCCCTCAGTAGTTAAGGTTTTCAAAGTTGAAAGATTGAAAAGTTTGCTTCTCATCTTAGACTGCATTCAGGAATTTGTTACATACATCTCGTGGTGATCCTTAAAGGCAAACTGCTAAGCAAGATCAACATTAAAATAAATCCAATTTACATAACAACGCTTTGTAACATAACGCAAACAAATAGAGGTCTAGGTAGAGACGTGTTCCGGCGTCGTTAAACATAGTGACTGTCGATCTCTACGAAGGTGGGTGATTCCTCCTGAGAGTCGGTGGAACTAATACGGACTTGTGCTCCCACGTACCGTCGCGTATATATTGGGAGACCCCTATAGGCAATTATCCTTTATCCATAGGAAGCCGTGTCAGCTGCCCTACTGATCGCGATGCAGTGAACACAGCATTCACGAAGATCGACCACCCGTACCGTAAAACGTATTCTGTGGTTTCGCGAAAAGTTTGGCACACCCTCTGCCTAGAACTCCAGAGCAGTTTCTTTTGGCCTTTTTCAAACTCTATAACTGAAAAAGTCCATCCGAGCATTTGTCACTTCGGGCTCGTTAAAACATCGAAGGGGACTAGAGTCATCTTTAGCTTTTTCTCAACTCTTAAAACATGAAAAAGCAAAGTTGTGTCTAAAGCGTCGTTAATAAAATTTATTTTAAACGGAACATAATCACCTCTTATTCCCACGTTGATCTTTCAGTTGAAAAGTATGGAGCCCACCAACCAAGGAAGTAACCTTGGTGGAAGTCCAAATCCCTTCTCCTCTTGGGGAGATGTTGGTGCGCCTCATATGGCCACATTGTCACTTCCAGGATTGACAATTGGCCTACCTGTATGGCTCTTTTCAACTAATGTAGTTCAAATCACCACAAATCCTGAGCAGTCGAATCAACAGTCAGACCAGTCTAGAGCTGCCCACCAGCCTTCCACTTCTTACATTTCTTCCTCTGATCCTTCATCTTCACAAGGTAGAGCCGGCAAAAGTCAGCCTCCCATGGAGAAGAAGGAAAAGAAGAAGAAAGAAAAGAAGAAGAAGGGGCCTATGGCGAAGGCGACTGGGGGCAAGCAAAAGACATCTGACAAAAATCCACACACTGCACCGACCGGGCCTAAATCGCCATGTGTCATTTGCAAAGGGACCCACTTCCATCGTGATTGTCCTTGTATTCCCCGGATACTAAGGGACTGGTCCCCCAGGTTGCACAATCCGGTAGCATCAACCTCTGGTAGTCATGTTGATTGCAATCCGTCAACTAGCGAGAGTGAAGGACGAAAGGGGAGACCAAGATCACCCTGTATGTTGTGTGAAGGCGATCACGCCATCCACCGATGTCCATTCTTAGATGAGGCGAAGAGAGTTTTGGAAGATCGTCCGGTTTCACCGTTACGACTTCCTCCTGGATACCAAAAACTCGTGCCAAGTCCCTCGATAGTTGAAAATCCAGCTGGCCCGATCAAGTGGTCAGCTGAAGTGTCGGTCATTGAGAATGAACCTACTGAATCCAGACCAGACGAAAGTCTAAAGGTCGAAACGGCAGTTGACCCGGTTCTTCCTTCAGAGGTTTCATCCTCAAATGACACCGTCATTGAAGATTCATCTTCAAATGACACCCTCACTGAAGAGAACAAGGATGACACCATCCAGATTCTTTTCATCAACACAGACTCTGATGAGCATCAGGGCAACGCGCCCATTCCTTTATCGCAGGAAGGAACATCGTGAGGGTCGTATCCGGCCGTGTATTCGGTCCCACCACCAAGCAACCTGGTTGTATCCTTTGATTGGAACCAACTAGGCAGACCCCGGTTACCAGCCAGTATACCATTCAGAATCATTGTCCAAATCTATAGAATGGTAATGGCTGGAACCATCATTGATGAAGGGGCATCTGTGAGTATCCTTTCCTCTATTGCTTGGAAAGCACTGGGTTCCCCGGCGCTTTTACCTGAGATGAGAAATCTATTGGGTTTTGATAAAGGAACCAGTCGCCCATTAGGGATTCTCCCCAATGTTCCCATTACATTGAGGAAGAAGACAGTTCATATGAATGTCATGGTCGTCCAAGGACCCTTGGATTATAACCTACTCCTTGGACGGGACTATATATATTGCATGGGAGCTATAGTCTCCTCACTCTTTAGAGTAATGTGTTTTCTACACGAAGGAAAGATGGTCAAGCTCGTAGACCAACTTTCATTTCCGGGATCTCGCATCGCAAATAGTCAAATACCAACCCTAAACGGCTTATTCACTCAAGAAATGCCTCCACCCCCGGTTCTACTTCCCGATGAATGCGAGTAATTCGGAAAGAAAGAACTGGGACCCAGGGGGCATGCACCCTGGCCTGCCTTGGGCAGAGAAAACCTTGGGTATAAAGTTAATTTCCGCAGAAGAATAGACTAGTCCGTACCCCGTCCGAAAAAGGAAGAGAGGGTTGTTCTAGGATAAAATTCTTTTGTCAAAGTTATGTGAGCGAAAAGATCGTCTCCCTTTGTCTAAAAAAGTAGGCTCTCCTAAGTAGTAGATCCATTTGTGGCAGCAAGTAGCCACCATCTTTGAATGTCAAGCCTCACCCATTAAAACAATATGTTTTGAAGGATAAGTAGGGGCAGTCTTCAAAGAAAGAGATGAAATTGCTGCAACAAGTAGTCACCATCCTTAGCAACCTAATGATAGACACCGCCGAAAAGAGAGTTTAGTTTGCGGCAGCAAGCAAAACCATTTTTCGGATAATAAGTAAGAGGCAAACCTCCCTCCGTAACACCAATGTTTTATCTGTTGCGATCTTGCAAAACCTAAAAGTGAACTGATGGGAAGACAAGTACCGTCGGCACCGAAAAATAACGAGAAGACAAGTATCGTTAAAAATATAGCAAGACGACAAGTAGAAAAACAGAGGTGGGACGGAGGAGGGGTAGCCTTGAAATTATATTTTATACCTGGGGGCATGCAAACCTTTTGGAGTGCAAGCTAAGAGCGGTTATTTATCTGTTTTTTGGATTAGTCGTTTCTGAACTAGCATGAAAAAAGGATGTGGGGCAAAAGTTAAAACTTGCCAAATTGGAGTAACTAGTGAGGTATAGCTCCTTAAATATGACTACCTCACCTGAGGCGTTTCTTGTATTATGACTGGTATGTTCGAGCAGTTTTAGCACACAGTTCATGCTCGTTAAAAAATAAACGCAAAATCCGAGCAGTTTTAGCACATAGTTCATGCTCGTTAAAAAATAAACATAAGTTGTGGGCAATCTTCCCCTAGAGTTCAAACTCGCCCAGAAAAAATGAACCGGTAAATAACCTTGGTAAATGTAACCTTTGACAGCCATATTAAAGCCCTTGGTCGTGTTCTTGCAGTCTCACCTCCATCCGTTCATTTGGCCAATCGTTCATCTCCATATGTTTGTTTACCCATTTTGAGGAACAGCTGCGAAGAGTGATTTCACTAAGCCATCCTTGTGACACTGCCGTGATTGGAATATTCCAACCTGTACCTGGAATCTGCTGCTGCCCTGTTAATCACTCGTTCCTCGAAAGACGAGTCGTCTTTAAGCTCTTTTCACTGACTCGTAAAATATGAAAAGATTGCCGAGTTTTGGCCTTCCAGCTCGTTAAAGCGACCGGAAAGCTGTCCCTCCTCTAGATTTTAATCTTTTTGGACCTGAGGGATTATTGCACAAAAAGATCGAGCGCTTGTTTTGTTCGGCTCATTAAAGCAATCGAAAATTCATCCCTTCTGTATTGTTTTATACTTTTTCGGACTTAAGGGATTAGAAGACGAAAAAGGAATTTTGGAGTTAACTTTCCGTACCTTTTCAGACTCTCTAAAAATGAAAAGGACCGAGTTTTCCTTGTCGTTAGACTCGTTAAAATGATTAAATAGCGACAAACTTGTCTTTAGACGAGAACGAGTTTCCCTATCGCTAGGCTCGTTAAAACATAGCGATGGGCTTGCCCGAAGGGCAAGTTATAGAACAAGCATATGTTATCCTCCTCAAGCTTGACAAAAATAAAGAGGTACTGGTCAGCAATGACTGGGGAAAAATTGGGAGAACCTCACAGCATTAATGGTAGCAAGTCGCTCTTGAACATGAAACTTTGTCCTCCGTATCACATCAGGTTGGGTTGTTTCATTCACCGGTCTCATAACCATGGTCCTCGCCACACCATCCACAATTGAGGTAATGCTACCGATCCATCACATCAGTGTCATTATATGTTCAAGAGATGTGGTTCTGCAAAGAGTCAACCGTGTCCCATCCACTGCCATACATTATCCTTCATCCACTTCATGACCGCCACCCTGAATCATACATCACAGTTTGTTTTCACCTCATCACAATCACTAGCTCCGTTCCGTGTCACTGATGTGGGATTCATTAAGGCCCTCCTTTGATGGATCGCTCCTTGTCGACATCAGCTCATTATCCAAGGAGTTGATCTAGGAACAACCCCTTCAGTACTTTGAAGCTTGCATGCCTCAATGGCAAGTTTCTCACTTCCGGCGACAGGTATACATCAATGACCTTCGACCAGAAGATTTTGCATGGTGGTCGACGCCAAGTCCTTTATTCCCAGCATGTGAATTGTACTGCTGTACCTTGAGGGTCATCATCCTTATCGGTGATTCCTCTCCCGCTTTTTAACGGTTTACATCATTGGCCGGTAATCAAGCGATGTCTTTCCATGTTCGACTTCAAGAAATTCTCACATGGATCGACTTGTACATCGAGTGAAGATCGGAAGAGATTGAAGACCCTGGATCTAGTTTCATCCATCCGGGCTGCGATATATATTCAGGATATAAAGACATTTGATATGTACATCATTGCAGTAGATGATCATCCTTCTCAAAGGATGATAATTTCAGCAGAGAATTATCAGTCTACAATTAGACGATCGTCTGTTCTATGTACCAAAATGTATTTATAAAGCTGAGCATGGGAATGCCCGCCTCAGCTAGATCATGAAAATGTATGAAAAATAATGTATCGTATTGTATCTTATTACAGGACACTTCTCAGCAGATTGAATGAACTTCGGATCCTCTCAATAAAGCATTTCACCCGATAAACGACCTCATACTTTAGGGGGCATCTGTTATAGACAAATTTGTGCCTTACAGCAACAAGCATGAATTGTCAATAATCCAAGGGATCCAAAGTTCCCTAAACATGATGTTCCTACCGCTAGAGGAACAAGGTCAACAAACCAACAGCTCTCAGATCAGTTCTCCACCTGAAAACACTAAAAAACAAGCAATCCTGAAATCAAAGCAGGTGCTCCACTAGGTTTTTGCGCTGAAACTCAGTTGCTCCATGGTGTACCTGCGTTGCAAAGCAAGTGGAACAAAGGCCACCTGCGCTGAGCGAGATGGGACAAGTGGCACACTTATTCATTGCTCTGGAATCTTCCAAAAATGACACTTGGATCAGGTATTTCGCCTTGTGATGAGTCAGAGGCTCTGTTTCTCCAAGTGGAAGCAAGGTTCTCCAAGTGGACTCAAGAACTGAAGATCAACTAAAGATTAACTGAAGAGAGAGAGGACACAAGGCAGCTACACATCAGTTGCAAGTTGACTCATCCTTTCTCAATTCATCTATATATTGAGCTCTCTCCTATGAGCTCAAGAGGCTGGAATTTTGTGCAAAGTAATGATATGCTGTTGGTTTCACTATAGAACTATTGGGTGATTGTTTGAGAGAGGTGAAGAGGAGAAATTCTTTCTGCTGGGAGGTGTTGCTGGGTTGGAGCCTTCAATGGTTGTAATACTCTCAGAACCTTTACTTCTTCATTAATAAAAGCTATTGAGGTTCTTCTATGTGCTCTTGTTTCAATAATATATTGTGATGATTGCATGTTTGGTTTACACTAATCCATGAACCAGTTATGATTGCATGCCTCTTGTAGTTTCCTTCTTTGTTATTTTGCAGGATCTCATTGTAGCTGGGCAAGCAAAAGAACAAGGAGCTAGGAGCAAGTGGCCAAAGAGAAGAGTTTGGATTCGACATTAAGCGCAAGGCAACGGTTAGTGCTTTTCTCCATCCTCTTTTGCTTTCATAAAGAAGTAAACCTTAAGTAGTTTGTTTTACAGTTGTTGCTAAGGAACTATCACCCTTAGAGTGGGATAGGGTCATCCGAGTCGGATACTTTTCCCTACAACAATGCATGCTTATGTATGAATCTTAATTGTATAGAAAATTCCAATCTAACATAGTTAATCAAGGAATTAGCTAATTGTTAGAACCTCCTGGTATATGTGAATAATCATTTAAAAAAAATGTATTTCAAGAATATGTACCATTGAATGTTTAGAGAAAATATATACATTAGTCATTTGCAAGACTACTACTTGAGAACCCAACTTGGAAGCTAACCTATAAATGTTGAGAATAAGAGCATTGCATAATAGCTCAATTACCATAACATACTCAATTTTCTAGTTATAGGACCTAAGGATATGGCCCATAAAATCACCAATTCATCTATGGGTAAGAAGATCAACCATGAAGTGGAAGAAATACCTTTGGTACTAGTGTTGTTGTCTTTTATGAAGACTGCATAAACTGAGGTCAATGTTGAGATTTGAAAATCAAGTACCAATTAAGATAAAAATCTAACCAAGATTTTCTATATGGATATGATCATAAAAATGCACACCACACACAAAAATAATTGATAATGTATATAACATTTCTAAAATTAATGGCCTATGTAAATTCATTTTTGAGATAGAGTAAATTCCATGGCTCTGGTTGTGGATTTCCATCATGTTCAACTAGGTTATAGGCCCCTCTTTTTGACACCCATTTTACAATGTAGGAACTATCCAAAAAAGGTTATAAATTTCCTATAACTACCTTATCATGATCCTAATCATAGACAAAAACCAATTCACCTTCCATCCTACACATGAGGTCCAACAAATTTATCATACTAACATTTAACAAACTTCTTATAAGTCTCATTGGCCATCACTGCTTCTTGAAATTTGCATCCATATGGGTCAAATGCAATAGATATTATTCCCTTCTAGATGATTCAAGAAAGATTTCTATTACAAGTTTTAAATATGGAATCTCACATTCAATTTTTTTGACTAACTCCATTTCATAAAAGAGTTGAAATTTTATGAAAATAGTGGCAATCTTTATTTCAGTTAGATAAGTTCATAATCCCAAAATGCATAAGGTAAATTAGTTTTGTGCTTCCAGAATATCCTCTGGATCATGTTTTTGAAGATATAATCCCATGTTTAATTGGTGTGACTACCTCCATTTCATAAACAGGTTGAAATAATGTGAGCCTAATGTTAGTCATTTCTTAGGTTAGATAAGGTCATAATACTAAAGTTCATAATGTACCTATTATTTTGTGCTCCCAAAATATGCTCTAGATCATGTTTTGAAGATATGATCAACAACTTCCACTTATCCACTGATCATAGGATGGTAAGGTATGGATTTTTAATGAAGAAAACCTAGGTTGCTTGTTGTCTTAAATTCATATTGAATCACTATATTTTTTTCATCTAATTCAGTACCTTTATAGTGTAAAAATCATAGCAGTCAACTTCTAGGTTCATTTTAACTATTGTGTCCCAGTTTAGAGAATTGGGGCAATAAACCTTTTAGAACCAATTTTATTGAAATCATAAGAACAAAGGGATTAATTTGACTTGTGCCTTAGTCAAATGGAGAAATTTTATTTTCCTCATCAACAAGATGACTTGGATTGCAATTAGCTAGAGTGATATGGCCTTGTCTAGTAGGTAAGTTAGTAAAATCAAATTTGTAGGCTATAAGTAGAGTTGTGCATTAGTTGATTTCAAAGATCTAGAAAGATAGTTGATTTATTGTTAGCTGAACTTAGTTAACTAAGCTCTAGTCATTAGTTGTGTTAGTTCAAGAGTAGTTGAGTAGTTACGACTACTGCTAATTCAGTAATCTCTTAGTTAGCTAATCAATCTACAAAAAATAGATCCAGCTGTGCATGGAATTTGAATTTCCTAGTTGAATGGAGGTAAAATTCATAATTGTATTTATTATTGTATAAAATTTAGTGTACAAAGTTGGTATGTAAAAGATGCCCTATCTTCCATATAATTTTAGAAGTAAATAGGAGTGAGTGCAGGAACACAAGTGGAGGTAGAGTGAGTGGAGGCTCAGCCTTTTCCGGACTAGTCTCATGAGGAGGAGATCAATATTGCAATGCAGGTTGAGCTTCAAGGATTGAAGTTGTCATTGTAATAGATCAATTGCCTCATCTGATATAATATAAATAGAGGAGGGATTTTTCATAGTTGGGTTCCCTAGTAAAGATATTATGTTCATTATGATTGAATGATTGCATGTGTTTCTATTATATGTCTTCCCTTCTGCAGATTAAGTAGAAGATATTTGTGTCTCCTGATTTCATTTCGAATTGATTAGTAGTAGAAAATTTTATATGAATTTGTACATGGTATCAGATATTTAGAAGACTACATAGAAACCTTATTGTAGATCTTCTCTCAAAGAAATTTCAATTTGTAGAGTTTTTGGTGCAAATTCTCTTTATTGTAGGAAAAATGTATTTGAAGAGATTGAGTTTGGAGTATGCATTGGAGTGAACCTTTAATTTTTTACTTGGAAATATAGAATGGAAGTTGTCTTGGATAACAATGGAGTATGGGAAAATACACAAACTTATATTCTAAAACTAGTTGTATCCAATGCACAAGGACTTGCTCAGTAGACGAAAGACACAACAAGAGCTAGGGGGATTATTCTGGAGGATTTCAAAGATCATATGGTTTCAAACTTGCATTGAAATGAAAGTCCTTTTTCAATGTGGAAAACCATCACAACTATATTCTAGAGTAGTAGTGATACTAGGAAATTGACATTGAGAGATAAACTTAGGAGCATTCACATGTAGAAAAATGAAACCATTTTTCAATACCTATCTAGATTCGCTCAAGCTCAAGATGAACTTGGAGGAGTAGGAGAAAATGTTCCATCATTAGAACTTGTGAGCTTAGCACTCCTTTGCCTTCTAAAATCCTAGCATAGCTATTAGGATTCATTTAATGGAAGAGACTAGATACCAGATTGGGAGAGACTTTGGTATGATGTCGTGCTAGAGCAGATTAGAAGAAACACTAGAGATGGTGTCACACCCATTGCACATGATGAAGAAGAGCATTCTCTAGTTGGAAATGGAAAGAAATCCAAAGGCATTAAGGCCCAAGGTGAGGCAGAATCTAGCTAGAACAATGGTAAGAAGATGGACCTCAACAAAATAAAATGTTTTCATTGACATAAATATGGACACTATGCAACCAAGTGTCCTTACAGGAAATATTGCAAGGAGCTTGTAGGAGGAGTAGGAGGAGATAGTATGGAATCTTAATTCAAGTTAGATTTCACCCTCTTTTCTTGCATGGAAAGTACAGTAAGAGGGAGTCATTGGTACCTAGATTCTGGTGCCTCATATCATATGACAGGAAATAAGGAATTATTTAGTAGCCTATAGGAGAAGGATCACAAATTTCACATAGAATTTGGACATGCTGGGTGGTATAGTACCAAAGGAATTAGTTTTGTTACCTTTAACAGTGAGTCAAGCTCCGATCTTCATCTCAAAGATGTTATGTATGTACCTGAGATGAAGAACATTTTGATTTATGTGCTGTATTGGAGGACAAAGGTTATGGTGTGTTTTTTGGTAAGGGAAAATATTTCTGAAGCATGTTTCGACTAGACAAGCGAAACAAATTGAATTTAGTGTCAAAGATATCTACAAGCTAGAGGAATATTTTGCCATGAATGTAGTTATACATTTAGGAGAGAGGTGGGGTGATGTAGAGCCTTACCTCTAGAGTTGCAAAGATTTGGGCAGGGTCCATATGAGAGTAGAAACAATTGAAGTATACTAATCTCAAGGATCATTACCCTTGCTACAAGGGATGATAATATTTAGTAGGAGGAGGATTAGTGTCAATTGATGCAGTTAGATCTTAGGAAATAGTTGCAGGCTAGTAGCAGTCAAAGACTCAGGAGACTGTTGCAGCTCAACTACATAGATGATTGAGTATTTTGGGTACTTCTTGGTTGCAATTTTTGTAGTAGCAACAAGAATAGTGAGAGGGACTTGGCTTACAGTACATTTCTATAGGAGCAAGATTGGGATTGTGCAGAACCATTTAATTGCTAAGAGGGAGTGTTGAAATTATACTAAGAAAAAGATCTATTTGGCTTCTCCCTTATTTGAATAGAGAAATTCGATTTTCCACATTTGCAAGATGAATTGGATTGAAATTAGCTAGTTAAGTAAGTAAATTCGAGTTTGTAGACTAGAAGTACAACTATGCATGAGTTGATTGATAATATCTAGTAATCTAGTTGAGTTATTGTTAGTTGAACTTAACTGAGCTCTAGTCATTATTGGAGTCAGGTTAAGGTTAGTTGAGTAGTTATCAATTAATGTTAACTCACTAATCTCTCAATTAAATAGTTAATCAACTAAAAATAGACACAGACATGAATGGAATTCAAATTTCCTAATTGAGTGGAGAGAAAAGGCATAATTTTATTTATTATTGTATGCTATTGAGTGTAAAAAATTGGTATGTAGATGATGAGCTAGTTTCCTTAGAATTGTGCAAGGAAATAGGAGTGAGTGCAGGAATGCAATTGTAGGAAGTGCGAGTGTAGGCTCAGTATTTTTCAGAGAAATCTCATGAGGAGGAGATCAATATTGAAGTACAGGTTGAGCTTCAAGGACTGAAGTTCTCATTGTAATAAATCAATTTTCTCATCTGATATAATACAAACATAGGAGGGTTTTTTCCCAGGTGGGTTCCCTAGTTAACATATTGTGTTCATTGTGATTGAATGACTTCATGTGTTACTATTGTATATTTTCCCTTTCGCAGATTGAGTAGAATAAATTTGTGTCTCTTGAGTTCAGTTCAATTAACGGTAGCCAATTTCCTGCAATTTCTACAAATTTGAGTTGTTAAATGATGTTGTTCGGGGTAAAACCTCCATTACATAAGTGTTAGACATCATGGAATTTTTATACACTCAAAGAAATTTTCAATGGTGCAATAATAGCATCAATGTCAAAGTTTATCCAAAATGTCTTTCTTTAAGAATTTGACCTACCATGTTTAGAAAACATTGTATGAGTGAATTGTGCATCATTCATGAGGGGCTAGATACATGATAACTATGAATAAGAGTACATATGGCTCAACTTTGTAACTATATTTGAGAGTTGAAGAAGTCAAAAATTACCGCTAGTTTTCCATTGGTGTATGTTAAGACCATGCCACTAGGTGGAGAGGGGGTTCCATTCTATTCACTTGTATCTTGATCTGTAGTAGAAAAGAAAATGGGAGTGGGATTGAGACAAAATAATAGATTTATTTATTTTTATGTACTAGATGAAAAAGCTACATGTGTTAGGAAACTCCAATAAATTGTCTTCTCCTCTATATGTACATATTTCCATTTCAAATAGGAAAGAGAGCAAAGCATTTGCACCTTCTAGGTTGGTTTTCTACCATAAAGGATTCCCAAAGGAAATGTTTTTTTTTCATTATGGTGTTGGGAAACATACTAAGAGGGGCAAGAGGGAGGGGTGAATTAGTATTTTACTTATCTTTAACTTTTATTTTCATATAAAAAAAAATTGCACTATTATTCTTAAAGAAACATGTGTACGTACGCAACCCCAAAGAAAGAAGACAATGTATACCCAGTTTACCATCTTTTCATGTGTTCCATCAGATGATTGTCTTTAACTATTCCATCAGTAAATAAATAACATTTTAGAATGCAATAAAGATTAAAAAAATCACAGTATATAAGTAAAACACATAAAGCACTAGGATTTTAGGTGAAAACCCAATGCGGGAGAAAACAATCATTGTCATTGTCTTTGTCTATGTCTTCTTTCTTATTATATAAACAAAATATTAATTAAATTTTTGTATTGATACAGACTCTTACCAACACGCAGGAACCCACCTACAAAAGGTTACAACCTCATAATCTCATTTACCAGATACTACCAGAAGGGAGCTTTTACCCCCTTACTGAAGATTGCAACCCTTAGCTTCTTGTTGACCAATTTTTAGAATTTTTTAGATTGTATCCACCTATCAATCATGAAACAACCCGTAGGGTGCTTTTCATCACATTGTCAAATTGGACCCATACCAGCATGTTGTAGTAGCTACAACCAGCCACCAAAATTTTTCATATCCTTTGATTTTGGAGCCTCCCTTCTTATCCACGTCAGCTCATATCGCATTGATCCAGGTATTCATGCTTCTATTGAGACTTATGTTTTCATTTTTTCTTGTGGTTGTTCACTTATGTAATTCTTCTAAGTCACAACTTGATCTCCCAACTTTGTCTCATAGAAGTTTTGGGCTTGCCACCAAAAATTGCGCAATCCTTAAGGGCAAGCAAAATTGACGACAACAATTGCACAGTCTTGACTACTAGTGAGATTTGCGCTAATAAATTGCATAGGTATGGGAGGCATCCCAACACATAGCCCAAAAATTGTGCAACCCTCACTGAGCTCAGAAACTGTAGAGTGCACTGAGTCGAAAAGTTTCCTAATTCCCCAGAAGTACACAGTCTTTCCTGGAAGTGTGCATGGCATATTTCCTTTGGAAAAGAAAAAATATAATGAAAAATCGCTAAAAAATAGGTATCTATTTTTGTTATCCCGAAGGAGACACTTGCACTATTTTTAGAAACTTTTGCTGAATGTTGATTTTTCCTTGATTTTAGGCATGCGTATCATAAACCCTAGTTTGTCCAAATCTATTTAGTCAGCGATTCTAGAGATCATTTTCACATTCAATATTGGAGCTATAGAATTCCCAAGGTGATCAATGAACCTTCGGTGCTATCATCATCGCTTTTCTGGGTAAGTTTTTCTTTTGTCACTTTTTGTCACTTTTTCTTGTTTGGCTTATGTCAGTGTTTTTTCACTTATTCCTCTTCATGGTTATTGGTGTTTTAACTTGTAGAAGTGTTGCTTTAAGTTTTAGATTACCTTTCCCAAGTGTAACATATGTTTTCTTGTTTTCCACCAAAGGTTGTTGTTGCGGTGACTTTCCTCACATACTTTGTTTTCCTTCCATTTGATTAATTGTTTCACTTGATTCACATAAATTTACCTTCACCTAGTCATATCTTCATGCATCTTCACACAATATCTTAGATATTCTCATTTTCCACACTTCCCTTGGGTAGATCTGCATTCCCCTTTTCTAGTTTTTACTTTTCCTAGCTGGCACTGTGTAATCCTAAGGCTTAAGCTACAATCTTGGCCTTTAGAGTTTCCTAGTGCGTAGTCCAAGCTAGCTCCAACTACGCACTGTGTAGTTCCAAGAGCCAGCATTCCATCCTTGGTTAGTGAGACTGCATAATGCGCAGTCTCTCTTAGGCCTTTGCCTAGGCTGAACTACGCATTGCGCAGTTTCAACTATCAAGCTTCCATCTGGCTGTTGGGACTATGTATTCAATAGTTCCCATAAGCAGCCATGCCCTCTTGTCAAATAAAATTGTGCAATCCTCCCCATCTAATGCTCGGTTTGCTTCTTTAACTTTCCTTGTAAGTTTTTTTTCTTAAGACTAAAATTTGCTTATCATGAGCATCTTTTCTGTCCCACAGGAGAAACAGTTGTTGAGCACCTCTCCATCACTCACTGTTACCATGTGATCTATGAGAGATGCATTAAAGGAAACCATTTAGAGTAGTACTAAGGAAGCAACTAAGCAAACATCAGTTGATTTTCCAGTGTATGTATATACTCACTTGTTTATAGAGAAAGAATCATCACCAACATGGCAGTAGATTCAATATGATATTGTAAAGGACTTTGAGGCAAGTTTAGAGGACTGACATATCTATCTCAACATTTGACAGTCAGGGCTATACAGGGTTGCTTGGAGGTATCGATCCTTCCCATGTGTAGTTATCATTAGCTCGATTGTCTCACACATAGATGAGAAAACCATGATATTGATCACTATGATTGGGAAGAAGCTTTTCACCATCGAGGAAGAAGAATTTTATAAAATGTATCACTTTCCCGTGTCAATGGAGTGCATGGACTCACTCTTCTATTCCACCGAAAATTATGCGAACACAAGAGACATTTTAATATGATGGCTTAAAGAGCCATTGAAGTTTTGATAGAGACCCACCCATGTGTACAAGAAAAAGTCCCTCAAGGAGTCTTACAAACTCTTGGTTATCTTTACTTACATAATCCATGAGAGCACTGAGACCTTTCCTGAAGGGTGGGCATTCTTATCGGAGTAGTTTGTGAATGATGGGAGGCCATTCAACTGGTCATATATGTTGGCTAAACAATTGAGGCCCCATGTATCAAATGCTTGGAATACACCCAAGGGTGAACGAGCAAGTTTTTATATGTTTTCATACTAACTGGATGCAATATGTCCACAACAGAACTTCCCTAGCATGAACTAGACATTGACACCACGAGAGACTTCTGTGCACATCTATTGCAAGTTTATTTCAGAATACAGTTATTGAGGAGTAGTGGCATAGTTAACTGACCACTTCATCACTGCTCTATACAAACTTATCTTTGAATAGGATCCACCTTTCATGTCACAAGAAGTGATAGTAGACATTGCAGATTGGTATGCCTCACTAGGTGGTACCTTCATTAGGGTATTTGGTAGAGAGAAGCCTCTGCATGTCTTACCAAACTATGCCATTGGAAAACTGATCATGTAAGAACATACCATCTCACTACAAGGTTGTCATCAGCACTACACACGAAGAAGAAAGCACCATGGCCCACTCTTCCTTCGTAGATTGGATTATACGAGGTAAAGAACATGAAAATCGCAGATGTCGAGGCTAAGGAAATAATGAAATTCAAATTCGTCACTAAATACTTTAATCTGTATGATCCCTGCAACATTTGCAAGGACTGCCATATGAGAGTTCTCCTTCCATTGATTGACAAGGAATTTCATTGGACAGAGGAGGACCCTTGAAGGTACTACTAAAATTCCTCCAGAATTAATGAGCTAGTCAGTTTAGCAAGGACATCACAGGCTCCTTCATAGACAACAACAACTCTGAAAGAAGCAGGAACAAAAGGAAACAATCCCATGTAGGACAAGGAAAAGAGGAAGATTGTTGAAAGTCTAGAGGGAGAACAAATATGAAAAATGAAAGCAAATACTCTTCTCATGAACACAATTTTGACAGTAGAAACAAAGAGGAAGCAAAGGATGTAGAGAGAAAAGTAGAGAAAGAGAGAAAATTAAAGGTTGTAGGAAGAAGAATTGAAGTGGCAAGAGACAGGGAAGAAGATGAAGGAAGAAAAAGATTTGAGTTGGAAGTAATGAGAAAAGAATTAGAGGCAAGAAGAAAAACAAAGGCAAGGTGTGATGACAAAGCAAACGATGTCGATGCAGATTGAAGAGTAGGAATGTAACAACCATGGTTAAAATTCCATGTAAAACATATATAAGGCCATAGATTATGGAACACATATTCCAAGATGAATGGTGGGGGAAACATCCTATTGGGCGTTGATTCAGTTTATTATGGCTAAAGGAAATTATCAAAGCCAATGGAAAAGGTTTTGGAAAGGAATGAGGCATTGATTGGCATTTATTTGGGAAAATAATTGAAATTAGGAGAAAAGGAAGGTTAAAGGCATGGTTAGAGGTCATAGGTTGCATGTGAGGAGGAAAATGAAGGAAAATTATGGAAAATAAATAAAATAGAGGTCTCATTAATAAAACGTCTTTTGGAGATTATTGGGAAGAGTTGACCAGTTCAACTTTGGAGCTCTCTCATTGTTCGCTCTCTCTCTCATACTCTTGGACACTTAGAGTTTTCTTGCACCACTCTTGGAAGGTGTGGCATACTTGGAGTTTTGGAGCATGAAGTCAATGGAAGAGTAGGAAAGGGCAAGAGGGCATTGGTATTAGCACTTACAATAGGTTTTGCTTGCAGGTATCGAGTTGCTTGTATGTTTTCCTCACTAGTTTAGGCATGCATGGTATCCATGTGGTTTCATGGTTATGATTTGTCACTCACATGGAGGATTTCCTGGATTGATAATGGATTTCCCTACCCTTTCAATTTCTTGGAGAGCCATGGTGATTGTGGTTTTACTTCCTTGTTTTTTTTGGTTGGTTCTCATGTTCGCTTATCTTCGGTTGAGTTATTACTTCCTGGAACCCTTGGTTGGACAAATTCTTTCGAAGCCCTAAAATGACTTGGGTTTAGTTACTAGTCCTTAAAGCCTTGGTTGGAAAAATGCTCTCAAAGCCCCATAATATCTTGGGTTGAGTTACTAGTCCTGGAAGCCTTGGTTCAACAAACAGTCTAGAAGCAGGAGAAATGTTGTGGGTTGAGTTACTAGTCCTGGAAGCTGTGGTTAGACAAATGTTCTAGAAGCCCAAAATAAAATGTGGGTTGAGCTAATATTTTTGCAAGCCTTGGTTCAAACAAACACTTTGGAAACCCTGAAAGGCTTGAATGGAGACCAATCTGACGATGGTTTTGGTGATGTCTAACTAGGTGATGGAATCACTCTTTGATGGGTCAAGATGGATGAACTATGGAAGCCCTATATGACTTTTGATTGATGTGATCTATGAGATCCCACATTCAGGCTTAGAATATGGCATGGGGGTGAATGGTTGAAGAGATATTTCTCTTAGTCATTCAATAGTTGGGTGGAACGTTGGAGTCCCATCCCGGGTTTGGTTTCTACTTTATCAATAAGAGGTAATTCCTCCTTATAACCTTATGAGGATTACGATGGATTATATGTGGTGTATATGGATGTGATTTAATTGATATTTATGTCCCTATGATGCTGGTTGTGTATACATTTTATGACAGAAGCTATGTATGCCTCTCATCATGTTTTTAGTTGTAAATGAATGATCGATATATCTATGACCTAATGGATGAAATGATAGCTAATGTGATAATAAGACAATGCTTCACAACGAATCTCATTTAAGTATGAGACCCCTATGCTTAGATATGTCATTTACACCTGTAGGTTGCATACTTACTAAGTGTTTGACAAAATTTATGTCATGGCTAGTAGGAGTCAAGTCAAGCTCCTGAACAAGAATTTGCTTCAGTATTGTCATTTCCATGTTACTTTACTAATTTGAAGAGATGGTTCAATTCTTGGCAGTGACCTAGGCTATGGGCCTGAAAAAGTGGCTCAAATCCCAGAGCCATTGGCATAGCACTAATAATTTGGTTCTATGGTCACTAGAAGGCAAGCCTGTGATGGTCACTATAGGGCTATATTCGTAGGCATGCCTTGTCATCAGAGAAAACTTGGGTTTAATTCATCTAAATTATAGGTTTACTCGGGGGTTGGGCACCTAGAGTGCTCGATTAGCTCTTAGGGATCTTGAAGAACCTGAGAGAGCTCTTTGTGTTGTGTTTACATCAATTCCATTTCCTTAAGGTTTCCTATGAGGTTGAATCATATCATAGTAGCCTCTCGTCACTTGTTTAGCTCAGTTGGCTAGTTGCTTGGGTAGATGTGGGAGGAGGGTGTTATAGAGTCATATCAGAGAATGGTTGATCTCTCCTTGGGTTGTGTGTTGATCATGCCTTCATGTAGGCTGCATATGTGTTTTGTGTGCATGTATACCATGTTCTTCTGCATTTCCATGGTGTTGATCATCGTTGTGGTGGTGTCACCATGTGAAGGCTGAAGGTGCCATCATGGAGGATGTCTTCCAACATGTATGGTTGATTATGTAATTGTCATGCATGTATGGTCTTGGTTATAGTTATGCATGAGTAGTAGGTCAAACATGCCTTGTGAAGTCATGGTATGCAATTTAGGTCATCATGATGTTATTGGTTATTATGATTCTAGTGTGTTCGCTGAGATAGAGCAGGAGATGTAAATCATCATAATAAAGTTGCGACATTGGACTTTGGGGTAAAAGAAGATCATCATACAGGTATTGTATGTTTGGCATGCAAGTATGCAAGCTAAGGATTTTCATATACATTAGGTTTATGTAGATATCCTTTGATGTTATGGTTACATTCATGATAGATGTTAATTAATTAGTGTAGTTATATACACATGTGTCAAATAGTCAAAAATGATAGTAATATGTAGTTGTTCGAATTGCTATTATTGTTTTATATTAGAGTAACTTGATGATTATGTTATATGTTGTTGATGAGTACGTTATAGGTTAACATGTTTTTGTTATATGACAGTTACCTTGATGATTAGGTTATATATTGTCGATGAACATGATATATAGCTTATGGTTGTTCTATGCTAGTAACTTGATGATTAGTGTTATTTCATTTAGATCTTGATGTCATATGTATCATGCCAGGCTGGACTGGCCTATGCAAATGGTTACGACTATGATCTTTGTTGGGCCATTAATATGCCATTATTATTATCAATTTTTAACACCCGTTTCATCCATTTCTACTCTTCTTTATCATGTCATTTATCATGATTTATCATATAAATCCATTTTATAATTAATTATGCTCTTATGGATAAATATTATTTATTCTCATTTATTTTTAATAAATTGATGATTATGTATGACTTTACCAATGATGGTTTATTAATAAATTGGTTGTAACATCACTCACCATTCTAGCCTCGAAAGATATTTTCTAGTTTGAGGATTTGATCATTAAATGTGCCAACTCAGAAATTCATTGGAATAAGAAGTGACGATTTTGCATTGGACGTTTCAGGAAAATGGAGAAGAATATGGAAAATCTGAAACATGGGTTTTGTTCAGAACGGACCAAATTAGTTTTGTGATGAACAGTTTCCAAATTCTATCTGTACTAAGAGAAACAGAAGGTTCTCTGATGACGTTTTTCTCATATTCGCTTTGTGTGGCCGTTTTCCAAATTATCCCAGTTGCAATGCCAAATTCAACCTGTTCCTATTGAAGGATTGATGGAAGGATATTTTAGATATGATCTTACTTATCAATTTGCTGAGAACAATCCAATTTTGTAATAGAAATCATATTGTAATCATCCCTGTTGTAACTGCTCTTTGCTCTCTCTCTATTTAAATGAAAACAAGGATCAGAGAAGGGAATTCAGAATTATGATTTCAAAATTGAGGATTTAGGATTCATGATTCATGATGGGATATGATAGGATAGGAGGAAAAGGAGGTTGTTGCATTACCATTGTAATTCTCAAGGCTTTTGATGTTGTAATGATTTCACATCTTGATGATTAATAAGTAAAAGGGCTATTGTTCATTCACCTTATCTGAAGTGGCCTAGTAGCATTCATTGGCAACTAAGGGCCCAGCCTCTGGTGGATTAAGCTGCTGCTCTTTATTATATATTTATGATTTCTATCATGTGATCATTTGGTTTCACTTTTATTTATTGTAGTCACATCACTTTACTATTTTGTATTGCCAGACTTAATGAATTTCTCTATTTTCTATACTGTAATTGAATCGTGTTGTTGTTCACTTCCATCATAACAAGATAACTATTTTCTGCAAATATATTGTTATGCTATTCATTAAAGCTCTGCGGCTCACTTTAGATTTTGTTGTTCATTATAAATTGTTGATTTAGTTACATTTATAGTTTTTATGTATTTCTAATTAATTAGCTTTGTTGTTCAGTTTTTTCAATAGAATTAGTTGTTGTTCTTTTCTGCAAGGATTTGATTTAATTGATATTGTAGCAAGTGTATTTTAGTAAGCATTTCCAATTGATTTATCATTTCTACTTAATTGCTTTAGTGTGAATTGAAAGATCAACAACTATAAATAACATTGACTGTAGCTGTCTAAGTTCTCAGATTGGAGATCTTGCCTATGATTGATTTTCATTTGCATTAGTTTATAAGGGAGAGAGTTATCATTACTGAGTCCTTGACTGATGATTGTTTAAGTGAATGGTTTAGCTCAGAACATTTCAGTTTCTTGCTGTTCCGATTATATTTTGTTTCCAGCATTCATTTATCTTTGCATTTTAAGCACTATATTGCAAAACATTACTCTTGAGAAAGTGACCACCTCAGACTGAGTACACTCTTGAAATAAAAAATCGTCCCTGGGTTGACAATTAATGTGAAGATAATTAGGAGTGAAAAAGACACCTTTTATCGCTCAACAATCTTCAGGTATGAGTCGATTTATTGTGTTGCATTGTGTGTTACTAATCTAGATCGATCACACATATGTGATTTCTATGCACAACTCATAAATTCTTATCAGTTTATGATGTGAGCGTGTTAGTTAGTAAGTGTTATAGATATGATGATATTATTTATGTTTGAGTTGACATGTTCTAAAGTTATATCTTAATAACTAGATTGATTGTGGAGACAAGATAGCCTCCCATGAGATACATTAAGGTACAAGCTTTCTTATGTCATTTATTTAGTGTTTTAATGTTTGATTATGTTGTCTATTTGGTGTATGGGTGTTTGGTGTCCATTATGTCACCTAGTTGATTTATTTAACATTGCATGTTTTCAATTTGGTTGAATGTTTGATGAATTGCATAATATGAGTATGTGTTTATAACGTTTCTTTCCAAATGATCTTTTTCTAAGAGGATTTTACTACCACATATGTGTTGAGACAATTGATATGTACTTGAGTATAGTAGGTGAAATTTGTAGCATTTTGTGTGAGGACTATGAGTTGACTATGAATTATGGCTTGATTGTTAGTCTTGATAAAGGTTGATTTCAAATTCATAGATAGGATTGTCTTGATATTGGGAAAATATGATTGATATCTATAAACAGTTGCAGGGTAACATGTTAGGCATTAACATGACAAGGTCAAACTTGATGTGTTTATATAACTAACAGTTGGGTAATGTGGGAGTACATAGTAAGCCTCGATTGAAACAAGGTGAAAAGGGTAAAATAAAGTAATTGGACAAGAATTCCTTTGGCTATGTTTGGAAACCATAATTCCAAATGAATGAGTGCCTTACATATAGGGAGTCTTCTTAACCTTGATTTTGTCTGACATTATGTGGATATGTGTTATAGTCATGAACATGTACTTGAGAGGTATATTAGCTTGTCTCTAGTTCAAGGAGGATTTCTCAAGGGAATTAGAATCCCTTGAGAGATGGCGTGGATGTGTTCAGTTGCAAGAATTTTTCTTGGCACAAAAAGGTAAGGTAGCCAATGTATTGTTATGTTTATCTATTCACTGACAATTATGTGCTGATGGTAGTATGATGCAGGGGATTGCATGGAAAAGATATTGCCACGAAATCTTGAACAAGTCTTAGGTTGAGATTTCCTTGGGAACCATGGGGATGGAGTCATGACATTTGTTGTCAGTCTTGTGCCTTTGGCATTTTGTGATTCACTTTGCTTGATTGATGTTTTTGTTTATGTCTAGTTTATGGTCGTACCACTTTATTTGCGGAGTCATATTGTTATTGATTTTCATGCTTTTCTTATTAGTTGTTTCTTTTCTCACCTTTTATGTTTTGAGTGTCTTGGGAATTAGTTGGGGAAGAGGAAAGTTGATGGAGCTCAGGGACATCTATGTGGCACACAATAGGTAGTGTAAGAACTCAGATGAATCTCTATGCATGAGTAAGTGCAGTGAAAGTTAAGACTACGATAGTCGGCAGGACTGGTTTGGTCCATTGTGGTAAACAGATGATGCCAATATGGACATGAGAAAGGTAACTAGAAAAGTTTAACTATATGGATCTATGGTGTCATATGTCTTGGCTATGTTGGGAAATGGTGTTCTCAATGTTGAGCATGTTGTACATGAATAAAGGGAGTTCTCTTAACCTTGACCTTGATATCTAGTATTTATGTTGTGATCATGATTTCTTTATGCTAATGATTATATGCATATATGTATGTATGCACGTTGTTATCTGACAGCTTCATCATGGGACACGATTGTTTTATGCTAATGTTTATGTATATGTATGTATGTGTTTGTGTATCTATGTTACTATTCGACATGGTCATTAGGAATCGTTCTTGTGGAGGAATGATTGCTTACACAGACAAATGACATGAGCACGTTACGGGTCTTACGAGGAATCAAATGGGAAGAGCACTCAGGAAAAATATATGAGGACATATTGTGTGGATATGAATTGTTATTTTATGCTTGTATTATGCATAATTGACATTGAGAGATAAACTTAGGAGCATTCACATGTAGAAAAATGAAACCATTTTTCAATACCTATCTAGATTCGCTCAAGCTCAAGATGAACTTGGAGGAGTAGGAGAAAATGTTCCATCATTAGAACTTGTGAGCTTAGCACGCCTTTGCCTTCTAAAATCCTAGCATAGCTATTAGGATTCATTTAATGGAAGAGACAAGATACCAGATTGGGAGAGACTTTGGTATGATGTGGTGCTAGAGCAGATTAGAAGAAACACTAGAGATGGTGTCACATCCATCGCACATTATGAAGAAGAGCATGCTCTAGTTGGAAATGGAAAGAAAGCCAAAGGCATGAAGGCCCAAGGTGAGGCAGAATCTAGCTAGAACAATGGTAAGATAATGGACCTCAACAAAATAAAATGTTTTCATTGACATAAGTATGGACACTATGCCACCAAGTGTCCTTACAGGAAATATTGCAAGGAGCTTGTAGGAGGAGTAGGAGGAGATGGTCTAGAATCTTAATTCCAGTTAGATTTCACCCTTCTTTCTTGCATGGAAAGTACAGTAAGAGGGAGTCATTGGTACCAAGATTTTGGTGCCTCATATCATATGACAGGAAATAAGGAATTATTTAGTAGCCTATAGGAGAAGGATCAGAAATTTCACATAGAATTTGGACATGCTGGGTGGTATAGTACCAAAGGAATTAGTGTTGTTACCTTTAACAGTGAGTCAAGCTCTGATCTTCATCTCAAAGATGTTATGTATGTACCTGAGATGAAGAACATTTTGATTTATGTGCTGTATTGGAGGACAAAGGTTATGATGTGTTTTTTGGTAAGGGAAAATATTTCTGAAGCATGTTTCGACTAGACAAGTGAAACAAATTGAATTTAGTGTCAAAGATATCTACAAGCTAGAGGAATATTTTGCCATGAATGCAATTATACATTTAGGAGAGAGGTGGGGTGATGTAGAGCCTTACCTCCAGAGTTGCAAAGATTTGGGCAGGGTCCATATGAGAGTAGAAACAATTGAAGTATACTCATCTCAAGGATCGTTACCCTTGCTACAAGGGATGATAATATTTGGTAGGAGGAGGATTAGTGTCAATTGATGCAGTTAGATCTTAGGAAATAGTTGCAGGCTAGTAGCAGTCAAAGACTTAGGAGACTGTTGCAACTCAAATACATAGATGATTGAGTATTTTGGGTACTTCTTGGTTGCAATTTTTGTAGTAGCAACAAGAATAGTGAGAGGGACTTGGCTTACAGTACATTTCTATAGGAGCAAGATTGGGATTGTGCAGAACCATTTAATTGCTAAGAGGGAGTGTTGAAATTATACCAAGAAAAAGATCTATTTGGCTTCTCCCTTATTTGAATAGAGAAATTCGATTTTCCACATTTGCAAGATGAATTGGATTGAAATTAGCTAGTTAAGTAAGTAAATTCGAGTTTGTAGACTAGAAGTACAACTGTGCATGAGTTGATTGCTAATATCTAGTAATCTAGTTGAGTTATTGTTAGTTGAACTTAACTGAGCTCTAGTCATTATTGAAGTCCGTTTAAGGTTAGTTGAGTAGTTATCAATTAATGTTAACTCACTAATCTCTCAATTAAATAGTTAATCAACTAAAAATAGACACAGACATGCATGGAATTCAAATTTCCTAATTGAGTGGAGAGAAAAGGCATAATTTTATTTATTATTGTATCCTATTGAGTGTAAAAAATTAGTATGTAGATGATGAGCTAGTTTCCTTAGAATTGTGCAAGGAAATAGGAGTGAGTGCAGGAATGAAATTGTAGGAAGTGCGAGTGTAGGCTTAGTATTTTTCAAAGAAATCTCATGAGGAGCAGTTCAATATTGAAGTACAGGTTGAGCTTCAAGGACTGAAGTTCTCATTGTAATAAATCAATTTTCTCATCTGATATAATACAAACATAGGAGGGTTTTTTCCCAGGTGGGTTTCGTAGTTAACATTTTGTGTTCATTGTGATTGAATGACTTCATGTGTTACTATTGTATATTTTCCCTTTCGCAGATTGAGTAGAATAAATTTGTGTCTCTTGAGTTCTGTTCAATTTCATTAACAGTAGCCAATTTCCTGCAATTTCTACAAATTTGAGTTGTTAAATGATGTTGTTCGGGGTAAAACCTCCATTACATAAGTGTTAGACATCATGGAATTTTTATACCCTCAAAGAAATTTTCACTGGTGCAATAATAACATCAATATCAAAGTTTATCCAAAATGTCTTTCTTTAAGAATTTGACCTACCATGTTAAGGAAACATTGTATGAGTGAATTGTGCATCATTCATGAGGGGCTAGATACATGCTAACTATGAATAAGAGTACATATGGCTCAACTTTGTAACTATATTTGAGAGTTTAAGAAGTCAAAAATTACCGCTAGTTTTCCATTTTTTGTCAGTCTTATGCTTTTGGCATTTTGTGATTCACTTTTCTTGATTGATGTTTTTGTTTATGTCTAGTTTATGGTCGTACCACTTTATTTGCAGAGTCGTATTGTTATTGATTTTCATGGTTTTCTTATTAGTTATTTCTTCTCTCACCTTTTATGTTTTGAGTGTCTTGGGAATTAGTTGGGGAAGAGGAAAGTTGATGGAGCTCAGGGAGATCTATGTGGCACACAATAGGTAGTGCAAGAACTCAGATGAATCTCTACGCATGAGTAAGTGCAGTGAAATTTAAGACTACGATAGTCAGCTGGACTAGTTTGGTCCATTGTGGTAAATAGATGATGCCAATATGGACATGAGAAAGGTAACTAGAAAAGTTTAACTATATGGATCTATGGTGTCATATGTCTTGGCTATGTTGGGAAATGGTGTTCTCAATGTTGAGCATGTTGTACATGAATAAAGGGATTTCTCTTGACCTTGACCTTGATATCTAGTATTTATGTTGTGATCATGATTTCTTTATGCTAATGATTATATGCATATATGTATGTATGCACGTTGTTATCTGACAGCTTCATCATGGGTCACGATTGTTTTATGCTAATGTTTATGTATATGTATGTATGTGTTTGTGTATCTATGTTACTATTCAATAGGGTCATTAGGAATCGTTCTTGTGGAGGAATGATTGCTTACACAGACAAATGACATAAGCACGTTCCCGGTCTTACGAGGAATCAAATGGGAAGAGCACTCAGGAAAAATATATGAGGACATATCGTGTGGATATGAATAGTTATTGTATGCTTGTATTATGCATATGTTTATGTTATGATAGGTAAAAATGAGGGATGCATCAGAGAAATGAAAGCCGTGTGGTCTCTGACATGTTGCGACAAGCATGGAAAAGACACGAAAAGAATGTTTTCTTGGAAGAGACAGTGTGCCTTTGGATGTGAGGTACTATTGTTGTGCTTATCTTGTATATGTTGTAGATGTTGCATATGTGATGACTTTGCACATGAAGTATTGTACATATGTAGTGTGTGTACATGTTGTTTATGCAATATTATGTTCAGAGTATTAGTACATATAGTATTGTATGAATGTTGCATATTCAATGCTCAGATATATAGTGCGGTGTACATATTTTACTATGTGCATGATAGGTATGTGGTCTTGTATGCATATGGTGCCCCGTGTGTGTTGGATATGTGTTGTTGTGTACAAATGATGATATGTACATGTGGTGTTGCATGCATGTTGTACATGTAGTGTTATATACATATGGTGTGGTGTGCATGAATGTACAAGTGGTGTTCTGTGCATGTGGTGTTGTGTACATATTGTACAGGTGGTGTTGTGTGTAGGTGATGTTGTGTACATGTCATGCATGTGGTGCTATGTAGATTTCATTTTGTGTACATGTCATCTATGTGGTTCTATGTACATGTGGTACTGTGTACATGTCGTAAAGTGTAGTGTACATGTGGCATTGTGTACACGCTGTGTAGGTTGGACTGTGTACATGTGATGTTGTACACACATTGCGTAGGTGGTGTAGTGTACATATGGTACTATGTAGATGTTGTACATATGATACTGGTGCATGTGTCATATTGTGTCCATGTCATACATGCAGTGTTGAGGGCATGTGGTACTAGGTATGTGCATTGTGTAGGTGCATTTATTGTTTTATGTTGTTCACTAGGTGTAGGTGTATGTATTATGCTATGCACTAGATGTAGGCATATGTTTTCTATAGTATACACTGGGTGTAGGTCTATGTGTTGTATCTCAAGTGTAGGTGTATGTATTGTGTTATGCACTAGATGTAGGCATATTTATTGTATTGTATACACACGGTTTTGGTGTATGTGTTGTATGTCATGTGTAGGTGCATGTATTGCACGGAATTGTATGTCGTGTGTGGTCATATGTGTATGATGGACACTATGTATATGTGCACCTTGTAGAGGAGAAGGAATTGGGTGTTTGTCGAGTGTAGCAACCGATCCAATGCTCATATGAAATAAGAACAAAACCAAAAGTAAGGATCAATTAAAGGATATGTATCGATATATTATTTCAGTTTTATTATAGATGTGATGTATGATTCTGGTATATGATTATTACACATAAATTATGCTTTTTTTATGATAGTTACATAGGATTTATGATTTTTATGGTCATGTTTTTAGCTAACCTATATGATATTTTTATACATGTTGATTTGGTCAGATATGCTAGTTTGTCTTGTTATGATAAGAAGCGAACATGATTACAAATGTACCTTATTAGCAAACTACCAATGAGGTATGATTTGAATTTATTTCAATTTATATTTAATGTAATGGAAATTATGTCCTTTGTATAGGAATGCGTCAATACGCCTAGTTGGGCGATGGAAATCGACTGCAAGAATTTGCAACACTAAAAGGAATTGGAAAATGTTGCGGTATGCTAGTAAACTATTCAAGAATAGGGCCATTGTCAGACACTAGTAACCAATATTGTCCATTGATTTCCATGAGCATGCTATGAACTGTATGATGGTTTTGAGGTAGGGATGTGCCTTGTTTTTGTATCTTTTGATGTGAGAAAGCCTTTGCAATGGATGGGCTTCCCGAGATGCGGGTACGATTGGAAATTGGAAGGTAAGTGCCTACATGGACAAAGTTGTGCAGATTTCCCAAGCGACTGTGTCATAGAGAAGGGAAGACAAGGGATGGATTTTTTTTGGTCATTAGCATTTCCAGATGGAATTAGATGTACATTGGGAGTGCACCCTAAAACAATGAGCTGGTAACTATTCACCGAGAGGACAAGTAGCACGATATTATAGCACTAGACATTAGATGTAGCTTTCATTGTAGACATTGATTCTAGATTTCCTAGAAAGTAGGTGAATCTTGGTATTACTTTGAGGGTCAAGGTGTGAGGCTCTAGATTCCCTTGTTGTGGATGAAGGCATCTTATCCTTTTATTTGTTGGTTGAGAAAATGAGCATATGTGTGTATTATTGTAAATATTGTATTGAGCTGGATTTATAAAGCTTCATAGATGGTATGGTTATTTGCTGGTTGAAGCAAATGTGTATGTGTATATGTGGTTATTATAAATGTCATCATGAGATGTGTTATAGAGCTCTAGTAAATTGTATGTTTTTCATTTTTCAGCAATGATCATTGTAAATACTACAACGAGTTGTGTTATAAAGTTGCATGGGTAGTATGTTTTGTTTTCAATGGTGTTTTTGGTTATATGTGTCATTGAACACTAAGGATGGTGTTCCCCTAAGGAGGTGGTTTCTGTAACAAACCTGGTTAAAATTCCATGTAAATATATGTAAGGCCATGGATGATGGGACACATATTCCAAGTTGAATGGTGGGGAAAACATCCTACTGGGTGTTGATTTGATTTATTATGACTAAAGGAAATTGGCAAAGGTGATGGCAAAGGTTTTGGAAATGCATTACACATTAATTGGAATTTATAATGGAAATTAAGGGAAAAGGAAGGTGAAAGGTCATAGGTTACATGTGATGAGGAAAATGAAAGAAAATAACGGAAAATAAAGAAAATAGAGGCCTCATTACTAAAAGGGATTCTGATGATCAGTGGGAAGACTTGATCAATTCAGTTTTGGAGCTCACTCATTGTTCTCTCTCTCCCTCATACTCTTGGATACTTAGATTTTTCTTGGAGCATGCTTGGAAGGTGCGGCATACTTGGAGTTTTGGAGCAAGAAATAACAAGAAGAGTAGGAGTGCAAGAGTGCATCAAAATCAATAGTTAGAGTGGGTTTTTCTTGTATGTATCCAGTTTTATGTATGTTTTCCTCACTATTTTTGGAATGAATGGCACATGCATGTGGTTTCTTGATTATGATCTATCATTGGCATGAAGGATTTCCTAGACTGGTAGTGGATTTCCCAAGCCTTATCATTTCCTAGATACCCATGGTTATTGTAGGTTTACTTCCTTAAATTTTTTTGGTTGGTTCTCATGTTTCCTTAGCTTGGGTTGAGTTATTAGTTCCTGGAATCCTTTGTTGGAAAATTTCTCTGGAAGCCTTGTAACAACTTTGGTTGAGTTACTAGTCCTGGAAGCCGTATAACAACTTTGGTTGAGTTACTAGTCCTGGAATCCTTGGTTGGACAAATGCTTTGGAAGCCTTAGGTGGGTTGAGTTAGTAGTCCTGGAAGCCCTCGTTAGGAAAATAATTTGGAAGCACGGGAAAAGTTGTGGGTTGAGTTACTAGTCCTGGAAGCCCTAGTTGGATAATGCTCTGGAAGCCTGAAATAAGTTGTGGGTTGAGTTACTAGTCCTCGAAACTTTGGTTAGAAAAAATGATCGCGAAGCCTTGGAAGGCTTGGATGGAGACCAATCTGAAGATGATTTTGGTGATGTCTGACCGCGTGGTGGAATTATTTTTTGATGGGTTGATATGCATGGCCTCTGGAAGCCCTGGATGATTTTTGATTGATGTGTTCTAAGAAATCCCACGTTCATGATTCCAATATGGCACGAGGGTGAATGGCTGAAGAGACAGTTGGCTCGGCCATTTTGCAGTTAGATGGAATGTGGGAGTCCCATCTCGGGTTTTATTTTTACTTCATCAATAAGAGGTTATTTCTCCATGTATCCTTATGAGTATTATGATGTATTATATGTGGTGTATAAGGTTGTGATTTCTATGATGTTGGTTATGTATACGTTTTATGACAGCATCTATGTATGGATGTAATGATGATTTTAACTGTAAATGAATGATAAATGTATCTATGACCTAATGGATCAAATGGAAGATAATGTGATAAGGAGACAATGCTTCATAGAAAATCTCAGATAAGTATGAGACCCCTATGCTCAAATCTATTATTTACACCTATAGGTTGCATATTTACTAATTGTTTAACAAAATGCATGCCATGGCTAGTAGGGGTCTACTGGAGGTATTAAGATAGAATTTTCTTTAGTACTTCCATTTCCATTTTATTTTATTCATTTTAATAGATGGTTCAATTTTGGGCAGTGACCTGGGATCTAGGCCTGAAAAAGTGGCTCAAATCCTTGAGTCCCTGACATAACAATAACAATTTGGGTCTCTGGTCCCTCATAGGAAATACTGTGAGAGCGACTATAGGGCTACAGTCACATGAATGCCTTGTCATGGGAGTGACTTTGGGTTTAATTCATCTAAATGCTAGGTTAACTCAGGCGTTGGGCATATTGAGTGGTGGATTAGCTCTTGGGGGTCCTTAAGCACTTGAGGGAGGTGTGTGTGTTGTGTTTCCATTGATTCCATTTCCTTAAAGTTACCTAGGAGGTTGAATCATATCATAGTAGACTCTCGTCACATGTTTACCTTGAATCGATGGTTTCTTAGGTAGATATGGGAGGAGGGTGTTATAAGGAACAAGAAAAACTAACAACTGAGGAGGAAAGTGAATTGATGTAGGATCAATAACTTTCTCAACAGATTGAGAAATTAATCGAGGTAGTAGACATGGAGATGGAATAGGAGTTGCAACGTGAAGATGTTGACCTGATACTGAGAGCACCTAGGTCATCCATCAGTCTCCACGACCTACAGCAACAGAGACAACTTCAAGAAAGAAACGATATGTTGTTCTCGCTAGTGATGATCTGTTATTAGATGTGTACAATATATCATTTAATGAGTTCAAAAAGAGGATTGTACAAGCATCGAAAAAAACTTTCTAGATTATCACACATCACTTACATTCATTAGAGAAATTTTGGTAGTGTTTGACACGAGGAAGTATCCAAATGGAATTACGAAAGCAAACTTGACCTATGGAAGAGAAATAATATCAAATGTTCAGTATTTAATGGCCGGGAATGAGAAACTAGCACAAAACTTATAGGTTTCTAAGAAAGAGCCAGAATAACTCTGAGAAGTAGCACATAATGTAGTTTCTGTATTAGAGGAGATGAGAGCAACAATACTTGTTGTAGTATCAACACTTGGAGAAACCATGTCGAAGATTTATGATGGGTTTGTCACTGTGAATAAAGTAGTTGCTCCTTTTCATGGTTTACAATAGCAAAAAAAAAGAGTTTTTTAAAACTCTCAAAAACATAAAAGCTATAATTCCCTATGTGCAAGAGTGGACAAGGTAATACAAAGGGGCATCACTGGACTTAGCAAAGAAAATGAAGCCATAGGCAGATCTTGAGAAAGAAGGTTCAAATGTTAATTCAAAACAATAATCAGTTGGCCTCATTTGTATGGTTTTATAGTAGTTTGGATGTCTTGGTGAGAACCCACCAGATACCAGCAGTCGATTCCCTCACCAAATCTAAACCTAAGAAACAAGTCTGCCACAAGGTAGAATATTACTTGTAGCACCTCAAGCATAATGCCACCAGGGAAGACTTGGAGCTAAATAGACAGAAAATGGAGAATTTCCTTGGTGGTCCTGTTAAAGTTAGAAACATGTGTCTCATCCTTCAAAATGAGTTCGACATAGGTTCCAAGACATTGTACCTGGATTCCATGAAGGCTAGAGTCTGCTTCCAACAACAAATCGTTAATCAATTACTGGACACCATCACATAATAGCAAGCTTGGCACCAATATGTGACTAAGAAGAAGCAAGTCGAGGTTGGTGGGCTAGACTTCTTAGCTCCTAGAAGCATCATCGTATTGGGAAAGCCTTGGATTATTGTTTCCTTTGTGCCAATCTAATTGGTTTCCTTCCACTTCATGATAACAATCCTCTTGAGATTTCAAAAATCCCTTGTCTCTGAAAAAATTAAAGGGAGAAGGGTTATCCCAACCTCCCTGTGTCCATGTAAATGTTTCTAGCTTTTCTTTATAGGGGATTTGACACATAGATTGGGATCATCAGGTCCGGTTACTTTCTTACAAGTAGAGTGCAAAAGCACTCGCGCTATCTTGATGCTGAACAATCTTAATTTCGGTGGTTTTGTCAAGGATTATTTTCTCACCATGGGTGGTGCTCTCTTAAGTGAATATCTATCAAAAATATTGATACATGTTGTTGTTGATATTTGAATTGGGTTCGCGTTGCTTCAATGGTTGTTGGTATTGTGCATTATGGTGGGTCTTAAGAAGGCCTCGTCGCTCAATAATGGAGTGTATAATGAGTTTTTTCTCGATGAATGTAAGGAAGATGGTGGCAATTTAGAAAAAGGAACATTGCTGCCAAGTATACATAAATTTAGAATGCCATTTCCCTCGGTATGAAATTATATTGAATTGGAATTCTTATCTTTTTGCTTCCTCCAAACACAGAGCTCTGTTCATTTCATTAGGATTCTTAAGAATGAGAATTGTGCTACTAGAGAGCATAATACTAATTACATTTGAATCCTTTTATTATCCTTGATGTTACTTTTCCTTGGCCTTCTTGACTAATTAGTTTGCAGATTTTATCTTTATGCTTGAACTTTGGGAAAACATGTCTAATGTTATAGCATGATAAGTACGATTGCTTATTTTGGTCTCCTTCAAATTGTGTTCAGTTTGAACAGTTTTATTTTGATTTCTTGACTGGTTTACAGCCTTGAGATTTGTTCAAATTCGCTAAATCTGAAAAAAAGATAAAAAATATTAGAGCTATGTTGCGGTGACCTCTTGTTTACAATTATTCTTGTTTTAAATTTTGACATTAAAACATGTCAACTTGTATGTTTCATTTTCTAACTTCAAATACAAATCAATTTGTCTCCCTTTAAGGATGATTTCCCCAATTGTTTTTATTTAATCTCTAAAGTCAACATTGCATTCAATTGAATCTAACTTGAGGATGGATAAATGGCCCCTCTACTTAAAACATCATGGTTCCCCAACATCTAGGCCTTAAGATGTGGATAATTAGTTTGGAGTTGTTCTTCAATCAATTTTTCTCATTTGCATAGGAAGTTATTATTTATAAACATGATGCACTTGTTTTAGTTTTTGGGATGTCTAAGGCGTCCGTGAAAATATGGAGATAGATTTATGTTTCTTGTCTGAAAGGGGAAAATTTGTGTATAATCCTAGCCTTCTATTAGAAAGCCTTGAAGTATTAGTATAAAATTATAAATACCTCTTCAAATTCTCCAGCATCCTTCTTACTCAAAATTGTCTAGAAATCTTGAATGGTGGGAGTTTCAATCTCGACAAGAAACTTTACAACTAACATATTTTTTTTTCTATTTTAGGACAAAGACATTGAAGTCCCTTAGTTCCCTCTAGAAGATTGTGAGTTAGCATCTTCATATGAATGCAGTGAATGTGGAAAGTATGTATTGTTGACAACAGAGTAGATTGTGGTGTGAAATGGGCTCGGAAGTGGTTCTTAATGGCATCTCTGCCAACCGACAAATTTAAAGATTTATGCGGCACTAAATTAAAAAGACTATTTAAAAAAATAGAGAATGAGACGTGAAAAATAAAATGGCTAACCTAGTATTTGTTAGAGTGACCTACACATGGATAGGAAGACGTTGCAACGTGTAAAAGCCACAAAACATCAGCCTACCCTCTGTACATTTAGTTGACTTAATAGATAGTGTAATTCGACGAGGAGTCGATGAAAATATGGTACCTCTCTCATTATGGTTCATATCAATTTGTTTTAGTTATAGTTGGTTTTCAAAACTAGTGATAAACATATATGCTAATACTAGCTTTCAAAAATTCTATCATAGTTGTTTTCGACAAAAGAAAGCCAGTAAAGAGGGGAAAATGGTTAATAATTATGTCATAAATTCCACAAGGACATGGATGATGTTTTCTTTTCTTTTCTGATTAATATACAAACTTAGTTAAGCAGTGAAACCAGAGTAATAGATAAATGAACTGAGAAAATGGATAGTTGTTAGCATGCATAATCATTTTCAAGCAGCGACCTGAGATCATCTAGAGGTGAAAGAAAATTTCATATAGGCATATGTATCCGTGATTTAAGATATTGTGTTCCATGCCCAAAACCTAAGTAGAAATATGCACCCATAAGAAAGTTGCTTGATGGTTTTAGCTTAGCCTCTGTGTGCATATATGTATGACTTATTATGTGCTAATGATAAGCAGGAAAAGTATGCATGATCATCTTATGAGTATGTTTCTGATGTTTAAAACAATAGATTTAACTTATTTTGAAAAAGATAGAGTCAGGTTGGATAAGAACACTGGAATCCTTATTTTCATATGAAAAATCTTATAACTAAGTTCTTATTGCATACTATATGCCATAATGAACAAGTGGCTTAAAATGCTGATGTTAGATTTTGTTTAAGTATGGTTATGATATACAAATATGCCATGAAGAATTGATGCTATGCTATGTTGCATATGACTATTAGAAATTGTTCGAGATTAGCTTAATGATTGCCCTGATATTGAGAATGATGATGATTTGTGATGAAGTCATGATAAACATAACTATTGTTTAAACTCATGCTACTATCATATAGACCAATTCACAAATTGGTTGATCCGAATTTGATCCTAAACACTCTTTAAGTTTTCATAAACTCTTTCAAGTTATGCCAAAAAATTCAAGTCTTAGAAAGATCAAGCTATCAGAAGGAATCCTCGTGAAAGTTGCAATTTGTGATTAGCATGGAGCAACAAGGACCCTTGGTCGAGTGCCTAGACCGTTGGCCCATGGTAATGCACGCTGGCACAAATTGGCAAAACCAGAGGCTAATTCAAGAAATAGGAGTAGCTTCTTATATGCGATTAGCGCTAAAGAGCTAATCATGTATCACGGGGCATCCCCCACAGTGAAGGAAAGCCCCGAGCACTCGGACCCAAAATGACTATGAAATGTGGAAAATTAAGTAATTCGGTTCTATAGAGCGGGATTACACAAAATCGGCAGGACAACATAAGGCCTCGAGGCGATAAGCAATTTCAACTGAGTCCCGCCCAATGCCACACATTGAGTGGCACGTGTCCAGCGAAAGAGAGAGGAAACCACTCGCATAAGACGGGTAAACATCATGCTACTTACCCGCTTGATATGAATGACGACCGTAGGATTTGGGGGGCCCAGATTAATGGTTGAGGGGCATTCCAATAACTGACCGGATTTGACAAGGTTATAAAGCAAGATTATATGGGATTTGAAGTCCGATGTGTAGAATGAGTTGGCAAAATATTCGTGTTTCGTGGGTAATCTTGGAGAAAATGGAAATAACAACTGTTCAAATAGGTCCAAGGAACCTGAGACACCCACCCATTGCAGAATAGGTGGCCACCTCCTTGTGAAGTGTTACACAGTGATGATGACGCAAAAGAGGGGAATTCAAATGAACAGAGGCAGAAGAACCAGAACACCGGGAACCAGAAATGAACCGACAGAAAGAAAATTGGCTTTAAAGCCATGAACTGACAGAAGCAAAGACAACATGGAGGAGAGTTAGTTAGATGCCTAAGCTAAGAGCATAGAACATTGAGAAGAATCCGAGCTAACTTGAAGGAAACATCGAGCCTGTTAGAGACAAAGAGAGTTAGAGAGTCTGCATACTCTAGAGAAAGCTTGAGAGGTTCAAGTGAGCTCCTCGGCATAGGCCTGTCAAGTATGAGTCTCAGATTGGGCTCATACTACTGTTACTAGTAGAGGTCAAGTTTCGGTAAGGAGATTCAGTGTACTCCAGTCCTATTGATTCATATCTGTTGAGTGAGACTCAAATTGATCTCACTGTTGTAAAAACTCTAATTTGAAAACATAATAGAGAGGTCACCACTCAAGGTTGGACCAGGAGACATACCCCAGGAGCAGTGGGTGAACTCCTTATTAAAATTGTTGTGTTTATATGTTTGCCTGTTATGTTTTCTCTAACAGCCTCAGTGTCTATGTATCTCACAATCTTATCGATCCATTACATAAAGTAACATAGGCACATCCATGCACATGAGTCTGTAATACCTTTAATTCTTTGTTCTAGATAAATTCCAGATCAAGTGGTATCAGAGCTCTAGGTTACCAAGGTTAGACAAGCTTGTGCTGTATTTTGTTGTTGAATGCTACCTAGATCAAAGCTTAACTTAGGAGAAGAATAATTGGTTCAAGCTAACCCTAAAATAGGAGGACTCTACCCTAAGAGGAAAATGTCAGAAGAAAACCCCTTGGAATCAGACTCCCAGTTCATGGATGGCTTCATGACCATGAAAGCCATGGTAGAGGAAATGTATAGAGAATTTAAGAAAGGTAGAGAAGGAGATCTATCAAATTCCAAACAAGATAATGGAGCAGAAGAATCTCTCCTCCATGACCACTCTAAAGGCAAAGGGAAAGAAGAAAAACTTCCCACACCTCCTAGCAGCCCTGAAAACAAAAATAAAACATCTTTGATTAAATTATATGTTAAATTTGATTTGTTGATATATGATGGAGAGTTGAATGCAGAAAAGCTGGATAATTGGATTAGATAGATTGAAGTTTATTCCAGAGTTCAAAGCATTGATTCAGACAAGAGTAAGATTCAGCTGGCCAGCCTACACCTTTGAGGCACTGCCTTGGTATGGAGGGAAGGCAGGACACAAGCTGACATGAAGAAGCATGGTAAAATTCTTTCTGTCTGGAGTGAATTTGTTTCTTCAATTAAAAAAAAATTCTATCCACTAGCCTATATGCAGCAAGCCATGATGAGCTGGCAAGCTCTTCGCCAATTAAAAGGGAAAAGTGTACAAGGCTACACTCAAGAATTTAGGAAAAGAGCTTTGATTCTAGGAATTTCCTTAGACTCACCTAAAACTCTGTTGAAGTATATAGGTGGTCTACACAACTACTTAAGGCACACTATTCTAATGTTTAATCCCACTAGCATAGATGAGGTATCTGTTCAAGCTACACTTCTAGAGGCTAGAGGCAAGAATGTGAACCCAAAAGTTGGGGGATCATCAAAACCCCTTGCGGGCGAAAGCAAGGAAAAGAGAAAACAGAAATGGAAAGAGAGGAAGGAAAATACTGTACAAAAGACCAAGTCTTCATGCACTCACTATAAGAAGTATGGGCATGATGATGAACACTTCTGGATCCTCCATCTGGAGCTGAGACCCAAGAAGTTCGAGGGCAAAAAGAAGAAGACTGTTGTAGCTATTCAAAAGGATTTATGGTCAGACTCGAGAGATGAAACAACAATTGCAGCCATAGATATAAAAGGTAAAAATTCTAAAGCATATACTAGTAATTCTACAAAATCTACTGATAATGAAGAAAATGAGAGGAAAAGACATAAGAATTTTCATATTCGAGTTATTTCCAAGCATCAAAAGATTGATACTTTGCTTGATAGTGGCTCACAAGTAAATTTAATTTCTGAAGAAATTGTAAAGAAGTTGGGATTACTAACCACACCTCATAAAAATCCATATCCATTAGGTTTGTTATGTGACAAAGCACAACTACAAAGTGACTAGACAATGTAAACTTAGGTGTTATTTTGGGTCAACATTTGTAGATGAGGTTGAGTTAGATATAGTTCCTTTGGATATATGTGGAACTGTTTTAGGAAGTCCTTACTTGTATGACAGGAAATTTTTTTTCTATAAAGCTGAGAACAAGTATCAACTCGTTAAAAATGCAATAGAATATATTGTAAGAGGTCATCAACTCAAGAATAATTATACTCTCATAAACTCAGCGCAGATGAAAAAAATTGTACATTCATGCAAACAATTTTTATTGATGGTTGTAAAGGAAAAGAAACCTAATAAAACCAATGTATTTGAGGGTTGTCATGCTAAACAAGAAGTTTATTTAGAAAAGTTGTTTCAAAATATGATATACTATTTCAAGAACCTAAAGGTCTGCCACCCAAAAAGGAAATAGTACATGATATTAATTTGCAACAAAATGCTCCATTGCCTAACATCAGAATGTACATGTTGTCTGCTTTAGAGAATTCAAAACTCAAGAAGCAGGTATAGGAGCTAATTGAGAAAGGGCTCATCAGACCTAGCACATCACCATGTGGGTCTCCAATTGTCTTGGTGAGAAAGAAAGATGGCTCATGGACAATGTGCATTGATTACTAAGCACTGAATAAAATAATGATAAAAAATTGTCATCCTCTTCCTCGCATAGATGATCTATTAGATCAGTTAAAAGAAGTTGTTTATTTTTCGAAGTTGGACTTGCATAGTGGCTACATCAGGTCAGAGTTGCAAAGGAAGATACATGGAAGACTACTTTCAAAACAAAGCAGGGATTGTATGAGCGGTTGGTTATGCCTTTTGGCTTAACTAATGCTCCTGCCACTTTCATGAGAGTAATGAATGATGTACTTGGACCTTTTCTTGATTATTTTTTCATTGTATATTTGGATGATAATTTTTATATTCAGTAAAACATGGGAAGAACATTTAAAGCCTATCATGCAAACTCTATATGTTTTGAAAAGTGAAAATATTTATGTCAAGCTCTCAAAATGTGAATTTGGAAAAACATCTTTGAATTATTTGGATCATATTGTAGGGGGTGGTGAATTGAAGATAGATCCCTCTAAGGTTGCAGTCATTGCAAACTGGCCTAAACCCAAATCTGCTACAGAAGTTAGAAGCTTCTTAGGAGCAACATAGTATTGGAGAAAGTTTATTTCTAACTTTTCCTTAATTGCAGCTCCCTTACATGATTTAATAGGATTGAACAAGGTGTTTTAGTGGGGAGGCAAATAGTAGAAAGTCGTCGCCACCTTAAAAGAAAAGATTAGTACAACACCAGTACTAGCACTACCTAATCTTCAAAGACCATTTGAGATTGAAACTGATTCCAGTGACTATGCCATGGGAGCAGTGTTGATGAAGCATGGTAAACCTATATGCTATCATTCTGAGACATTTAATTCTACAGTAGTTAACCATCCCACATATGATAAAGAATTGTATGCATTAGTAAAGAGTGTGAAAAAGTGGAAACATTATTTAATGGGCAAAGAGACATTTATACATATTGATCATCAACCACTTCAATATTTACACTCCCAAACTAAGTTGTAGCAATCAAGGCACTATAGATGGATTGGTTTTCTACAACAGTTTCATCTAGTCATCAGATATAAAAAGGGCATACACAATAAGGTTGCAAATATGTAGTCCAGACCAATCATAAATGCGTCTACTATACTTAAGAATAATTCAGTATTGCATGAAAGATACATTGAACAGTATGCTGAAGATATAGATTTTAAAGATGTATATTCAACTTTAAGTCATGGAAAACAAGTAGAAGAATTGGATTATCATGTTAAGGACCAACTCTTTTATCATTTTAGGAAGTTATCCATTCCACAAACTAAAAGAGTAAAGATAATTCGAGAAGCACACACTTCTCTAATATCGAGTCACTTTGGTGTAAGTAAAATAGTTGCACAGTTGCAAAGATTTTGTTATTGGCCAAAAATGAATGAGATAGTTTCTAGATATGTAAGAGGGTGTACCATGTGTGCTAAAAGCAAGCCCAGTAATAGAAAACTAGTCTTGTACACTCCACTACCAGTTCCTTCTCATCCTTGGGAAAGTGTTTCCATGGACTTCGTTGGGGAACTGCCTAAATCTAGGAAAGGTCATGACTACCGATATGTTGTTGTAGATAGGTTCAGCATAATGTGTATTTTAATACCTTGTAACAACAGATTACAGCTGAACAAACCGTAAAGCTATTCTTTCAGCATGTATGGGTTCATTTTGGATTACCCACTTCCATTGTATCTGATCGAGATACCCAATTTGTTGGGAAATTTTGGTCAAGTTTGTGGGAATTGATGGACACCAGACTGAAAAAGAGCACAATCATTCATCCGTAAACAGATGGCCAAACAGAAGTGGTCAACAGGATAGTGATTTAGTTTGTCAGAGGCTATTGCAGCAAGCATCCCAAGCTTTGGGATGAACATTTATGTTATGTGAAGCATGCTTACAATTGAGCTAAACATTCTTCTACACAGAGATCTCCTTTTGAGACTTGTTTTGGTTTCACACCAAGGTCTCCCTTGGATTTTGTCTTTGGTAAAGACATAGCGGTTGATGGACACAGTGATGTGGACAAGGCAACAAAGTTCATCAAACAAATCCAAGAGATTCACCAGGCAGTATAGGAAAAACTAGAAAAGAGCCAAGCCAAGTACAAGGAAAGGCATGATAAGCATCGGATGGAGCATAGTTTCCAAGTTAGTGATCAAGTCTAGTTGTATATCAGCAAAGACAGAATGCATGGTTAAGGTAAGAAGCTGAAGCCAATAAGGTATGGACCTTTCAAGATACTTGAGAAAATTGGTGAGAATGCTTTTCGCCTTAATTTACCAGCTTACATGCACATCTACTCAATTGTTAATGTAGATAGCTTGAGACTATATGAACCTTCATTGATTGAATATCCCAAAGAGCAGAGTCAATTTCCTTCTATTAATGATCTGTTGCCTGAATATCTTAATGAATTGCAGGAAGACATAGTTCTGGACTGGAAGGTGAGAAATACGCGTAGACGGTATGTAGAGTACCTCAGGATTGGGCTCAAAGGTTTTAAACCAAGCAGTGCAAAATGGATAGAAATTGGGCAAGTGAGGAATCAATACCCTCACTTGATGGATGCTTAAAAACCAACTTTTGGTGGTCGAAAAGATTTTTCAGTCGGAAGGCCATGATCCAAATTGGATCCTAAACACTCTCTAAGTTTTCATAAACTCTTTCAATTTATGCCAAAAAAATCAAGTCTTAGAAAGATCAAGCTATCCTAAGGAATCCTCATGATAGTTGCAATTTGTGATCAACGTGGAGCAATGAGGACCCTCGTTTGAGTGTGCAGATCGTTGGCACATGGTAACGAGTGCAGGTGCAAATTGGCAAAACCAGAGGCTAATTCAAGAAACAAGGGTAGTTTTTGATACGCGATTAGCACTAAAGTGCTAATCGCATATCGCAGGGTGTCCCCCTCAATGAAGGAAAACCCCGAGCGCTCGGACCCGAAATGACTATGAAATGCAGAAAAGTAATTAATTTGGTTTCGTAGAGTGGGATTCCACAAAACCGAAAGGATATCAGAAGGCCTTGAGGCGGTAAGCAGTTTCAACCGAGTCCTGCCCAATGCCACACATTAAGTGACATGCATCTGGCGGAAGAGAGAGAAAACTGCTCACATTGGATGGGTAAACGTCATGCTACTTACCCACCCAATATGAACGACAACCGTAGGACTTGGGGGGCCCATATAAATGGCAGAGGTGCATCCCGATAAATGACCAAATTTGAAAAGGTTATAAAGCAAGATTACATGGGATTCAAAGTCCGACATGGACGATGAGTTGGAAAAAGATTCATGTTTCACGGGCAATCTTGGGGCAAATAGAAATAATGGCTGTTCAAATAGGTCCAAGGAACCTGACACAATCACCCGTTGCAGAATAGGTGGCGACCTCCCTTTGAAGCGTTACACAGTAATGATGACGTAGAACAAGGGAATTTAAACAAACAGAGGCAGAAGAACTAGAATGTCGGGAAGCAGAAACGAACCGACAGAAACTACATGGGTTGTAAAGGCATGAATTAATAGAAGCAAAGATAACACATAGGAGAGTTAGTTAGACGCAGAAGTTAAGAGCGGAGAACAGAGACAAGAAGTTGAGCTGACCTGAAGGCAACATCGAGCCAGACAAAGCCAGAGAGATTCAGAGAGTCTGTGTACTCCAGAGAAAGCTTGAGAGGTTCAAGTGAGCTCCTCGGCACAGGCCTGTCAAGTATGAGTCTCAGATTGGGCTCATACTATTGTGACCAGTAGAGGTCAAGTTTCAATAAGGAGAGTCTATGTACTCCAGTCCTACTTATTCATGTATCTGTTGAGTGAGACTCAAATTGAGCTCACTGTTGTAAAAACTATACTTTGAAAACATAATAGAGTGGCCACCACAAAAGGCTGGACCACAAGACATAGCCCAAGAGCATTGGGTAAACTCCTTATTAAACCTATTGTGTTTATATGTTTGCCTGTTATGTTTTCTCTAACTACCTCAATGTCTATGTATTTTGCAATCTTATGGATCCATTGCATAAAGTAGCATAGTAACATCAATTCACATGGGTCTGTAATACCTTTAACTCTTTGTCCTGGATAAATTCTAGATCATTGGCTGTGATTTTATATTCATGATAAGATGATGCTCCGGGGGGAGCACATCTGGCATATGGTTACCAGAAATTACTCTGTTATGTTACATAATGAAGTGCTGAAGTGGGAAATTAACATGTTTATTGATATTAAAAAGTTATTATAGATGGTAAAGATTACAAAATTTAAACTATGGATAAAGACTCTTATGTGGATACAATTACATGATTGAAAGGAGATGCTTATAACAGAATAATTAAATAATTGATAGTCATGGAAAAGAATGGTCATCAGATTAAGACAATATTAATCTCATTAGCAGGTAATGCATATAGTAGAAGAATATGAATTATACATAGGCAAGTGTGACTTGCATGTAGGGCTCATTGTGGGATGCAATGATTTGCATGGACATGTCTTAATTTGTGAATGAATAAAAAATTATCACAACTAAACTATGATAAAATCAAAAAAGAATTTACCATATATGTGGGAGAATCTAGGGTGTAATTGGTTTTGGGTAAGAAATCCAAGATTAAACTATGATGCCTTAATAATCCTTAAATGAATATATGAGAAAAACGAAAACTAATTATTACACCAATGATAAATATACAAGTTGTTGGATAGTTATAGTATGGGGAAGAGAGAATCCCTGGAAAACTCTAATGAAATAAGATCCTAATAAGGGATGGGAGACGTGAAAGAGAAATTTTTATATGTAATATGAGACTAGGTACTTTAAAATTGTCTTTGAAGTTAAATGTGACTGTGTTTATCAATGCAAATGCAAGGGATGATGAAATTATCCTTGGATATGGGTTGTCAATAAACAAATCGTTTTAATAAGAAAATAAACTAAATACACCTTCATGAAGGAAACAAAAAACTTATCAGAAAATTATGCATAGTTAAACATGCATAGGTTGTAATCCATGGGATTCTGGTTGAATAAAGTAAGAGTCATAAAGTACATGATGATCTAACATAAACCAGGAAAGAGATTTTTCAAGTGGGTGTGAAAATATGATACAACCTATTGTAAAGATCATATATTAATAATGATGGTATGATAAGAAGGATAATGAATTGACATCAAAATTACACCTAGTAAACATAAATAATGGAAATCTAGAAGAAAGTATTATGCTTCTTCGAAAAATGCCTCTGGGTTAGTAAGTAGAAAATGGCAAAAGAAAAGATGATTTTACATAATTACCGCTCATACTGATCTAAAAATCTAATGTTAGCATAACACATGCATCAAATAAGATAAGTGAGGATAACCGATCTCTTGATCTTAAGTATGTCAACTGGTGAATAGTTAGCTTTCATTACTGACTCCTATTTGGGAGATGTATGCAGGTGCATACTATTTAGCCAATGATGTTTAGACCTACATGAAACTTATCGTAACCAACAAAGGTGTTGGAAGAAGGAAAGCATATGAAATGATTTTTTAAAGTGTGGGACATTGGTTAGGTACCAAACAAATCTATTCTTGGTTAAAGATAAGCCAATAAGTTTAATATACTTTAAATATCTATGATAGACTCAGTATCATAGTGAATAATCTACTTAATGGTATATTCAATTGTTGTTAAAAACCTAGTACATGTGACATATTTAATCCCAAAACTAAAATTTATGTGTATGATTGAGTGATAGTGGGCATGATCACCATTATCATATTATTAGATGGATATTGTTGCAACCACATGACATAGGAAAATGATTGCTAAATAATGGAACATGAATAGTATGACATAAAAAAACTTTCATTGGTTTCAGAAATGAAACATGTTCATGAAAATTCCTTATAAATTGAGAATAGTTGTTCTACTTACCATAAATACATGAAGGAATGTTTGACATACTACTAACATGATTAAAAATATGTGGATAAGTCTATGTCATCCAGGTGATGCTATGCACGTTGGTAGGATATGCAATACTACAGATTGTACTATGTACAACGAGTACATATGGTACCAGTATAAAAATATGTATGGCATGATTAAACATGATATGTATAGCCATGTGCGTACTGCACCTTCTATGTAGGTATGCATGAAGACACTGGGTGGGTGTCCACCAGAGCAATAGACCTAGAGGTTGCATAGAAGAAGGAAAAAAAGAGACTCAAGGATAAGTAACTGTGGTATATTTTCAGTTGTGTACATATGATTATGATGGCTGTATATGAGATAACCTGTTATGATATGTTGTGCATATTGATTCAGGAAATATGCTAGTTGACTTGTTGAAAGCAGAGGAGCTACAAAAAGAAAGTGTTCAGCAAGGACACAAATGCTTGGAAGGATGTATGGAGAGAACATGCATTCTTCAAATAAAATGAGTAATGATAAATATAAGCTAGAGCTGCTTTAGAAGTATTGTTTATCAAGATATTGGTTATGGTAAACTTAGTTGAATTTCCGCATCTAAAATTTCTTACAAATTGTTTGAAACCAATGTTACAGGTATCTATGGAAGGAGAGGTGTGGGAGCACTCCTTGTAACAGATTATATATATATATATATATATATATATATATATATATATATATATATATATATATATATATATATATATATATATATATATATATATATATATATATATATATATATATATATATATTGATTGGTAGATTCGCATCAGATGGCAAGGCCATAGAAGTTGTGGGTTCAGAGACAGCTATCTGTGAACAAGGATGCAATAATACACCAAGGACAGTGTAAAATTTAAGGGGGAGAGTATGTAACACCCCTGCCTTGTGTGTTATACTATTATAAACCTATGTTTAGAAAAGCTACGTGTGACGTATAATAGGGAAAGCAAGTATATATTATTAAAAAAATCAATAAATAAATCACTTGGAAAAGTGATACACCAAGAGATAAGATTCTTGCCAAATCACATTAAGGAATGGGATAGGAATAAATATTTCATGATAACATTCCATATGTGATTGTAGATATCCTGAATGGATTGGAGATAAATTTCCATCGGATGGATTGGAGATAGATATCCATCAAGGAAGAAACATAAAAGCCTTGTGGGAGATAAAGGCAAGCTTTTTCGACAAAGGCCTAGGCAAACGGAAAAAATTCATAAAAGCAGAATGTCGCTAATGGAAACTATATCATGAAAGAGAGTATTAAATACCCATTGCATAGATCAATTCGAGGCACTTGATCCATGGAATGAGCCTCAGCGCGGGGGGAATTAGAGGTGATTCATGGTTGGGTGGTGGTGCTCCACTCTCCAAGTGATGTTTTAGTGGGATTCATTTGCGTAAAATGTTTTGTATGATGTTTTCTTCTCTCTTTGTTTCAAATTCATTTAGCCTAAGAAATAAATTGCATGAGTTTTCTAGCTATGAAAATTATTGAAGGAATTACATGTGACTGTTATACATGAGTAAATTTATCTATGTTCATGGCATTTATGAGATAATGTTATACGGATGCATGTGACAATTTTGGCATAGTAATGAAACTATAATTGAGGTTATTAAAGGACCAATGTGTATATCTTATCTAGTATTGGTATATCCAATCGCTCGTTAAGGTAAATAGTCATGCTTGAATTGCTTTGTAAAATGGTTAACAATAGTTAAGGCTCGACGGTATAAACTAAGGTGCAGATTATCTAGGCTATGCAGTTGCAGTGAGGGTATCTAATACAACTCTTTGTGCATAACATATATAGCAACATCCATTTAATTTGGAGAAAGATAATTACAGGGTGTCTATGTTAATGATTTCATTAATGTTTCTATGAATTTAACTTTATGAGATGCTCATATATAGATTAATGTGTGAGATAACTAATGGCATGACATGTTGATGCATGCAAACCAATTAGGCGATAATGCTCCTAAATGATATAATCAGTGATTCAATATTTTCTAAGCCATCCATGTCAAAAGTACCGTATTTCTAAGCCATGCTAGTCTAATTGCTTTTGCATGTTGTATAAAAGTTATATCACTAAACCTTTTAACGATGCATGTAGGATTATGATCATGATTCCTAGCTATGTTGCCATGTTGGTTACCATAATCTCAAAGAAATGTTTTGTTAATGATTATCTAGGGTTTCAAATACTTGTGTGAGGTTGTCGAAGAGTGTTACTGACTGCATGCTATAATTAAATTCTCTCTCCCAATTGTGAAGTATGACAAAATATTGACTGTCCTATAGATGGACCTAAGATTCCACATCATGGATCCACCTATGTTGTTTTTAAATGGATAAGACTGTGGGTTATGTTATATAAATAATATAGATTATATAATGACAAACTAAATATACTCTCGGTAGGGGTCGAATCTTAACTATAGTTGAAGAAAAATTTCCAGAATAAGGAGCCTAGTAGCTAATTCTCAAGGTAGTCTCAAGAAGTATGTTACATTATATTCATATTAAATTCCGATATATCTCTCAATATGCATTTATATAAAAGAATCATACTTTCTTTAGTTATATAAAATATTTAAGCATGGTCTATATTGAAATTGGCCTTGAGGAATTTATACTTTTAGCAAAATGAATGGTTCAGATTGCAAGCTAAGCAAATATCCTTCATCTAATACAAGATCTAATAAAAAATATGAAAAGTTTACCAATTTTCAATTTCTTAACACTTCTACTTTCCTTTGCGAAACGTCTCTATGCATGGCATGTGCGTTCCTTTAGCATATTGACACATCGATATGTATATTCCATTTCTTAACACATCAACCATCCATTCAAGCATTTTGAATTTAATGCAATCGTTTTCTTGAAGTCCCAAATTCTCTCATTGATGGCTTCTGTAATTTAGGATTGATAATTCACCGCCTATTCGATTATGAATATTTATGATCCAGCTTCTCTGAAGCTGAACCAATGAATGGAGAACAAGTGTGTTTCAATAATGCATTGATTTAGCATTTGAGTCTAGGAATTCTTCTTCTTGTGATGTTTCTTTTAAAAAAGATTTTCCTTATGAGAAACCACATATACTATTTACATGACCCATTTTCCTCCATTGACACCGTGATTAATTAGATTCATCAATCATGCAGTGTATTAAAGAATGTCTTTTGAAAAAGATTTTTCTTATAAGAAACCACATATACTGTTTACATGACCCATTTTCCTCCATTCACAACGTGGTTTATTAGATTCATCAATCATGTAGTATATCAAAGAATGTTGAGAATTAAAAAGACATAGAAATCATGGGAGATAGCTAGATTGATTTTTATATTCGACAACAAGCCAGCGTGTGAGAAAGTTGTAGCTAGGATGTGTTGGTGGCATTACGAGAGGAATATTGTCATTGCAACATGCATGAGATAAGCGGTATTATGTCAGTCAATCATTGGACTCTGATTATTGAAACCAAAATGAATATATATGTGTGTACATCCTAAGATATAGCTATATCTTGCATAATATTTTGTTCTTGATATTTCAATCGACATTTTTCAAGCTTCGATATGGAAATGTTAGTTGCTGACATCAAATAAAAGCTATGATCAATTCTAAGTTCTTAAGTTAAAACTCAAAACTACATTTTCTGCACTCATGAAATATGGGAATGTTAGCTGTTGACATCATGATCATTTCTAGGTTACTATGTTAAAATTCAAAACTATATCTTCTACAATCATAAAATATGAAATATCAATATTTGAGGATAATGAATGTCATCAATCATGTATTAGAGACCTTATTTTGCATGTATCTACTATCTTCATTTGTATCATAGTTACCAAATTCAATTGTATTGATAAAATAGAAATTGAAAATATGGCAGTACTTTTGATTTGATCAAACTTTTAATCAAATACCATTAGAAATTCGAGTATTGTGATGGTTTTTTATATTTACATGACTAGTTTAAGCCCTCAATTAAATAACGAAGTGTACTAGTATGAGCTTGGTAGTCATTCATGCCAAAAGTATGATAGATGGTAAAGTATGAAGAAAAATATTAACGGTGATATTTATTCATTAATTAATTATGTCATGGTATTATATCAATAAATCTATTTTTTCATATTGATTCTTCTTTCGCATGGAATGAACATTTTTCTAGAGAAAAAATCGAACTTTTTGTTAAAAAGAAATAAAAAGTTACATAGTATATGAAATTAAGAATTCATTTTTGTTGTATGATTGCAGATCATAGAGCCCACAGGATGTAAAATATATAATCTTGTCAAAAGAAAAACGTGAAATGTGCTGTTCATGAAGTCAGGAAAGCAAGAAGAAAAGAACCAAATAATCCAGCTGGCCTAAGCTTTCCTGCCCTTCTTCTTCTCCACTCTTCGCCAACCACCAGTGTTGGGAGTGGAAACAATAGTGAAAAGATGGTTTTCCATTGTGTTCATTGGTTGTTCCTTATCTGATTCTGATCCTTTGGAGCCATGAGTTAGTTTGATGCCACTTATATCCAGTTGAAGTTCATGTTTCTGTTCCAAATTGTTCTCTTTTTGTGTATTGTCCTGAACTTTTTGTTCATCTTCTTCTACATTGTGTTATACATTCTTTTCTGTGTCTAACTTCATCACCAAAGGTTTAGTGTTTTGCCATCCTTTTTGCTTCCTCTGTTGTTTCTTACTCCTATTGGGGCTGGCGTGTGGGCATGCACTAAGTAGGTGACCTGTTTGTTGACATCCACGGCATCAGAATGTTGTGTTTTCATAGTCCAAGGGTTGTGTCCATTGTGTATTATTGAAATTCAAGATTATACTTTCTAGTAGGTCTTGGCTGAGGTCTACATCGTCACATATACTAGCAAAAGTAAATATTCCTTTTATGTGTTTCTCTGAATCAATCTTTATGTATTTAGCCAAGGTATCTTCAATTGCGATTAAAGCCTTTTGATGCTAGAAATGTAAAGGGAGGTTATGCAACCTAACCCAGACTAGCATCTTTGATACCATCGTTGTTTTGCCATCGAAATATGGAAACCATGGGGTGATGAATAGTCCAACACTGCCCGAGAACCATGGCCCTTGGTTGAGAACAATATTCATTTCCTCTTCTATGTAAAATCTTACTATGAAAAACCTTTGGGGTATAAATATATTTCATAGTTTGTTATCCAAACCGTTTGGATCTAGTGATGCAATACATCAAATCTGGGACAAAAACCATTAAATGTGCAAATAACTGCAGATGTGTGTAGATCTGAGTATATAGCTTTTACCTCTGGTATATGGATGGTGAGAGATGGGCTCTCAGGTTTTTTTTCTACAATGTAGGGCCCCAGGGACACAGTGGCAGCTAGGGGAATGGTTTTCCCTTTTCCCTTGACTGTGTCCTTGAAAGATCCTTTGTTCTTCGAGCTAGTTCGAGAACATCCGCCCCGCAGACGGAGGTTGATGGTGGTGGTTGAATCTGATATTATGTTATAGTCTTGAAGAGTATGATTGTCCTGTAAATTGTGTCCCAGATAAATCAGATTTTGTGCATGTGTTGCTTAGGAAATGCAACCAAATTCGATTTAAAATTAGATATCTTTTTATATGGTAAAAACACCTGAATTTTAATGATGCAACACATGCATCCTTTTTGTACGAATTACTCAATTTCAAGAGGAACGGGATTATGTTACTCAAATTGCGATTAACCATGGTCTCATAAAGAGAAATGAGTACATCTGATTATAACTATAATTTATAAGCTGCGATAAATTATTATTCTCAATGCTGTGCTACACTGTTCTGCTCATCTCGCATAAAACCAAGGAAGGAAATCATTGTTCCTCTTTCTTACAGAAACAAAAATAACAAAACGCAGCCACATGTTCTATTTAATCCGTAAAGGTCGGTCCGATTACTGTCACAACATTTCACCTGCGCGCGATCCATAATCAGTCTGGACATCCGATTGACACTAAACAAATAGAACGGTCAGTGAGGGACGACATGGCATGCAATTTTCTTTCCTAATTGAGAGGTGGGCATGTGAATCCGGGCGGAGGGTTAGCGCCACATTGAACAAAAAGATCCAGAGCCAATGGTAGGATGACAATGAAAGAGAAGGGAAAGAAAGAACAGAATAAGGTAGTAGAGGTTGCAGAATATGGATTCCATAGCCGCTGTGGTAGTTTCAGCGCGCAATTTTCTTAATTCAATATATTATTGAAGAAAATCCTCATTGAAAACCCGCAAGCACTCCACATGGCGTCGGAAGCGGAAATCGTTCTTCCGGAAAGCTTCTGGAACATTTCGGGAAATAAAGATAATAAACTAAACGTCAGTATTTCTGTGTAGTTATGTTGGTTTTATATTCAGAGGAATATGAATATGTTAATAAAATATGTGAAGTTTCACATTGCGATTAACCATGGTCTCATTAAGACAAATGAGTACATCTGATTATAGTCATAATTTAAAATTCAACGATAGTGCAAAAGATGCGATAAAATATTATTATCAACGCTGTGCTACATTGCTCTGCTCATCTCTCATAAAACCAATGAAGGAAATCATTGGTCCTCTTTCTTAAAGAAACAAAAATAACAAAACGCAGCACATATTCTATTTAATCCGTAAAGGTCGGCGGTTGTTGTCACAACATTACATTTCACCTGCGCGCATTCCATAATGAGTGTGGACATACGATTGACACTAAACCATTAAAGGAAATATACGGCAGTGAGGGACGACATGGCATGCAATTTGCCTCCCTAATTGAGAGGTGGGCATGTGAATCCGGGAGGAGGGGTAAGGCCGCATTGAACAAAAAGATCCAGAGCCACTGGTAGGATGACATTGACGTTGAGTAGCTTGAGGCGGATAGTTGTACATAAGCACAGCGCTGCCTCCAACTCCGCAACGCCTTGTATGAGTGGGCAGCACTGGTTGACAACAGGGTCGCCAATGCCTAAGTGCACCAACCCTCCCAACAAATCCACGCACGCTCCCAGTTTCAATGCATCCAAAGGACATGATGAAATTCCTCCGCCCGATCCACCACCTGGGGGGCTACTGCCGCTGCCGGGGACGCTCGGAGGTCCGCCCGATCTCCCACCTGGGGGGCTACTGCCGCTGCCCGGGACGGTAGGAGGTGTTGCAGCAGGAGGAGAGTCACAAGAGAGCACTAGCATGGGCATGGTGGTTGCAACACTAATCATAAATATGAAAAGCATCGCTGCAGCCTTTCCCATCTTCAACCAAATGCGATGTTGTCCCTTACCCGAAATGCAATTGAATGAGAGAGGAGGGAAAGAAAGAACCGAAAAGGCAAAATAAGGGAGTTGCATGTTTGAGGTCGCAAGATATGGATTTTATAGCAGCTCTGGTAACTGTTTCAATGCGTAATTTTCTTAATTCTATATGTTATTGTAGCAAATCCACATTGCGAAAGTTCAAGCACTCCAGAGGGCGCCGGAAGCTCAATCGGAAACTGTATCTAGTCCTCCCTCTACGTTTTATAATAATCTTGCAAACTACAGATTTCCATGTGATCCTGGAACTCTTCCGAGGATGACATCTTCCGCCTGAAATAAGATGCGTTCACATGAAATCGACTCGAAGATAATTAATTCAAAGTCTCACGCGATACCAAAGCTTCTGGAACATTTCCGGAAATAAAGAGAAAGAAGTTCGTATATGACTAATTTGAAAAGCGCACGTTATTCACTTTTGTTTCGTTAGAACATTCTTTTTAAACAAGATCAACTCAGGGATGAGTTAATATAATTTTGCCTTGTTCATATAACATTCTTACATATGTATATGTGCAAAATTTATGGCAGGGATCCTCATTATTATTAAATTTTTCTATTAACTCTGTTTTATATACTTAGCATTTTATGGTAAGTGATCTTATTTTTAAAAAATGATGTTTGTTAAGCACTCTTATTGGGCTAAAATTGATTAGGAGCACTATATAAATTGGGTAAGGCATTGAAACACTGATCGTTGTTATGGAAAGAATAATAATGCTTATAGTTATGCGAATTAGAGTAGTCTGTGATCGATAAAGATTGTATATATTTTAATCAAGATATAAATAATTGGATTATAAGAGAAATATGAAAATAGGGTCTATTCTCAAAGTTAATATTAACTCATTATTGTCATTTTCATATAATATATATCTATAATGATTTTTTACTTTCTATTGTTTTTTTCCTTTTTTTTCACTCGTGTCACATTTATGGTTTTATAGGTGTTGAATAAAAATAATAGTATAGTGTTTTTTTTAAGGTTTAATGAGTACGAAAAGAGTTAAAAGTTTACTAAATAAGTGATTTTTACATGAACAAAATTCATTTATGAAAGCAAGATAATCTCGGGAGAATGATTAAAATAATCACATACATCTATGTTCTAAGTTAGTGGAATGGACCTATCCAAATATTATGTAAAACAACACTAGCAAATTAAACATTCATTGTGGTACTTCTCTCTATGAGTGTAAACATAGCTTAGCATATGCATCCTAATGCAAATGGTGAGAGATCAAAAGTGGTTACAATGGAAGTACATGAGTTCAAATCAAATTAATGATAGCGTAACAGAGATAACCAACAATATGTGTGTGTAGCTACGGAGCCCAACAATATGCATGTATAGTTACAAAACTGCTGTTGCGAGAACCCCCCATATTCTTCTTTTGGAAGAGATATGGGGACCCTCCATGTAAATTTTGGCTAAATCGCTTTTATTTTGTGTGCTTTGGTTTATTTTGTGAAATTTTCAATTTGTTTGAATATTTATTTTAATGATTCCATAGCTTGTGGTTTGTTGACAACTTCCCAGCGGCTCAAATTTTGGTACGATTTCACTGGCTAAGATTTAAATTTGTATTTTATTAGATTTTTATAATTTGTAAATAAAATTAATTTTAATGTATTTAGTTAAAATAATTATAATTAATTAAATTAATTAATAAAAAATAATTTGTAAATATTTTTAATTGTTTATAAAGTCTCTTTGATCGTGATCAACTATGATGGTGAACCATGGACAATCATGGTCAACCATGTTTTATAAAATCAAACATCATCAATCATGGTCAAGCGTGGTTGAACGTTGCATTGAGACAAAGATTGTCTTGATATGAAAATCAAACATGGTCAAACATACTCCAACGCCACATTGTGACAAGGATTGTTAAAATATGAATATCAAGTATCGTCAACCATGTGTATTTTGGTGTTTATGATATTTATCTGATGGTTTATATACCTTGGGTTTATAATATTACTCCATTGGGTTTAATATTATTCCCTTGTATTCTTAATATGTTGGGGTTCTAGTATTAGTCCCTTGGGTTTATAATATCAATCCCTTCAGTTTATGATTCCTTTGGGTTTATAATATCAATCATGATCAACCATGTTCAATCATAGCCAACCATGGTCCACCACGGTCAACCATGGTTGAATGACACATTGTGACAAATATTATCTCAATATGAAAAAACCAACCATGATCAACCATGGTCCAACATCGTGTTGGGACAATGATTGTCTCGATATGAAAAATTAATCATGGTCAACCATGGTCAAGAATGGTCCAATGTCACATTGTCACAAGGATTGTCTTAATATGTAATCGACCATGGTCAACCATGTTTATTTTAGGGTTTATAATATTTATCTTTGGGTTTATATTTTTAATCCCTTGGGTTTATTGCTCTAAGGGTTCATATTCCTAGGGTTTAATATTATTCCCCTAGGTTTATAGTCCCTTGGGATTTTAGTATTAATCCCTAGGGTTTATTATTCCCTTGGATTTATAATATCAATCATGGTCCAACATCACATTCTCGTAAATATTGTCTCAATATGAGAATCAACTATGGTCAAGCACGGTCCAATGTTGCATTGTGGCAAAGATTCTATTGATTTGAAAATCAATCATGGTTAAGTATGCTCAACCATGGTCCAGTGTCACACTGTAACAATGATTTTCTCAATATGAAAATCGACCATGGTCAACCATGGTCAATCATGGTGAACTGTATTTATTAAAATCAATCATGGTCAACCATGGTCTTATGTCGCATTGTGACAATGTTTGTCTCAATATGAAAATCAATCATTGTCTCAAACATAGTCCAATGTCACATTATGAAAATGATTGTCTCAATATGATAATCATGGTCAACCTTGGTCAATCCTAGTCAACCATGTTTTATAAAATCAAATATGGTCATCCATGGTCAATCATGCTCCACCATGGTCGAACATCGCATTGTGACAAAGATTATCTTGATATGAAAATAAATGATGGTTAAGAATGGTCAACCATGATCCAACGTCACATTATGAAAAGGATTATGTCAGGATAAATATTAACAATAGTCAACCATTTTTATTTTAATATTTATAATATTTGTTTTATGGTTTATATACCTTCGTTTTATATTATTAGTCCCTTGGGTTTAATATTATCACGTTGGATTCATAAACCTAGGGGGTTTTATTATCAATCCCTTGGGTGTATCAATCCCTTCGATTTAATTTTCGCTTGCATTTACGTCGCTTTGTGATAAAGATTTTCTTGATATGAAAGGTAATCATGGTTAAGCATGGTCAACCATGGCCAACCATGTTTATTTTAGTGTTATAATATTTATCTTATGATTTACATACCTTGGGTTTATAATATTAGTCCCTTCAGTTTAATATTATTCCCTTGGATTCTAATCCCGACATCGAATTGTGACAAAGATTGTCTGAATATCAAAATCAGTGATTCTCTTGACAATGGTTCAACATTGCATTATGGCAAAGATTGCTTCAATATGGTAATGAGGGTCAACCATGGTTAATTCTGGTCAACCTTGGTCAACCATGGTCAACCATGTTTTATAAAATCAAACATGGTCATCCATGGTCAATCATGGTCAACCATGGTCGAATGTCCCATTGTGACAAAGGTTTTCTTGATATGAAAATCAATCATGATTAAATATAGTCAACCCTGGTCCAACGTCGCATTGTAACAAATATTATGTCAATATGAGAATCAACCATAGTCATATCTCACATTGTGACAAAGATTCTTTCAATTTGAAAATAAATCATGGTTAAGCATGGTCAACCATGGTCCAACGTCACATTATCACAAGGATTGTCTCAATATGAAAATCTCAACAAAATATTTATATTTTTCTATAAACAATACTAAAAATTATTTAAAATAATTAACTAATTATTTTTTATTTATCAATTTTTTATTTTTTAATAATAAATTTTTATTATTATGGTTAGTAATTAATATTATTAATTACTTTTTATTTATTTTTAATTGAGTATATTTATTTTAAATTAGTATTTTTATTATATACTGATGAAGGGCTTATATGATAGATATAAATGAATCCTTTGGCATGTACCAATAACATTTATTAATTTTATTTTTAAATATTTAAAATAATAATAATAATAATAATAATAATAGTAATATTTTTATTGTAATAATATTATTTTTATTAATATATATTAAATAATGGTAATATAAATAAAGGTTGCAGCTATATCAACCACATTAATATTTTTAATGTGGTGGTGTTAGTTATAATTATTAGTGGCATTGCATATGGTTTGTATTACTCAAAAACTCGTAATAATAAACTTGGCTTGTGCTTGTTAGTTATTGTGACATATATCTGTGTGTGTGTGTGCGCGCATGCCCTTATGTGTTCGAGATATTTGATGACATCTCCCTCATATTACTCTATTAGGAAATATTTGAATCTTTTTTACTTTTAATTACTTTTTCTCTTTAGAAATTGAAATATTTTATTGTTATTCACATACATATATGTATGTTCTATGCTCCAATTCTAGAATTGAAATGTTTGAGTTTTATCCTTCAATTCTACCCATGGGGCCCTGTGAATTAGGCTATATCTACCCAGGGAAGCATTGAATTTAGAACCATGGGTGTGGTGACAAGGGATTCTAGCAATTGGTACCCTATGGGGTTTCTTACAGTCGTGAGAGAAACCCTCTGGGAATTTGCATCAACATAGAGCCACACGGGTGGTGGCTAAGTCACAAGTTAGTTTTTGTGACTTTGGATTTTGTCAGGGTTGGGATTGCTAACATTATATATCTCGCTCTTAGCCTCATAGCTTGTTGGAGTGGATCAGACACTAGTGTCATAGTTGGGCTCATTAACGGGTGGATTGTTGCACTTGTGGAGATGAATTGGAAATTTGGTCGACCTCGAAGTGGTTTGAGATTGTGTGGCCAACCAGTGGGATATGTCGGTGAGGTAGGAGAAACAAATGATGATGGGAATGTTGGTGCAATGCTTGAGGGGTAATCAGCTCAAGGACTAGGTTCCCTCTCTAGGCCATGTCAACAATCCTCTGTCCATGGAGTCTTTGGACCTTTAGAAGTGAAATATCATGGCAGTGTTGTAAGGCATGATACAAAAATGACATGATGAACATAATGGAGTCATCACATTCATGAACGATCTTCAACAAAACCATTGGGATATCCTTGACCGCTTGGCGACCCTGAGAAGGAGTCAAAGACACACCAATGACTGCCTATATTAGATGGAGTGGCATCTATCTCACATGGAATTTCATGTACATGGGGATCGTTGATCATTGGATCCACCAGGCGCAGGTCACATGCCATATTTCCTGATGTTCCTTGATGGATGTTGGTTTCCTTCTCACTCTCTCTGTGTTTTGTGCCTTATGGTCTTTTTGTTTCATGCTACTATGTAAAACTTGGTAATTTATCTTTAGATTTTGCATTGATATCCTACCCAACAGTTCTAGTTAGAATGAGGTTGGGAGAGTAAGGGCTTACATGTTTATCCACTATATAATTTTGAAGAACTAATAGAAATATTTTGACGAACAAGAAAAAAGCATACATATATGTATGTTTATATTTTCCTTAAAATTGATACTAAAATAAGTAAATTAAGATGGATATTCCAATTGTTTCTTTCTATTCATATGGAAATATAAAAAATAAAAATAATATACATTTTTTTGTATTATTTTAATAACATTACCTTCTAAAAATAGTCATAAAATTATGTTATTCATAAGGATATAGAAATATTTTATTTTTTATTGAGAATAAGCGTTAATATAAATTTCCGATATCTCCTTTATATTAGGTTGGAATATCAACAATTAAAACATGTATATTCATTTTTTCTTAGTATGGCTTTGTTCTATAATACTTAATCAAAACTAATAAAATATGTATATCTATTATTTTACTTTTATTATAATTGACATTATTGTTGTGGAGGTAAATCCTCTCTGCGGACAGAGGCGATCCCTACTAGTCCAAACAAGGTCTACCAACAATCAAACAACGCTAACACGCAGGTTCCTAATTACGAATGAAAGACCAATGATAAAGGCCTACCTGGATTCCAACGCTAGTACTTGTAGAAGAGTTGATTCTCCCGTTCCTTTGCCCTGGCTGGTCACAATCCTCATGATCCTCGTGTATGGACACCTGTACATGCAAAGAATGATACAAACACAAGCATAAAATCCAGTAGATGCAACTATATATCAGTCAGAAAGGATATAACTCAAATACCATCATAAAGACAATAACAATGGAACCATAATGATAGTCGTCTATTATTGATAAACAAAGAAGAATACAACCATAGTTCTGATGTCAAATCCTTCTCAAGATGGTCCAGCCAGCAAGTCCCTCAAGCATTCACCCTTGGAGGTAGATCTCCCAAGACAAAAAATCTCTCACACAAGTTTACACAAGATCAAAACACTTCACAACATTCCTTAAGCTCTCTAGCAATCCCACACTTGTCACACCAGCTACCTATCAAGCTCACACACTATCAACAACACTCAATACACTATGAATTCCAAAACTAGCAGCTCATGGTAATGGTGGAAGCTTAAATAGGAGGAGTCTCCATGAATGGTGGGAGGATGAGCTTATCTCCAAGGAAGGTGGCTCAAATGACGAAACAGACATGCCAGAGAAGGAAGGGTGACATTTACAAGGCCAACAACCAGGTCTGGAGTCATCTGGAAGGCCGGCTGTTAGAACAAACTCGCCCAGACTGGATCATCGCGGGTGACTAACTGCACTGAAGCACTGACATCATTGTTGAATAACAAAGAAAGTCATATCAGCGTGATCAGATATAGGTAACAAACGCGTTGTCACATGAAATTTGACCAGCGCGGGAATCACGCGTACTTCTGCGCTGGCAGCGCATTCGGTCTGTTTTGGAGTGCTCATCAGCGCGTTTATTTTTACAACAGCCGCGATGATAGCAAAACTTTGGCAAAGTGTGTCATTTGGCAGCATTAGAGAGCATGATCATAATTAATTTGGTCTCATGACACAGTAGGATGACTGATAGGGAGACAGTGACAAATTACTGTGTAACAATTATTTTATTAGTTTGCCTTTTATAACTTAATATAAATTATTTTATTTAGCATAGATATCAAAATATTTTATTTACAGCTAAAAATAAAAATAATATATAATATTAAATATATTATTTTTTTTTGTAAGGTTAGCCATTCTTCATTCCGGATAACAGCAAAAATACATCAACTAGAGTTCGGGTGGCAGGTCTGCCCGAAGGAAACAAGACCGCCACCTTTTGGCCTTAAAGCCTGACCAAAATTTAAAAATGTTTAGTTCCTTCTTCCTATCGTAACCATTGTTCTGCTTATTAAAATCAAGGCTAAGTACAGTAACATAATACGGTGCCCAGATACTGTTCAAATTCATCACAAAATACAGTAGAGAAGAGACACACACCACTAATCTTCATCCGACAAATTAACTGGGGCAAGCTTAGAGTCGTTAGTGCCCAGCTTCAGGATCTTCTGCTCAATGGCCCATTTGAGTTCCAACATCATTTGCTCCTTGTCCTTTAGCAGTAGGTGGTTTCTGGAGACCTGGACTTGGACAGCCGCAAGCTCTTTTAGGAGAATGTTCTTTATGGAGGCCAATTCTTCCGTCAGTTGGCGTTTGAGGAGTTCTTCAGCATTTTTGCGCTCTTCATCCTCATCTTCGGGAACAGCCTGTTAACCTCCATAGCCCTGCCGACCACATGCTTCATGATCCAATAGAATTGTAACGTTTTATTGAATAGTGTGTTCCTGCCTCTGGTGGTGCCCAGGTCCGTGATTACTTCCCAGTCCTCACGGGGGATCTCTTGGTTCGCGCTGATTTCCCTCAGCTCGTGCTCCCATTCATGGATAAGAGAGCAGACCTCGGGAGAAATGTCGGTCATGTAACCATCAATCAAGTGAAGGAGTTTGTCGAGGTCGGGCTTCCTGCCCCTTTTGTTTGATTGACCACTGGTGCCAGCATCCCTCTTCTTATCGGAACTAGTCTTTCTTGGAGCCATCTTTCCTCTGGCCTGGGGCTTGGGACTTGAGGAAGCTTTCCGACCTGTCACAGTAGAAAACCAAAGGTCAATGCGAGAGAGATGGAACACAATCGGGGTTTGTTCCATTGTAACGGCGAACTCAGCATGAATGGATGCTCGGGACCTTGGAGCAATTCCATTATGGGCACGGCAGCTGGGGACCCACCACCATCTCACAGGATCCCGGAGAACCCCCTGACCAGCGAAGTGGCGAAACCTGACGGCCATGGCTAGCAGAAGAGGAGCCAGCCACGGAAGAAGGCCAGAGAGTAGAAAAGACCAGGGGTGTGAGGACCCTCCAGAAGCATGACGAAGCCAGGCGAAGCCCCCCACACAACCTGACTCTCAGAGTAGGACGCAAAACTAGCATAAATCAAAACATTCCCATCACGGGGTTGGGAAAGGAGAAGCCAAAAAGAGCCCAGGGGGCCCTTATCGTCGTAGCAGCAGGGAGTCTGCACACAAGGCTAGAGCATATCCAGCTAGACGAAGAGAACAGAGAAACAAGCATGCATGTCTAAAGGAAGAGGATTGTAGGAAACATACCACCTTTTCTTGTCGAGGCTGAGGAGGAGGGCTGGTCGCAGAGGTGAGCAGGCGTCTTTCCATTCTTTTTCATCGTTCTTACCAAGCTGAATGAGCCTGCCATCTGTTTCCTCGGGCTTATTAACTCGTTGCCGTGTCGAACGGGTCGCCACTTGGCTGGTTGAAATTCCAGCCTCCGCTTGGCCGTTTAATTTTCTGTCACTCATTCCAACTTCCCCATCTCAGGAAGTGGCGTGACTTGACCCTTCCACTTTATGCTTTATTATTCCAACCTCTGTCTGGCTGCTCTTGCCGTAGCCTTCCTTTACCCCTGGTGCCACCTGTCGTCCTTCCTCTGTCCATTATCTCGAATTTCGGAGTTGGCTCTAGATCATTCATTAATGCTGTCTCAACTCGCACATCCCCTCCATTCATTCAGCCATTCTTGCCATGCCCCGTCACCTGCCCAACTTTTGCCTGTCTTTCTCCTCTGCCTTTTCCCATGGATGAGCTGTCTGATCCCTGCTGTTGGAGATTATCTCCGCCTCCGCTGCCTGCCACCTGATCCTGACCGTTCATCTCCTTCATGCCATTCCCACCTTTATCAACTTTTAGTAGTTGCTAAAGTTGAGCTTTCTCCTCCTGGTGCAGATGAGGCAGACCTTCGTTGTCGATTTCTTTGCCCCGGTTCCGGCATGCCCAATTCACAAGCCAATCTGCTGCCTTGTTACCTGCACGCTTGGTGTCAGTCGGGAGGAGGTAGTCTATTTTGGGAAGGAGCTTCGCAATTTCGCCAACCAGCCAAGCAGTTCTCCAGCTTTTGCTAATCCTTTCCACTGGTTGTTGCTACTGGAGCTTCCTAACCATGTCAATTACCAGCTTCGAGTCCCCCTCAATTTGGAGACGTTTGAAGTTGACCCGAAGAGCTATTTCTAGGCCCCGCTTCAGGGCATGCAACTCGGCTTCATTATTCGAAGCTTCCCCGCAGTCCATTGCAAAAGTTCTTAGAGTGTTACCATCGGCATCTCTAAAGACTCCTCCAATGTCGGCCTCGCCTGGGTTGTGCCTTGCAGCGCCGTCGAAGTTCAATTTTATGAATCCTTATGGGGGCTGATTGTACTGGTTGCTTTTGGCTACTGCTTTGGCCAGTTCTTTTCGAGAACCCCCTCTGGTGACCATACTCTATCTGACCTCTAGTTTATTCAGGATTGTTTCTTCCGTAGTCGAAACCTACTAATCTTCATCCTTCCAGCTTTCTGATAGGATTGTTTCCTGAGTGTTTCTAATGAATTGCTCCCAGATTGTTGCGGGGGTTCGGGTTTCTGATTTGAAGATGGCCCCATTCCGAGCTTTCCAGATATTCCAGAGGAGGAATCCGGCGGAAAGGAGCCAGGCACGGTTGACCACCGGGTTCAGGTAAGGATTTTTCGGCCAATTGACAATGGTGCTTATGATGTTTTGCTGGTTTCTGTGTTGGCGCTCAAACAATTTGCGAGGGTTTTCCCATAGGGAGAAGCTGACGAAGCAATGGTTCATCAAATGTTCTATGGTTTCCTCTTGGGAGAAGCAGAGGGTGTAGCGGGATGGGCCTTGGCTTCCCTTCAGCAGAATCTGGTCCAAGGTGAGCGCTCTACCATGTAGAATGGTCCAAATGAAAAAAGAGATTTTACGCCAGTGCTCGATTTCCCAAAAATTTTTCCATTGATTTGTTTCCGGTTGATGATTTTGGTTGCTATTCAGGTGGTAGGCTTCTGCTATTGTGAAATTCCTTGAATGAGTTTTCCCCATCTGAGAATGTCAGACGCTATTTTCCTTGCTATTTTCTGAGAAGCCATCTCTGTATAGTAGTCTTGCCATCTGTCAGCTTCTGGCGCTCTTTCCCAGTCCTCTTTAAATTTCCAATTACGCCAGTATCTAGCCTCGTCAGGCTTCCAGAAGTTGCCGATAGTTGAAGCCCCGATCTGGGACAAGAAGGCAAGGATGACATGGAGGTTGTATTTTTGTATGAGATGGTCTCGTTGCTGCCAGGATTCCTCCCAGAATCTGGCTTTGTCCCCTGCCCGAATTTCCCAGAAACTGTGCTCCCTTATCAGGTCCTTACTGCCTCTTGCCAGGTTCCAGATTGCAAAGCCTCTGGTCTCTGTCATGCTTCTCAGTCTTTCTTCGATTTCCCCTGCCACATCGTATTTTCTTTCCCATAGCACCTTCCATAGGTCAGGGCCACCTTGAAGCCACCTCCACTAGAGCTTCGCACCCATAACTTGGTTGAGGATGAAGGGGTCGCGGAGTCCTAGACCGCCATCTTTAGGGAGCTGGCAAAGCGACTCCCATGAGATAAGGGCCCACTTTCTTGTTTTGCTGGTCCCCTGCCAGTGGAAGTTTTTGAACAGGGAGACCAGCTTTTGGCTTGCAGTCTTTGGAATTGCTTGGCACGAGAGCTGGTAATTTGGGATGGCCTACAGAACATCTTTCAACAAGGTTATCTGACTTGGGGCATTCAACGAGTGATGGGTCCAGTTCTCCATTTTATTTCGGATTTTCTTTATTAGTAGATTCCAATTGGCCGACCAGAATTGGTGCTCATGTAGCATGATACCCAGGTATTTGGATGGGAAGGATCCCCTGTTGAAGCCTAGAGTACGAGCCACGAATCTTTGGGCTGCCAAGGAGGTGTTAAAGAAAAACACTTGCGATTTATCTTTATTGATCTCCATTCTGGAGGCTTTGCTGAATTGAGATAAGGATTTGATGATTCTTTGGGCCTCCTTTAGAGTGGCTTGACCGTAAAGCATCACATCATCTACAAATTGCTGGTGGGAGACAGAAATGTCTTCTTCATAGATTCGGAGGCCTTTTATCTGTTCCTTGGAAACCTGAGCCTTAACCAATCTGCTTAGGCCTTTTGCAGCTAGGCTGAAGAGGAAGGGAGATAGGGGGTCTCCCTACCTTAGCCCACGAGAGGGAGTGAAAGCTTCAGAGGGGGAGCCGTTTAGGAGAATTGACATGACAGGAGAGCTAAGCATAGACAGGATCGATTTTATCCATCTTTGATCAAATCCATAGGCTTTTAGGATACCTGCCAGGTAGTTCCAGCTGATCCGATCAAACGCCTTGGCCAGGTCAATTTTGATAAGCATGCCTGGGGCACGGGAGCTTTTCAGGGAATGAATCATTTCCTGGGCAATTATGATACCATCTGTGATATGCCTTCCTCTGACAAAGCTAGTTTGCTCCGAGGCAATGAGATCCAGTAGGATCAACTTGAGCCTGTTGACCATGATATTTGCAAGGATTTTGTAGACTACGTTACATAGGGAGATGGGCCTGAAACCCTGTGGTTCATCTGAGCAGCCAAACTTTGGTATCAACGCCAGGAAGGTGGTGTTCAAACCTTGGTGCATGTGCTTGGAGCACGTGGATTCCTCCACAAGATCAAGCAGATCATTTCTCATGAAGCTCCAAGTCACCTGATAAAATTTGATGGTGAAGCCATCGGGTCCCGGGGCCTTATTTTCAGCCATTTTGTTTATTGTTTCCTCCAGTTCATCCTTGGTGATTACCCTGAGAAGGGCCAGGTTTTGATCTCTGGAGACTTTCTTAGGAATATGGTGGCTGATTTTGTCTATGTCCTCGGCTCTGTTGATATTTGGTTCAGAGAGAATACCTTTGAAGTGCTCCACCAAGAGATATTCTATTTCATCCTGCTGAGTCACTCTGTTTCCCTCCTTGTCTTTCAAGGAGAAGATTATGTTGTGTTGGTGATGGTTCATCATGGCTTTGTGGAAGAATTTGGAGTTTTTGTCTCCTTCTTTGAGCCATTGGATTCAGGATTTCTGCTTCCACAGGATTTCCTCCTGTTTTCGCCTTTCCTCTAATTGAGTGATTACTCTGCCTTCCTCCTCTACCAGATCCTAACTTCGACCTTCCAAGATGATTTGCTGCTGGATTCTTTCCATTCTGGATTGGAGTTTGCCCTGCTCCAGTTGGATATTGACAAATTATTCCTTGTTCCACTTTTTGATTTTGCTTTTAATTTCTTTGAGCCTTAGTTGAAATGAGTGCATTTTGCCGCAGCCCTCCTTTCCACTTTCGCTAACCTGCCACTAGCCTCCTACTTTGTCTAGGAAGTCAGGGGCTCTGAGCCCGAAGGACTCGAATCGGAATTGTCTCTTTTTGTTCTGATTATTTAAGGCTATTTCCAACTTTATTGGCTAGTGGTCCGACCCTGCTGAGGGTAGGATAGAGGCTTCATAGAAGATATCTAGCCCAATTATGTGCTCTGAGATGAGGAATCTGTCGAGTCTTGAAGCAATATGTTTGGACCCGCCTCTTCTATTATTCCATGTGAACTTCCCGTTTATGGTTGGGATGTCAACCACTCTTAATTCTGTCTACACTTCTCTGAATCTTTCCATTTCTAGGTGTTCCTTGCTTATTCCACGTTTTTTCTCTTCTTGAGAAGCGATTAAGTTGAAGTCTCCTGCCAGGATCCATCTATGCTCCTGGTGCAAACTTCGAAGATTAGTCAGCTGATTGAGGAATAGGTCTCTGTCTGTACGGGTGTGGGGACCATATACAGCCGAGATTACCAACCATTCACTTTGTCCCATTAGTCTGAATCTCCTAGTGAGGATTCTTGGCATTCCTATCCACCAGTTGGCGAGGACTTCAGTTGGGTTCTAGAGAATAGCTATCCCTCCTGCACTTCCTTTGGGATCTATAGTGACATGTTCGTATCTTGGTTTTATTTATTGAGAATTTCATCCATTTTCTGGCCTAGGACTTTGGTTTCTTGGAGAAGCATAATTTGAGGTTTGTCTTTTTTGAGTCGTGCTGCCAGATGCCTTTGTTTTCCTTTGCTATTTAAGCCTCTGATATTCCACGATGTCAAAATCATTGGTTAACTCGGGAGAGGGTTTGGAACCCCGCTGATAGCGGGACTACTTTTCTAGTATTGACTAACTTTTCTCCCATGAGTTGTATGGAGTCCTTAATGTTTCTTCTTCCTCTTTTTCCCCCCTTTATTTTGTCCATTCTGATTTGGTCTTCTTTCCTTTTGAGTCTCTTAGTTTTCTTCTGCTGAGGCTTTGCCTTTTTCTAGTTTGGTTTTTTATTGTTGGACGGTTTCAGTATACAACTTCTTTTGTTCTTCGGGAATAAACCTCTCATCCAGGTTCTTCCATTCATGCAGTAAGTTTTCCAACACTTCCTCTTCCTTGCTTAGGTCCTCCATACTGGATTCCTGGTCTGTCTCCATCCGATCAATTTGTTCATCTATTTCCTTATCCTGTTCTGGTGTCTCACTCAGGGCTTTTCTTTTAGCTACGTTTCTTTCGCAATTTTCACTGCAGTCTGAGCCTTTATCCTCCTGATTTTCCATGAGTTGATCTTCCTCATCCTCCTCTACCTGCAGTATATCAAAACTGTTTGGCTTCACTGTGTCGGGTTGTTTGCGTTTATTATCTTTCTGGGGGTGTTCCTTGTTGGCTTTCCTTTTGTTTCTCACCTCTTGGAATTCCTCTTGGTCTGACTCTCTCTTTTTTTTTTTGGGGCTCTCTGTTTTCTTCTTCCTCCCTGGTTATTGGACATTCCTTTGCTAGATGGTCGTGGATATGGTACCTGCGACACCTAAACGGGATGTGTTCATAGTCTATGTTCTGTTGCCAAATTTCTTCATGATATTCAAGCTCTATGGTGTCAGGGATGGGGTTTGCTAGGTTCATGTAGACACAGATCCTGGCATACGAGGTGTATCTACTTTTCTTTGTAGTTTCTGCTATTTTCACGAAGCTTCCTATTGAGTTTCCTATTCCTTCCAGGATATTCGGGTCCCAGAAGTCTATGGGGAGCCCAAATAAGCAGACCCAGATAGGAGCAGCCAGAAAGGTTTCTTTGTCAGGGTTATAGCAATCTTCCCAGAAGCGCATGAACAGACCAGCATTATTATAAAAATACGGGCCATTATCAAATACCCTTTCTCTATCTTTCAGGTTAAAGAAGATTATTGTAAAGAAGCCTTTCGCTCCCAGCTTGAGCTCGATGTGGCCTTGGGGCTGCCATTTCTGCTGTATCCACCTGGTGAGGTCTCTTTCTGACGGCCAGACTCCGACAAACTTGCAGATAAGGGCATGGTCCCTCATATAACTTCAGTACTTTTCCAGCTTGTTCACTGGGATCACATATCTGGGTTTCTCTGCTGTACATGGCAGGCACTTTCCTCTGCGGCCTGATTTCCAGGCAGATCCTAGCACCGGGCCCATGTTCTTTTGTTCCTCTGACTCCTGGCTACTATGTCCGTCTCTTGCCGCCATATCTCGGTAGGAGGGGATCTCTCCCCTCCTGACATCTTCTGTCATACCTTTGTTGCTTTGGCCACTATCAGTTGTTGCTAGATTGGTCTGTGTCAGTTTTCCACACTTCCTTCACCACTTCCTTAGGTTTTCACCGCCTTGCCACCATGAGGGTTTGAGTTAATATTAAATATAAATTAGATTTTTATAATATTTTTAATAAAAATTAATAAACTTTTTATTTTTAAACTTACATAAAAAGATATTTTGAAATAGATATATATCCACCTTAGATTTAGCGTTAATGAAATTAACGAAATTAGGATTATGCAAAAACCATTTATATAAAAGTGTTTTACTTGTTTATGTTATATAAAATCATTTAGTTAGAGTGTCTGAAACTTTTGGTGGATGCTACATTATGTAAGATCATTTTTATTTTTAAAATAGATTTATATCAACTTTAGATTCAGCATTAACGAAATTCAGATTCAATGCAAAAACCATCTATATAAAAGCACGATACTTGTTTGTTTGAGTTATATAATATCATTTAGTTAGAGTGTGAAAAACTTTTAGTCGATTCTACTTTATGTAAGATAGATGCTGGAGTTATTTTAATTTTATATATAACTAGCAATTGTCTTAAAAGGTACAAAGAGAGGACAATAGAGTTATGAAGTTGGAATTGTTGAATTTTTATAAAAGATTAAAGTATAAGTATTTTTCTAAAAAATACTTATACTTCGATCACTCAAACAAAATAATATTTCATGATACCCTAGTAGAGAATCCGACAACCCGTTGTCCACCTATGTTTTCTTAAAGTCTCGTACAGTTAAATAAAAAAACACATTGGATTTAAAAGGAAAAAAGAACTACTGAGTCCTATGCTGGGAACACTTTTCTACCCTATCCTTCTAAACCAACTTACAAGTAGGGAAGAGCTCTTAGTTTCATGGTTTAATGTTGTCCACCTATTGAACAATAAAAACAGATTGACTTACATGACCATATAGATGATAGATCAGAAAGATGATAAATTAAAAAACACATTGGGTTAAAAGAAAAAAACAATAAACTGAGTTTCACGCCAGGAACAAGTTAAAAAATAAGTTATAACATAAAAAAAACCCAACTTGAAAAGAAATAGGTATTTTTTATAACACAATAAAGCTCAAGGAAAAAAAAAATCTACCAGATGTCTCAAGAATGATGTGGAGAGAAGAATTGGACCTCTCTTATGCAAAATCACTCCAAAATGCTATCCACCTTGGAGATTTTGAAGGGGCATGGGAGGGCACAACTGACCACCTATCAAACTCAAATCATGCTTTACACAGCAAGTGCTTACAGAGTGACCACCTCTCAAACTCAAATCATGGTGTTGTGAGCATTATAAGCATATAATCCTTCTGAAATTTCCAAAAAGTGAATAGAACAATGATAATTTAATATTAATTAATGCTTGCCAAAAGCCAGGGAAGAAGAACAAGAACAATGATAATTTAATACTAACCAGTGCTTGCCAAAATCCAGGGAAGGGGAACAGCAACAACAACTGACAGACCAAAGAGATGATTAACTCTGAGGCCAAGAGTGTAAGAAGATGGGGATGAAATATATGACTATAGAAGATTTCACTAATGGCATACCGACAAAGAAGGGAACGCAATTGAAAGGACATAAAAGAATGGGAAAAAGCAGTCAAAAAAATAAGAAACCACCTCTCAGCATGGATGAAGACGGTCTAATTCAGAGGAATTAATTTAAAAAGCCAATAAACATGGATGGAGAGTATCTAGTTTATTGTAAACCAAGAAACCGCCACAGCACATTTCACTGAAGAGATCTTCGTCCATATATTTGGATTTGCGACCACAATTTGCTTGGGTCTGCACATGCCCATTTTTCTTTTATGCTTTTGGCTCCCATGATACTTTGAGCTTTATTTCTCTCAGATTTTCTGCAACTATTTTTAGTTATTTCTATATTTTGGAATATGATGCCATTTTGAATACAAAGATGTGCAGGTTGAATTGTATTTTAGATACAGCTTGACAGTGAGATGAGAATGTCAAACATGCAACGTCAAAAACAATTAAAATGAATATATGATTGAGGGATGCTTGAAAGATGTTAATAGGAGAATGAAAGTGTTGACGATGGAAATGATTCAATAGGAAGGCCTATCGGCCTAAATGTAAAACGAGACTTCCCTGGATATTGTAGATAGTTATTTTTTATTTTTTTTATTTTATATATATATATATATATATATATTTAAAAAACTTGTATAAATTATATTAGAAGTGTTTATTGAGGTAGAGGAATTGTCTAGACTGGAAATCATGTTTTTCATAATGAAAATCAATTCAATACCATAAATTTTTTTTGGACGCTCTCAAAACTTTAAACTTTAGAGACACAAAAATCCCTTCAAAATTATTTCAAAATCTTCAAAAATTTCCATAGTTTTCAGAACAAAAAACAATCTATATAAATTTTTTTGAGAGCTCCCAAAACATTCAACTTTTAAGACACAAAAATCCTTATTAAATTATGTCCAAATCTTACAAAAAAAAATTCCATAATTTTCAGAAAAAAACAAATAAAATTTTTTGAGAGCTCCTAAAACATTCAATTTTTGGAACACAAAAATCCCTGCTAAATTTTGTCGAAATCTTACAAAAATTTCCATAATTTCGAGAAAAAAACAATCTAGTTAAACTAAAGCTATTATATTTATTCGTGATTTTAATTAGTTGTAACTAACCGTCAACCAATTTTGCACTTTGTTGAAATTCACCGAATGATCATGTACTTAAAAAATGAACAAAAATATAGCAAAGGAATTAACTCAACGCATGATTGGTGTCCCCAAAAGAGAAGTGCACAAAGGCGGAAGCCTTTAATAGTGCGAATAATTTATGTCAATAAGAGTCAGAAGCTCCCTGTGAATTAAATCGAATAAGTTGGCCTTTCGATTAGAAATTGTGACACGAATAGGTGGTGGTGTGTCATGTTAGTAACAGACAAAAGAATTTCTATACTTCGAAAGAAATTGTAACGAGTGCAGAGAGGTTTAAGATTACACGATGGGAAAGAATTCCAAATTTTTAATTATTTTAATAAATCATAATTTTTCATTTAAAATTTATTAGTAATTTAAAAAATTTGTTCACCAATTTTCATTAACAACGATTTTTTTTATTTTATTAAATCTTTAATAGGCACACAATATTCTTTTGTAAACTATAAGCTTTAAAATTTATTATAAAAATGGGCCTAAACACTTAAATTAATATAAATGTTAGAATTAAATCTAATATTATTTGAATTTAAAAACTCATAAGGTTTATGATAGAATATTTAATTATATGTTAATTATAATTTTTTTTTTTCCTAAATAAATTTACTCTATTAACATTAAAGGGGTAAAATTATATCTAGATCATAGTAAAAAACAACTGCCTTGTAGGAGCGGTAGAGAATGGACTTGGCCGAGAACTAGTTTTCAAATCCCATGCAGGGGAACAAGTATTGACCCTCTTACTGAGCTTGCAAAAATTCAAAGAAACATGCAAATTGAACCATATCTTGCAGATGTGAACCCACTTAGCAGCATGAACCAAAATTTGCCCGCTATTATGGGCCGCGAGACAAGTAATAGAGGAAACAGAGAAAGAACTACGCATCTGGAGGCTCTTCCACAATTCTGCACCAACCGAACTCAGTCAGAGCACTTGCACGAGCCGCATCAGTATCATCCCTTGCACGAGCAGCATCAGTTTCAGAAGGACCAGGAGCCATCGTTTCCATCACCACGTCCAAGGCGTTTTGAGTTGGGATCTCCAAAACCTGCAAAGAAAAAGGATTTTGTGCAGAGACAGAGGTAGGGCCCTCCTGATGAGAGCTGGACTCTCCTACCTCCTAGGCTTCTTCATGAAAGAACACCGAGATGTGCACAGTAATTCTTGGACGATTCAGGGAGCAATTGAAGGTGAAAATCGTTGAGACAAAAGAGGGAGATGACGTGGAGTCTGGAGGGTAATGGCTGGGGAGATGGAGACACCCTCTCCCATTTCGAGTGTGAGGGTAATGGCTGGCTGAGAGATCACTGGAGATAGAGGGAGAATTGGAGGATGGGCGGGAGGGCGCACACCTAGGAGTACCCCTGTGGCTCCTCATTCTATGGTGAAGACGGGGCATAACGAAGACCGCAACAACACTATGAAAAAAAGAGCGCTCAAGCACCTCCTCAGAGCTCGGGCTATTCAAATGAGCATTCGAACGAGGGCTGGAAGCCTCCAAAAGAAACCTGGGAGTTGATGGAGGCAGCTTCGCAAGATTTCCCGAGCTTAACCAGACCAACAAAGCAACAGACCATTACCAGACCAGTAAAGCACCAGAGGCTTCAGAGAAATCGCAAGGCTAAGCCTATATTTATCGACCTTCGTCCTGCCTCGAATTGCACCCGCCATAACTACTGCATTGAAGAGAGTCGGGGCCCAGTGCAGACGAGAGCATGTGGAAGCAATGGAGAAATCAGAGGACAGGCTGGGCGGATCAAAGCCACATGAAGGAAACAAATGCACCCAATGATCCCCAAATGCCACTATTTATTCTGTGTTAGGTGATAATCCATGTGGTACAGGGCAGTCAGGTGTCGTCCTACCTCGCCGCACCCCTGTCCCATCACATTAACCAACTGGCTATACACCCGCATAAGGGGATGTTAATTATAAAATTAAAATATACAATTACATCTAATTTTGACACTAATTTTTTTTAAGGTGGAGTTGATATGTGCTTTCTTAAAATAAAAATAAAATTTTAAATAGAAAATGTAAAGTCCATATATTAAAAAAAAAAAAAAAAATTAATATGCTATATGTACTCTAATAAAAGAACAAAAAATAAATATGCTATGTATGTAAAAAATAAACATGCTATGTATGTTTAGTTAGTTTTCCATATGATGTAATCTAATTTAGTGTAAATTAATTAGATTTAAAATTTTTGTTAAAAAATAAATATTTAATGTTAAAAATATTAAAAATAGGTGATTAATAAAATATTTTAATGTTAACTATGTATATGTATATATTATATATTGTTTAATATTTTTTTTATGTATTTACAGTTTGATATTTTTTAAGTATATATATATATATATATATATATATATATATATATAAAATAGAAAATTACAGTTTCTAAAAAGCTTAGAATTCAGCATTTTTTAGAATAATGTTTATCTATGTTGGCTTTATATTCTAAAAAAATATGATAAAATTTATTAAGTATTGAGAAATCCCCTTATATTTTAAAGGATATGACCCGACACACGGTCGTGTTTCTACCGAGTGACTGAAATTCAGAGAAACATGAATATGTTAATCAAATTTGTTAAGTTTCAAATTGCAATTAACCATGTTCTCATAAAGACAAATGAATAGTACATCTGATTATAATCATAATTTAAAATTCGAGACTGCAAAAGATGTGATAGAATATTATTATCAATGGTGTGCTACATTGTTGTGCTTATCACAACATTTCACCTTTGCGCAATCGATAATCGGTGTGGACATACGATTGACACTAAACCATTAAAAGAAATAGAACGTTTAAATGGAACATATACGGTAGTGAGGTTCGACATGGCATGCAATTTTCCTTTTTATATATTTTCTGTATTTTTGGTATATTAAACAATGTTTTTAATTTAAATATATATTGGAAAATAACTTTTAAAATCATATTATTTAATGTTTTATAAATATAAATCCGATACATTTTTTTAATTTAAAAAATTCATATTTTCACTACATATTGTAGGTATCTATTTTTCATTAACATTTTGTATATTTTTTGTATTTTTCATTAAGTTTGAGCTCCATTTTTTTTGTATCTTCGAATATAAAAATATTTTACTCCCTATTACATGCTCAAATATATTATGTTGTTTTTTCCTGAATATATATCCCCCGATATGAATGCACTCCTATAGTGAAACCCTCCATATGAATGCACGTCGTAAAGTGAAAGTTTTTCTTATGTTATATGATCTACTACATATTCTAGGAAAGCCATGCCACTAAATTCTATCACAATAATTGGGCATGGCCAATCACTCTTTAGGTACATTCTAGGGTATGTCCATCCTTCTCAAACCCAAAAATTTATATTTTTTTGTAGTTTTCTACAATTTTTGTTCTTTTATTTTGCAAGCCAAATTGGTTTCCATTATTGGATGGAAAGGGAGAGAGAAGAAATGAATAATATAACTACAATGCAAAATATAGCTACATTCAACACTGTAAGAGAACTTGGTTTGCTAAATTATGTCCTAACCTAAAACATGTGGACCAAACTTCCTTACTTTAGAGGTTGGTAGAGTTTTTGAACCTTGATGGGTAACATTTCTTTTCAAGGGACCAAATCTTGAGAATATAGGTAGAGGATATCTACTTCCCCACAAGGTTATCAAGGTAGTGTGATCCAATGAGCTTACATGGAGAAATGGGGAGTGGAGAGTCAATTATCGAGTACATAGCAGGGTATCATTGATGGGGTATTGTGAAAAGTACCAATAAGCTTCCATTCAAGACTATTAACGATCTTACTCTTTGCACCAACCTATTAAACATTAGTCATATGGAAGGAACCATTTGTCCTCGCATGTCTTTAAAGAGCCTTATTTAGTTCTTCATATAACATCTCAATCCTACCATGTTTAGTTGGTGCAAAGATGTCATAGAAAATACGAAGGGATAACTAGTAAAATATAGGATGGCATAATACACGAAATTATAGAAGATCACTTGCATGAGACTGAAGATGTCAACACCATTTATTGATACCTCTAAGCCATGTATGAACTCATCGATAGATTTGATATTTAGTATAGTTTGTGGGGCTCTAGTTTTCTCTTTTTATCATATGGTTTTTAACTAGATGATTGAGAAAATTACGGTATTTTATGAGTACATGTATGAAAGGACCAACATCTGACATGATCTAGATTTGACACTAGAGAAGCGTGAGAATTGAGCATACTTTGGTAACAAAAATTTATATGTGATTGTTTTTTTTAACTTTTTGTTTTTCTATTATTTCGAAATGTACACAATATTTTTTCATGATGCAATATAACTAACTTGAAATGTTGGCTATGACACATAGTGGGCACTAGTAAAACCAACAAGGATCTCAACACTACATGGTAGAATGTGCTGTGTGGTGTTATAAGGAGAGGAAAATAAAGACAACATTTCACATGACCTATAAGGGGTGCACAGGAACCTAAAAGGCATCACCATGCTCGTATCCCTAATAATTATGATTGATGTTTCCTAACAACTTCAACACCAAATGGTTAGTTTTTCTCAAGTCATTTTTATCAAATATTAAGGCGGGTTCCTTGTTCCATGATATGGTTCCATCAGCATCGAACATCCTATCAGGACTAGAGTATAGTTCCACCCCACATATTTACTACTTATGGTGATACCTATCGAGGACTTTATATGACCATTGTATGAGCCTAACTTATTACATTAGCTTTTATATAATGGAATAGAAAACACTTTGACATATATATTTATAAATTTTGACGTGTATGTATGTTTTCTAAGTGTTTTGAATACTACCCATGTGATTATAGACATGCATTCTTATGTATGACTTTTAATTATATACAAAATTCCAATCTAACATAGCTAGTCAAGGAATTAGCTAATTGTTAGAACCTCTTGGTATATGTTAATAATCATTAAACAAAAAATGTATTTCAAGAATATGTACTATTGAATGTTTAAAAATATATATATACATTAGTTAGTTGCAAGGCCACCACTCGAGAACCCAACTTGGAAGCTAACCTAGAAATGTTGAGAATAAGAGCCTTGCACAATAGCTCAATCATAACATCCTCAATTTTTCTAGTTATAGGACCTAGGTATATGGCACATAAAATCACTAATTCATCAATGGGTAAGAATATCAGCCGTGAATTGGAAGCAAGATCTTGCGTACTAGTTTTGTTGTCATGTATGAAGACTACATAGATTGAGGTCAATGTTGAGATTTGAAAATCATGTACCAATTAAGATAATAATCTAACCAAGATTTTCTATATGGATATGATTATAAAAACCCACGCCACACAGAAAAATAATCGATAATGTATATAACATTTCTAAAAATAATGGCCCATGTAAAGTCATTTTTCATATAGAGTAAATTCCATGGCTTTGGTTGTCGATTTCCATCATGTTTAACTATGTCATAAGTGATCTAGATCTTGGTAGGAGGTCCCCAAGATCTAAAAAATTGAAATGGATCTTGGGGGGAGAGGCCACCAAGATCTAAAAAACTGAAATTCCAAAAGAAGAATAGGAGAATGCCCAATAAACAAAACCACAAATATTTTTTTTATTAAAATGAATAATAGTTGTAAAAGCTATATTGTGGCAGACAAACTGTCCTTTTACAAAATGAGACTTGTTACTTATAGTATTTTTCTATTATGATACCGCGGGTAAATTCCATGCGTGAATGAATACCATGGGTGGATGTCCCAATACCATGGGAAAATACCATGCGTGAATGAATACCATGGGTGGATGTCACTTACAATGCTATGGGTGGCTAAATACCATGGGTAGATGCCACTTACAATACCATGGTTAAATTCCATCGGTGGATGAATACCATGGGTTGATGTCATTTTCCATTAAGATCATTCCTCCCTCCTTAAGAAGAAGTGGTCCCCATTGCTTGAAGTTCCCTCATGCGAAGCCTTTGTTGAATATGAAGAGCCACTAAAGAGAAGGTTTTTATGTGGTTAACCCATAACCATGATGAACAAAGATCCGAGGATAGAGATACCTTGTAATGATTGTGACCAACTGTGATACTGACAATGCTCGGCCTAGAAAATGTACTTTGATGAAGTGTGGGTTTTTGGATGACCCATAAGCATGACAAAAAAATATCCGAGAATAGAGATACCTTGTAATGATTGTGACCAACTGTGATACTAACAGTGTGCAGCCTAGCAAATGGAATTTGATGACAAGGATTTTGTGCAGTTGACCCATAAATGTGATGTTGGTTATTGATGAAGTAACAGGTGCCTATATAGCTTGGGGTGGGAGGGCATGTCTCCAAAGGACCCAAGCCAAATGCTGCTATGTTAAAAATAATGAATGTGAAGTAGATGCCTACTAAAGTGAGGTGGAAGGGAATGTCTCTAAGGGAACCCACTTAGAATGTTGTTCTAGAATTAAAATGGACATAACTCGGTAATATAACTTAGAATATTTATTATAAGTTGATTTGGAAACAAAAGGACCATTTTTCATCTTCCCATGTGTTGCAAATCCTTATCTGGACACTCTAGAAACTGAGATTCTCAATGCAACTTTTCTGTCGTCACAAAAGTTCTGAAAAAATAGCTGATTATAAATTATCAATATCTACCACATCAGAACTCTGATTCGACTGATTTTTTTTTTTAAATTGAGCAATTTTTCAAGAGGAGCTCAGATCTTCAATAACTTTTCTAAAATTCGGCACCAAAATATAAAAAACAAATATAGGAGAGCCGTCGTCCATGAATTGTTGTCAGAAACATTTTTGCAACATAACTGATTTTAAATCAATGATATCTCCCTCATCCGGACAACGATTCGGTTGTTTTTTTTTAAATTTGGTTATTTTTCTGCAATAAATCCAAATATGTTATTTGTTTTTTAAAATTTTGGACCAAATATATCAGATCTGATCTACAAACTTGCCGCCTAAAAACATTCATGCAAAAAAAAGAAAAAAGAAAAATTCTTCCCGCTTGGCCCAAGAAAATGCTCTGTTCAGGATGTAACATATGGTTGAAGTTTGTTGAATATTTATGTAAAATTTGAAACTGAGATATGCATCCAACCCTCGTTCCCATGGAACCATAACCTCTTTGATACCACTGATCCAGATCTTGGTAGGAGGCCCCCAAGGTCTAAAAAATTGAAATGGATCTTGGGGGCAGAGGCCCCTAAGAGATAGAAAATTGAAATGGCAGAAGAAAAAGAGGAGAATGCCCAACAAAAAAAACCACAAAGATTTTTTTTTATTAAAATAGAGAATAACTGTAAAATCTACATTGTGGTGGACAAATTGTCTTTTTAAAAAATGCAACTTGTTACTTATACTATTTTTTGGTTACAATACCATGGGTAAATTCCTTGGGTGAATGAATACCATGGGTGGATGTCACAATACCATGGGTGAATGAATACCATAGGTGGATGTCACTTACAATACCATGAGTGGATAAATACCATAGGTGGATGCCACTTAGAATACCCCGGGTAAATTCCATGAGTGGATGATTGACATGGGTTGATGAATACCATGGGTTTATGTCATTTTCCATTAGGATCAATAGCCCCCTCTTTTCGACACACATTTCACAATGTAGGAACTATCCAAAAGAGGTTATAAAATTCCTATAACTACCTTATCATGGCCCTAATCATAGACCAAAACAAATTCACCTTCCATCCTACACATGAGTTCCAACAAATTTATCGTCCTAACATTTAAAAAACTTCTTATAAGTCTCATTGGCCATCACTGCATCTTGACATTGTTCAAAAATATGGGTCAAATGCAATAGATGTTTTTCCCTTACAGGAGTGCCAAGAAAGAGTTCTATTACAAGTTTTAAATATGGAATCTCATATTCAATTGTTTTGACCAACTCCATTTCATAAACAATTTGAAATAATATGAAACTAGAAGCAATCTTTATTTATGCTTGATAAGATCATAATCCCAATGTGAAGAAGGTACCAATTAGTTTTGTGCTTACAAAATATCGTTTAGATCATGTTTTTTAAGATATAATCTCAGGTTTAATTGGTGTGACTACCTCCATTTCATAAACAAGTTGAAATAATATGAACCTAGTGGTAGTCATTGCTTAGGTTAGATAAGGTCATAATCCTAAAGTACATAAGGTACCAACTATTTTGTGCTCTAGATCACGTTTTTGAAGATATGATCAACAACTTCAACTTCTCCACTAATCATAGGATGGTAAGGTATTGATTGTTAATGAAGAAAACCTAGGTTTCTTGTTGTTTTAAATTCATATTGAATCACTATATTATTTTCATCTAATCTGGTACCTTTATAGTGTAAAAATCATCACAGACGACTTATAGGTAGGTTTAAACTATTGTGTCATAGTTTAGAGAATTGGGGAAAAAACATTTTAGAACCAATTTTGTTGAAATCGTAGCAAGGAAATGATTAGACTTGTGCCTTAGTCAAATGGAGAAATTTGATTTTCCTCATCAACATGATGACTTGGATTGTGATTAGCTAGAGTGACATGACCTTGTCTGCTAGTTAAGTTAGTATATTCAAATTTGTAGGCTAGAAATAGGGTTGTGCATGAGTTGATTTCCAATATATAGAATTATAGTTTAAGTATTGTTATTTGAACTCATTTAACTAAGCTGTAGTCATTAGTCATGTCAGTGGAAGGTGAGTTGAGTAGTTATGACTATTGTTAACTCACTGATCTCTTAGTTAGCTAATCAATTTACTAGAAATGGACCTAATCATGCATGGAATTTGAATTGCCTAGTTGAGTGGAGGGAAAGGGCATAATTGTATTTATTATTGTATACTATTGAGTGTACAAAGTTGGTATGTAAAACATGACCTAATTTCCTTATAATTTTGGAAAAAAATAAGAGTGAGTGGAGGAACACAAGTGGAGGTAGATTGAGTGAAGGCTCAGTCATTTCCAGAGTAGTCACAAGAGGAGGAGATCAATATTACAGTGCAGTTTTAGCTTCAAGTATTGGAGTTGTCATTGTAATAGATCAACTGTCTCATCTAATATAATATAAACATAGGAGGGGCTTTTTGTAGTTGAGTTCCCCAGTAAAAATACTATGTTCACTGTGATTGAATGATTACATGTGTTTCTATTGTATGTTTTCCTTTTCGCATATTAAGTAGAAGAAATTTGTGTCTCTTGATTTCATTTCAAATACATCAGTAGTTGAAAATTTGTACTAATTTCTACAAGGTATCAGATATTCAAAAGACTACATAGAAACCTTATTCTATATCTTCTCTGAAATAAATTTCAATTTGCAGAGCTTTTGGTGTAGATTCTCCTTATTGTAGGAAAAATGTTTTTCAAGAGATTGAGGTTGGAGTATGCATTGGAGGGCACCATGAATTTTGTGCTTGGAAAGATAGGATGGAAGTTGTTTTAGCTGACAATGGAGTATGGGAATATACACAAACTCATATTCTAAAACTAGTTGCATCAAATGCATAAGCACTTTCTCAGTGGAAGAAAGACACATCAAGAGTCAAGAGGATTATCTAGAGGGTGTCAAAGATCATATGGTTTCAAACTCGCATTGAAATGAGAGTCATTTTTCAATGTGGAAAATAATCACAACTATATTCTAGAGCAGCAGTGATGCTAGGAAATTGGTATTGAGAGATAAACTCGGGAGCATTCACATGTAGAAAAATGAAACACTTTTTCAATACCTATTTAGATTCACTCAAGTTCAATATGGAATTGGAGGAGTAGGAGAAAATGTTCGATGATTAGAAATTATGAGATTAGCACACCTTTTCCTTCTAAAATCCTGACATAGCTATTAGGATTCATTTAATGGAAAAGACAAGATATCAGATTGGGAGAGACTCTGGTCTGATTTGGTGCATGAGAATATTAGAAGAAACACTAGAGATGGTGTCACATCCATTACATATGAGTAAGAATAGTTTGCTCTATTTGGAAAAGTAAAGAAGGTCGGAGGCATGAAGGCCCAAGGGGAAGCAGAATCTAGCCAGAACAATGCAAACAAGATTGACCTCGACAAAATAAAATGTTTTGATTGCCATGAATATGGACAATATGAAACCAAGTGTGCATACAAGAAATTTAGCAAGGAGCTTGCAGGAGGAGTAGGAGGAGATGCTTTGGAATCTCATTTCAAGTTAGATTTCACCCTCTTTTCTTGCATGGAAAGCACAGTAAGAGGGAGTCAGTGGTACCTAGATTCTGGTGCCTCATATCATATAACAGGAAACATGGTATTATTTATTAGCGTAGAGGAGAGCGATCTCAAATTGAACATAGAATTTGGAGATGATGGGAGGTATAGTACGAAAGGAATTGGTGTCTCCACCTTTAAGAGGGAGTCAGGCTCCCATATTCATCTGAAAAATGTTATGTATGCACCTAAGATGAAGAAAATTTTGATTTATATAGTTGTATTGGAGGAAAGAGATTATGATGTGTTCTTTAGTAAGGGAAAATATTTCTGAAGCATGTTTTTACTGGACAAGTGAAACAAAAAGGATTTAGAGTGAAAAAAACTCTACAAGGTAGAGGCATATTTCACCATGCATGCAATGATATTATCCATGTGGATATTAGTGGCCACCTGCCAATTCCACTTGGACCCCCACCATTATTTATTTTAGTTTTTTAGTTTCCTTAATTGTAGCACAATTTACTATTTTTAGCAATTTTTCAGGTTCTAAACTTCTGGAGCCATTCCGAGGCCCTAAACAATGTTTTTTTGGCAATCTACCGCCAATAGTTTTTTAAAAAGGTCATGTTTCCCTTAGTAGTCCTCAAAGAGATCTTTGCAATGGGGTATCATGTGCATCAAACGGAGATACTATGACCAAGTCACGACCCTAGGAGGTTGGCTATCCAACTAACCCCAATAGGGCCCATAAACTCTTGGTGTTACATCTCCTCGGGTTAGGGTTTTCGTTGTTTAGGGTTTGCTCTTATTGTTCAATAATAAAAAATTCCCCTAAGCCTCATTGTAAGGTAGTTCAGTGGCATGTAGCCTTTACATCTCTTCTCAGGGATAAGCTACCATCGCTCCAGCTAGTTTATTTCCATTTGTATTACTAGGCATATTTCAGTATTTTACATTAATAAAATGAAGTATTATTTCTACTGCATCTTTATATTTATGGTTATATCGATAATTTCTTGCATTCTTGTTTAAATATGGATGAGTGGTATCAGAGCGGTCTATTCTTTCTCTGTTTCTCTTTGCATGTCCCTAACGAGGTCAGGATATAAGGAGTTAGGGCTTGAACTAGTCGAACCTTTGTAGGACTAGCCTCACAGATCCCGACGACATCCCATGTCGGATCAAAAGAAAGACAAGGGTGCAGGAAATCCTATCAAAATTTTGCTCAAAGAGGCCCTCGTGTGACAAAGGAACGTGATGATGGACAACTTTGCCCAAATCCTTCAACGACAACCCAAGGGTGACACATCTACTTCTAGTAGCTACTCTGGAAGTGCCACACTCTTTAAGGTACAAGTTAACTTTGACATTCCCACATTTGATGGTCAGATTGATGCAGATGCTATAGATAAATGGTTAAATCTACTACAAGGGTATTTTTTTGTTCATGGTTTTTTTGAATGGGAAAATATTTCTTTTTATCTTCTCAAAGCCGCCCTCCACATCAAGGACTGGTGGGAAACCTACTACGAGCAGAAGGATGAAATTATGACCTCACTGTTTTCAGCCGCACCTGCTTGGAATTCATTTTGGGATGCCATCAAGGAGCAATACTATCCTGTTGGAATCTATGAGGATAAACACATAAAGTGGACCATGTTGTGGTAGGGAAGGGACCAAGATGTTTTGGATTTTACCAATATTTTTCGTACCCATCGCACAAAGTTTGGTATCAAGGATACTAAGTAGCATTTGGTACCTAAATACTGTGGCTGCCTACATAAGTACATCTAGGATGAGATGGAGTTTTGGGACATCTCCTCGCTCAACATGGCGTACTGATATGCTGTCAAGGTTGATCAAAAGTTTAAACAAAAGAAGCGAGACTTTGGATCTGTGAATCTGAAGCAAGGGACAGGTGCCCCCGAACTGCATAACAAAGGACAAAGCCAAGGCGAGGTGGCCCAGGACAACCTACCAAAGCTACAAGAAAAGAACAACACCGTGAATTTGAAGAAGGACACAAGAAAGTGGTGTGAGTTTCATAAGAGCTCCACTCACAATACAAGTGAGTGTCGGGCCACGAAGTCACTAGTGGCTGAGCTAAAGGCTTCATAATCAAATGGATGTTCCAACTTCGAGTCAGAACCCGATAGGGAGAATGACAAAGGGAAGCAGATTATCGACACAGAGCCCAACGCCACCGTTGCCACCATGAATATTGTGAAGGAGGAACCCAAAGATCCAGGGGAGGATGAGTGCCTCTTCCACTCCTAGATGTGGGTAAAGGGTTCCCCACTACAGTTCATTGTCAACAATGGGAGCCAAAATAATCTCATTTAGGTAGAGGTCATGAAGCAACTAGGCTTACCGACCACAACACATCCCCAACCATACACCATCGGGTGGCTTCACCAGGGATGGGATCTTTGCGTGAGCCAGGAGTGTCTCTTTCCATAAAACATCAAGCCCTTAATGGATGAGGTATTATGTGGTGTTGCTCCCCTTGATGTTTGTGATGTATTATTAGGCCAACCATACTTGTGGAAACGACATGCTGTGTATGAATCAAGGCCTCATGTTGTTATTATTACTTTGGGAAATAAGTTGTACAGGATACCGGAGGTAGCACCGCCTACTACCATCTTTTTGGTTACTACAAAATAACAGTAAGCTCATTTCCAAAACTGGAATATTTTTTTCGTAATGATATGCCCTTAGGGAAAGAAGAATGTGGTGGCCAAAACCTCCAGACAGGGCCCCTCTGCATGACAACTATAGATGGTCAAGGTTGTGGAGGTCTACGAGGACATCTTCACGTCCCCCACATGGGTTCCTCTGCACTACCAGGTAAAGCACTCCGTCGAACTGACTCCAAGTGTGCTGCTGCCCAATGGACCAATATTTCGGCACTTCATTCTAGAGAATGATTAAATCAAGAGGTAGATTTAGGAGTTGTTGTAGAAGGATCACATCGACAGAGTTCGTCACCCTATGGGAGCCCAATCGTGTTGGTACAGAAGAAGGATGGGACTTGGATACTCTATATTGACTATCAGGCAATGAACAAGATCATTATCCGGAATAAGTACCCAATCACACAGATTGATGGCCTTATAGACCAATTTGAAGGGGGGAAATATTTCATCATGATTGACTTGAAGTTAGGATATTGCAAGGTACCAATTGAACCCTCTGATGTGTGGAAGACTACCTTTAAAGCTAAGGAGGGCCTTTTCAAATGGTTGGTTATGCCTTTCAGGTTGATGAATGCTCCTGCAACCTTCATGAAGCTGATGGATGAAATCTTGTGCTCATTCACAAACTAATTTGTAGTGGTATACTTGGATGACATCTTGATCTTCAGCTATAGTTGGGAAGAGCACCTCCACCACATCCGAAATGTTTTACA